>CM053625.1:212366707-212390146 GCA_028646595.1 Phalanger gymnotis
TTTCTCAGTGAAAAGACCAGAGCTGAATAGAAAATTTGACTTTCAAACACAAGAATCAAGAGAAGCATGAAAAGGTAATCAAGAAAAAGAACAAGAAAAAGAAATTGCAAGGGACTTACTAAAGTTGAACTGTTTTGTTTACATTCCTACATGGAAAGATGATGTGTATGATTCATGAGACCTCAGTATTAGGGTAGCTAAAGTGAATATGCATGTATGTATATGTATATGTATGTGTATGTGTATGTATATATGGAGAGAGAGAGAGAAAGAGAGAGGGCATAGGATGACCTGAAGATGAATAAGGAATGAGAGAGGAATATATTGAAAGAGGGAGATAGGAAGAGGTAGAATGGGGTACATTATCTCGTATAAAAGTGGCAAGAAAAAGCAGTTCTGTAGGAAGAGAAGAGAAGGCAGGTGAGGGGGAATGAGTGAATCTTGCCCTCATCAGATTTGACCTGAAAAGGGAATACTGTACATACTCAGTTGGGTATCTTACCCCACAGAAAAGAAGGAGGAAGAAGATTAAAAAAGGGGGGGGGGATGACGGAAGGGATGGCAGATGGGGATGAAGGTAATCAAAAACAAACACTTTTGAAAAGGGACAGGGTTAAGGGAGAAAATTCAATAAAGGGGGATTGGTTAGGAAGAAGCAAAATATACTTAGTCTTTTACAACATGAGTATTGTGGAAGGGTTATACATAATGATACACATGTGACCTATGTTGAATTGCTTGACTTCTTAGGGAGGGTGGATGGGTAGGGAAGAGGGGAGAGAATTTGGAACTCAAGGTTTTAAAAAATAGATGTTCAAAAGTAAAAAAAAAAAAGAGTGATAGTGATTGACAGTCCCATTCCCCATTCTCAGCCTTGGCTTCATGGTCCGCTATGTGGGTCAGAAAAATAAGAGTGAAGAAACTCCTGTTTCTTCTAGGAAAGAACTCTGACTTCAGAAGTAGAGGACCAAGCATGAACTCTGAAACTTTTCTTCCCACCCAACTGGGGAATAGCTGCCAGTTAAGTGTGTATGTTATTCCCTCTTTGAGCCAAATCTAGTGAAAGTTCTCCCCTCTTCCTCTCCACTGCAAAAGCTTTTTCTTGCCTCTTTTATGTGAGATAATTTACCCCATTCTACCTCTCCCTTTTTCTTTCTCACAGTACATTCCTTTTTCACCCGTTAATTTTATTTTTTAGATATTATCCTGTATCATCAGGCAATATTCACAGTGTTGTTATGATTTTGCTGGCGTGGTTCTGAATCTCAAAATATAACAGGCTCTCCACATAGAGGACAGAAGCAAAACATTTATTCACACACCAGAAAGTCAAATCCCAACATCAGCAAACTGAATCTACCATAGCAAAAAAGAAGTTAAAACACATTATCACTACAGAGAGCAGCTCCATTCCATAGCCTTCTCCCTGCCCCCAACCCCACCCCCCCACCAAGCCTTCCCACAAACACTCACAGCAAGCTGCCTGCCTCCTCTCTCTACTTCAGCTCTAACTGCTCTTTCTTCCTGCGCCACCCTTTCCTGTTCCACTCCTTCAGCAAGTTCCTTCTACCACATGACTTTGGCTTTCTGTGATGTAAGCAAGTCACATGGGCCTATTAATGGATGGTGAAGATCTTCAAATTAAGCAAAAATACATTATCAATACACATCCCTTCATATTCACTTCATACCTATGCCTTCTGTCTGTGTGTGGTTGTGTTTTTTTTCCTTTGTTCTCAAAGAGGACCATGATATTAGGGAGCCGATACCATGATTTCAATTGACTTTGATTTGAGTGGGGGAGGACTGTGCCTCTGTCTCTTTATGCTCCTTCTAACTATCCTAGTAATGAAAAAGATCTTATGGATTACAAATATCACCTTCCTATGTGGGAATGTAAACAGTTTAAATTTATTAAGTCCCTTATGATTTCCCTTTCCTGTTTACCTTTTTGTGCTTCTCTTGAGACTTGTATTTGAAAGTCAAAATTTCTATTCAGCTCTGGTTTTTACATCAAGAATGCTTGAAAATCCCTATCTCATTGACTATCCATTTTTTCCCCTGAAGGATTATACTCAGTTTTGCCGGGTAGATGATTCTTAGTTGTAAATGTAGCTCTTTCGCCCTCCAGAATATCATATTCCAAGCTCTCCAGTCTTTTAATGTAGAAGCTGCTAAATCTTGTGTTATCCTGATTGTGGCTCCATGATATTTAAATTGTTTCTTTCTGGCTGCTTCCAATATTTTCTTATTGACCTGAGAACTTTGGAATTCGACTATAATATATCTGGCTGTTTTCATTTTGTGATTCTTTCAGGAGGTGTTCTGTGGATTCTTTCAATTTCTATTTTACCCTCTGTTTCTAGAACATCAGGGCAGTTTTCCTTGATAATTTCTTGAAAGATGATGTTTAGGCTCTTTTTCTAATCATGGCTTTCACATAATCCAATAATTTTTAAATCATCTCTCCTGGATCTGTTTCCCAGGTCAGTTGTTTTTCAAATGAGGTGTTTCACATTGATTTCTATGTTTTCATTCTTTTGGTTCTGCTTTACCATTTCTTGATTTCTCATAAAGTCGTTAGTTTCCATTTGCTCCATTCTAATTTTCAAGGAATTATTTTCTTCAGTGAGCTTTTGGACCTCCTTTTCCATCTGGCCAATTCTGCTTTTTAAGACATTCTTCTCTTCATTGGCTTTTTGGACCTCTTTTATCATTTGACCTAGTCTGTTCTTTCAGGTATTACTTTCTTCAGTATTTTTTGTGTCTCCTTTACCAAGCTGTTGACTCATTTTTCATTTTCTTGCATCTCTCTCATTTCTCTTCCCAATTTTTCCTCTACCTCTCTTGTTTGATTTTTAAAATCCTTTTTGAGCTCTTCCATGGCCTGAGACCAATTCATATTCTTTTTGGAGGCTTTGGATGTAGGCGCTTTGACTTTATTGTCTTCTTCTGAGTATGTGTTTTGATCTTGTTACCTTAATAACTTTCAATAGTCAGAGATATTTTCTGTTTGTTCATTTTCCCAGCGTATAAGTTGACTTTTAAGTCTTTATTAAAGTAGGGCTCTGCTTCCAGGGTGGAGGGCTCACTGTTCCAAGTTTCAGGGGATTTGTACGGCTATTTTCCGAGATACTTCTAGGGCCCTGTAAGTTTTCAGTTCTTCCAAGGTGGTATGATCTAAGGAGAGGTGTTTACTACTCTCCTGGCCTGTGCTCTGTTCTGTGACAGACCACAATCATTCTTTCTGCCCTGGAACTGCGAGGAGGGTCCCTCCTCCACTGTGGCTACAAGCTCTGCTATGCTAGTACCCCTCCTCACCCTGGCACTGCCACCCAGGACCCAGATCCAGACAAAGCAACAGAGGCCTGCCTCAGTGCTAGCAAAAAGACCCTTGCAATTTCCCTCTCCCCATTTGTTTTACCCCCTTACTCTCTGTGGGCTGAGAGCTCTGGAAGAAACTACTGCCATTGCTGCCACTGTTGCCACACCCAAATCCTGCTCCTGGTTTGCTGGGGCTGGGGCTGTGCTGGCATGTCCTGTGCTGGACTGTGCTCTACTCTCACCCAGGTGCAATTGACCTTTCCTATTGACCTTCTAAGTTGTCTTTGATGTTTGTAGTCTGAGAGACCTGGAAACCACCACTGCTGCCAGTGAGTCAGTCACCCTGAGGCCTGCTCTAGCTTTGCTGGGGACGGGTCTGCCTATACTGATGTAGCCTATGCTGGACTGTGCTCCTCTTAAACCATGGTGCAGGACCTTTCCTGCCTACCTTCCAAGTTGTCTTGAGCTGGAAATTTGTTTCACTCCATCTTTTTTTGTGGATTCTGCTGCCCTAGAATTTGTTTAGTCATTTTTAAAGGTATGTAGGGGAGAACTCAGGAGAGTCCCTTCCTTTGCTTCTCCATCTTGGCTCTGCCTCTCCAAATTTTTTTAATAATATCTCTCTTTATATGTAGGTCATGTATCCATTTTGACCTTATTTTGGTAAATGATCTAAGATATTGGTCTATGCCCGATATCTGCCATACTGCTTTACAGTTTTCCCAGCAATTTTTTTAACCAAATAATGAATTCTTATCCACTTTATTTCCCATAAGCCTCTCTGCTTCTTTTGATCATAAACCATTCCTTTATCCATAAATCAGACAGATAAATTTCTCCATGTTCCCCTAATTATGATATCACCCTTTTTAAATCCTTTACCTATTTTGACCTTATTTTGCTATATGCTGCAAGATGTTAGCCTGTGCCTACTTTCTGGCAAACTGTTTTTTAGTTTTCCCAGCAATTTTTGTCAGTTGGTGAGCTTTTGCTTGGGTCTTTTGCTTTATCAGACCTTAGATTACTGTGGTCACTTACTACTGTGTACTGTGTACCTAATCTGTTCCACTGGTCCCCTACTCTTATTTTTTAGCCACTACCAGATTGTTTTGATTGTTACCACTTTGTAATATCTCAAATTTAGAACTGACAGGTGGCCTTCCTTTTTTTTTCATTGACTACCTTCATATTTTTTACCTTTAGTTCTTTCAGCTGAATATTATTGCTTTTTCTAGTTCTATAAAATAATTCTTTGGTAGCTTAATTGGAATGGTATTGCATAGGCATATTAATTAAGGTAGAATTATCATTTTTATTATTTTAGCTCATCCTAGCCATGATCGATTTCTATTTCTCCAGTTGTTTAGATCTGTCTTTATTTGTGTGAAGTGTTTTGTAATTATGTTCATGTAGTTCCTGGGCTTGTCTTAACAGGTAGACTCTCAAGTATTTTATATTGTCTGTTTTTATTTTATTTTATTTTATTTTATTTTATTTTATTTTATTTTATTTTATTTTATTTTATTTTTTTTGGAGAAGAATTATGACCAATGGAATGAATCATGAGAAAGAAGAAACAGAACCAAAAAAAAACCACAACCCAACAACAGATACAAGAGAGAGGAAAAAAAGGGAGGAGAAAAAGGCGAGCATGAAGTGTGCCTTGATCTGCATTCATATTTCATAGTTCTTTCTCTGGATATAGATAGCATTCTCCATCATGAGTCCTTTGGAGCCATCTCTGCATATTGTGTTGCTGAGAAGAGCAAAGTCTGTCAGGGTTAGTCATCACAGAATCCGTATATCTGTGGTTGTATATAATGTTCTCCTGGCTCTGCTCTGCTCACTCAGCATTATGTCGTGTAGGTTCTTCCAGGTTGTTATGAAGTCCATATCATCCCCATTTCTTATAGCACAATAGTATTCCATTACCTTCATATACCACAGCTCGTTCGGCCATTCCCCAAATGATGGGCATCCCTTTGATTTCCAATTCTTAGCTACTACAAAAAGAGCCACTATAAATATTTTTGTACTTATGGGTCCTTTTCCCACTTGTGCGATCTCTTTGGGATACAACCCTAGGAGTGGTATTGCTGGGTCAAAAGGTATGAACGTTATTATAGCCCTTTGGTCATAGTTCCAAATTGCTTTCCAAAATGCCTGGATCAGTTCACAACTCCAGCAGCAATGTCTGCTTTTATTTTAAATGGAATTTTTCTTTCTATCTCTTGCTTCTGGGTTTTCTTGGTAGTATATAGAAATGCTGGTGATTTATGTGGGTTTGTTTTATATCCTGTAACTTTGCTGAAGTTGTTAATTGTTTCAACTAGTTTTTTAGTTGATTCTCTAGGGTTCTCTAAGAATACCATCATATTATCTGCAAAGAGTGATCGTTTTGTTTCCTCATTTCCTATTCGTTTTCCTTCAATTTCTTTTTCTTTTCGTATTGCTATAGCTAGCACTTCTAATACAATATTGAATAATAATGGTGACAGGGAACATCTTTGCTTCACTACTCATGTTATTGGAAATGTTTCTAGTATATGCTCATTACAAAGAATGCTCGCTGAAGGTTTTAGATAAGTACAACTTACCATTTTACAAAGAGTTCAATTTATTCCTTTGCTTTCTAGTGTTTTTAGTTTGGCATTCAACCACTTTAGTGTGGCCCAAAGCTTCTAAGATTATACTACTTCAAGAACATGAATTGTCTCAACACTGTATTGTGGAATTCTACATTTCTTAGACAAGTGAAAAAACTTTTCAGGCCCAAGATTATTTCCACAAATCTACTTACATTGCTTTCTCCTATGGTATCCAAAACTAGGGCTTTGTCTTTATATATTATAGCCCCTAGAACAGCTTTATTTCTCTGCTCCTCAAAATCATCTTCCCGTTTGATCCTAATCTTGAACCTGTCTGTCTCTCCCCCATGCCCTACTTATCCTAAACCTACTTTTCATACTCACCATAACTTCCAATCCCTCTGTTCCTTAGTACTATTCCAGACTACATTCTTCTCCCTTCCCAGTTAGTTGAATGGATTCCATTTTGTACTGCCATATACTATAGAAATCTCTTGAATTTTTTCTTGTCCTACTTCTGATTACTTCTTGTAAACCTCTTGAAATTGCTTTCACAACCCATCTCCTTTCCTCCTATTCACATTCTACTGAAGAGAACAGAAGGAAATCATGCTGATTGAGTACATTACAGTTTTGTCATAAGACATCAACTCATCTCTCTTTGCAACAGAGAAATACTATAATTCCTCCCTAATAGATTCTGTTTCCCACTCACTACATTGGCTATTCCAAGCCATCTCTTCCTTGCTGCCCTTTTCCCCAGCCTCTTTGTTACGTACCTCAACATAGTTCATTCCCTACCTCAAAAAATCAAGACTGTTTGCCAAGAGCACCCCCATTTCCCCTCTTCCTCATCTTATATCTTTCAGACATCACCTACCACTATCTATTCCTTCCCTCCAGTCTGATGATGAGTTGATTTTTCTCTTTGCCAAGGTCAACCCCTTTACATGTTTTCGTGATCTCTCTTCTTGTCTTCTCAAGTAGAATATCCTTACCCTCACCCCCACTCTCTCTCTAATCTTCAATCTCTTCCAGTCTCTGGGCTCCTTCCTAATGCATACCAATACAACCATGTATCCCCCAATCTTAAAAAACTGTGACTAGAGTCTACCATCCTTGCTAGCTATTATTGTGTATCTGTCTTCCTCATCTCAGCTCCACTCCTTGAAGAAGTCATCTAAAACTTCTCAGTGTGTTACACTATCTCTTCACTCAGTTTCTTCTCATCTAAATCCTCTTTTATCTAGTTTCCATCCTCATCATTTAACTGAAATTTCTCTCTCCAAATTTTCCAAGGATGTCTTAGTTGCCATATCTAATGGCCTTTACTCAGTCATCCTCCTTGACTTTTGCACACCATTTGATTCTGAATACCTTTTCTTCCTGTTCTGTTCTGAGTTTTCTGTTCTCTTGATTCTCCTATCTGTCTGTCCATTCATTCTCAATCTCTTTTACTGGATTTTTGGCCATGCCAGGCCCACTAATTGTACACATTCCTTAAGACTGTCTTTGACTCTCTTCCATTTTTCTCTTTACTCTCACTTAGTGATCTAATCAGGTAGTAGATCCAATTTTCATCTCAATGCAATTGATTCTCATACTATTATCCAGGCCTAGTCTCTACCCAGAGCTCCAGACCTACATCACTGACTGCCTATTAAACATCACAATTTATATATGTGTCATAAGCATCTGTGGCAAGACCAATGTCATAAGGCCCTACCCCATTAAGCTGGCTCTTAATTATGCTTAAAATAAAATATATTGAAATTGTCCTCAAGATTGAATTGGCTCAAGGGTTAGCGGAATTAAGATATCTTTCTCGTTCCTGAAGTATTAAGACAGACTAGCCATGAAGGGCAAGAACTCTCCTTTCACTCAGTCAACAAGCATTTTTATTTTTTTAAAATATTTTTCCAACTATGTGTAAAATTTTTTAACATTCTTTTTTAAAAATTTTAAATTCCAAATTCTCTGTTTCCTTTCCCTCCCCGCTTATGGAGAAGGCATACAATTTGATATATATTAAAAAATGTGCAGTCATGCAAAACATATTTCCACATTAGTCATGTTGTGAAAGAAAACCTGGACCAAAAAAAAAAAAACAAGAAAAGTAAAAAAGTTTAAAAGTATGATTTGTTCTGCATTCAGACTTCATCAGTTCTTTTTCTGGAGGTGGCTAGCATTTTTTTTCAAGTCCTTCAGAACTGTCTTAGATCATTGTGTTGCTGAAAATAGCTAAGTTGATCATCATTTATAATATTGCTGTGATTGTATCCAATGTTCTCCTGGTTCTGTTCACTTCACTTTGCATCAGTTCATGTAAGTCTTTTCAGGTTTTTCTGAAAACATCCTGCTCATCATTTCCTATAGCACAATAGTATTCCATCACAATCATATACCACAACTTGTTCAGCCATTCCCCAGTTGAAGGACATCCACCCTTCAATTTCCAATTCTTCAAATAATATTTATTAATTCCTATGTGCCAGGTACTAGACTAAGTGCTAGATATACATTAAAGGCAAAAAAGTAGTCTTTGCCCTCAAGGAACTCATATTCTAATCAGAGAGACAACATATAAATAACAAAGTATATAAAAGGCATGTACAGAGTAGATGGAAGCTGATCACAGAAGGCAAGGCAGTAGCAGCTAGAGGGACCAGGAAAGGTCTCCTGTAGAAAGTGAAATTTAAGTTGTATCTGGAAGGAAGCCAGGGAAACTAAGAGGTGGAGATGAGGAGGGAGAATATTCCAATTATGAAGGACAGCCAGACCTGCAGCATGACCAACACACCAGAGCAAAGCCGTACTCCCCCAAATCAAGGCCATAACTTTGTTGAATATCTTTTCCATGATTTGAATATCTTTCCTCCAGATGGCTAAGATAATATGCTTTTGTTACATGTTAGATGGATTACCCAAGTCTTATTTCATTCCAGTTTCTTAAACCTAAGTTCCTAATTCAGCCTGAGTCTACTAAAGCATCACAAACTCAACATGTCCCAAACAGAAATTTCTAACCCTGTCTTCCAGATTTCCCTGTTATTCTTGAGGACACCATCATCCCTCTAATAACCCAGGTTTGCAAACTTTGTCATCCTTACCTCTTCTCTTGTTCCTCCCATATATCCAGCCAGTCACTAAATTGTGTAATTTTTTCTCTGTAACTCTCACTTATGTCCCCCTCTTCCTAGGCTATTGCAGTAGCCTTCTAAATTAGACTCCCTACCTCACTTCTCTCCCCACTATAATCCATCCTCCTCCATGCAGGTGCAAACATACTTTTCCTAAAGTCTCTGACCATGCCTCTTTTAACCTCTAATGATTCCTGATTACCTCTAGGATCAAATATAAACTCTACTGTTTGACATTTAATATATTTCACATCCTGGACCCTTCCTATCAAGCTTTAAACACAATTCTCCCCTGCATATACTATATGGTCTAGCCATACTGGCCAACTTCTTGTTCCTCATACATGATGCTTCATCTCTGGTCTCTGTTTTTTGCTCTTGCTTTCCTCTGTGCCTGGAATGCTTTCCCTAAAACCTCTGCCTCATTTGATCTCTAGCTTCCTTTCAGACTCAATTCAAGTGCCACCTTCTGTAGACAGCCCTTTCTGGTCGTGCCCCTTAATCCCCCAACTAGTAATGTTTTCTCTTCCAAGTTACTTTCCACCTACTTGTTTTTATCTTGGATGTACCAATCTATGTATATGTTGTCTCTAGTATTGAAATGTAAATTCCTTGAGAATAGAGACTATTTTTGCTCTTTTTTGTGAATCCCCTTAGCACAATGACTGGCATATAATAAGAGATAAATAAATGCTCATTGACTGATTTCCACAGCCACAGCTGCCACTAAACTCTTCTTAATCCAGCAATACTTCCATAGAGAAGTCCACAGGAAAATCTTCCAGATTCTGCAAACAAGCCATTGAATCAACTCATCCAAAATGAATCACATTCTTACTCTGTCTGCTTACTTTTAGGGATTTACAGATTTTTGACATTTTCTCCTAGGCTGTGTCCTGATAATTCTAAACTGAAATTTCCCATTGAGCATGTATCTGAAAACAATTGTGCAAGGAGTTTCTATTCATAAAGAATTACAACTTTATTTTTTTTTCTAAATGAAATATATCTAAGCTCACTAAATGTACTTATAATACATCAAATCTACTAGAATTCATTTTGGTGTAGGGATAGAGAGTGAACATGTGACTTCACACTTTGGCATATTGAATATAATTGTGTAGGAAAGCTTTTTGAAAATTGGCCTTCTCTCATCAGAAATGTCAAAAATACCTAAACGATCATTTTGCCTGATTATTCCTTTCTTCACCCATTAAATAACATAAGACATAGACACAAAAAGTACCACATCTCTGCAGTTTCAGAGTAGAAAATAAAATACCATGACTTGGGCTGGAAAGGCTTGAAAACAAACAAATGCATAAAATAGGCATAAAATTAAGTGCCTCTGCCCAGCATAACTGTAGATCATTATTATTAGGATTAGTTGTGACTGCCAAAGAAGACAATTTGGTATTCTTTTAACACATCTGAAATAATTTAATCTGCTTTTAATGAACTTGCATTTGCTAAAAATACAAGCATCTATAACAAACTTAATTTTTTAAAATTGTGTTTATTATTTAGTATGAAGTCATCTGCTTTCTAGCCATTGTGTATTTTCATTAACATAAAGCTGCCCTTTCATTCAATAACAGTTTAAATTTTAAAAAAAATTTCTTGATGGGCAGCTGCTGATCTATTATTTTATTATTTCATTGAACTCATGGTATAAAAACTGTATCAGCAAGTACAGATCAGCAATTCATCAATAACTTACAGTCTTAGAGAGTTGCCTGAGGCACTGAGCAATTAAGACTTGGCATTGGTCACATATCTAGGCTCCATAAGAAGCAAGACTTTAATCCAGGTATTCCTGACCTCAAAGAGGACCTTCTATCCAACACACTGAACAGCTTCTTACTAAGATCTTTGTATTATTTGAAGATGGCAAGCAACAAGAAAAATTATATTTAGGAAAATTGATTTATAAAAATTGTCCTTTTGATTAAGAGACCATCTCAAATAGAGACATGTTTTGGGCAAACAGTTGGCCTCCTTGAGCCTGCCTTGTGGCTTTGGAGAAGACTGTGCTGGATTCAGTAAGAGAGCCATGCAGGTGCCAGAACTTGCTGGGAAGCAAACACCTGCCAGGCTACTCTAGATAACTCCGTCAGTCAGAGGCATTTTCCCAGGCTCCCAGATGAATGGTCTGTAATAGCCGTGGGAGAGGGCTTTCTCCTGTTATGCACTGTACCACAGACTCTACTTGGCAGCTTTGTGGAAGCTCAAGTCAACTTGGCTGTGAGTCCACTGGAAAACAAGTGATGCTGGATAGTTTTACAGTAAAAACCCAGTGTCTGATATTTCCTCTCAGTATCCTGGGACCATGAAATATAACAACCGGGGCAAATTACCACTCCCTTAAAATGCATTACTCACTGGAGGACATTACTGCTTAAAAGTAAACTACATTCTCTCTAAGCTTGAATGGAATTTGTTCAAGTCACATTTGGCGTTTTAGCTTCTCTGTTAATGAATTTTTTGAACCATAAAACATAATTTTCAGCAGAATATGAAATTTTAAAAAGCAAACAAACTTACCATGGTTATTAATTGCTTGCCTTTGTATACCACTTATAAACATAATTTTCCTCCCTTTTCTTGGAGGCTGAATGTTCCTTTCTGAACAACTTATTATGCTAGGTAAGATTTTACTTAGTGATGGGCCTTCATTTTTGCTGTAGTTATTGAAAAATGATGACTGAAAGGTGGAGGGACTTAAGAGTTAATTTAGGGTATCCCCTAAGTTTTAATGCAGTGCTAAGCTATTAAAGGTTAAATGATATAGAGATTAGAGCTATACTAAGACTTTGGGGAAACCCTAGAAAGGGGGAAGGATTTGATCTGTGATAGTTCATGATGCTTATAAGAAAAATAATGTGTTCTAACCAATCCTGGAAAACCTCATCATTTAGAGAATCCATAGTTGTACCAGAATCACCTTCTAAAATACAATATTTATAATAAGACCTCTTTGAGTAGTGCTTTATGGCTCACAGATTTAAATCAAGAAGAGAAGATTTTGGAGATCATCTAATCCAAACCCTTAATTTTATATATGAGGACAACAAAGCCCAAAGCAGTGAAGTCCAAGACCTTTGTGGTGGTACTGTATGTAGCAGAGCAAGGGTATGAACTCAGGGCCTCCACATCCAGCACTCTACCCAGTGCCACATTTGCAAAGCAATTGCATCAGAACCACCCTGTGAAGTAAGGTAGGTAGTGCAACCAGTGTTATTATCTCCATTTTACAGATGAGAAAATAGCCTCAGAAAGGTTGTAACTCACATAAAATTACTTTGATACTTTAATGGATCTATTATCTCATCAATGTGATTAGTGTCTCCTTTTATGCAAATTACAAGCCTCTCTGGGCCATCTCATCTTCTTGTCTCTGTTTTTTCCCATTTTTTTTCTCCAGCTAGCTGAAGATCTTCCTCACAGTGGTTTTACTTTTTGTGGGCACCAAAGTAGCACTTGGGCTTAACGTTTCAATCATACATATCCTTGCTGATATAAACATTTTCAAACCAGATCCTTAATTCAGCAGACCAAGAATAGGACTTTACAGAACCAAGGAAACGAGTGAGACAGGGCCTTGCTATCTCTTGGTCTACAATCCTATGACTTCTTTGCCAAGTGGTAATAGCTTTGACCTGGAAAATAGCAAAGCACAGCTTTAGCCCTACATAGGTAAAGAATATGACTTCTTTTCTTTACTCTTGGTTTTCAGGAGATAAGGTTAGAACTCCTTCTTTATTTGTTGGTGATTAGTGGATGAATGAAAATCAGCTCTTTGTGAGGTTTTCAAGTAGTTACTTGACTTCATCTATGTCCATGAGAAATGATACAGCATACCTACATTTTAACTCACTTTAAAGATTTACCATTATAATTCTGCAAAAAAATAGTAGAGTTTGATGGCCAAGTATAAATATTTTGTATATTAAATTTCTGTTATGCTTATACCTGTAGTAGACAATGACTAAAATATACCAATCAAAAGAAGCCATTTTAAGAATTAAATCCTTTATCATCTCTACTAAATAATGCTATCTTTGTAGAATGCAAGCTCCTTAAGGGCAGCAACTATTTCCTTTTTGTCTTTTTATTTCCAGTGCCTATCTTAGTACCTGTAGCATAATAGGATTTTAATGAATAGCTGTTGAGTTGAATTGCATGTAGTCTATAATATTGGGTTATATTTTAGGTATTATACTAAGGTGCCTCTGTGATCTGAATTTTATTAAATATTTTACTATATTTAAAGAAGAAAACTAAAGAAAATTGCCAGTAGTTTTTTTACTTTGATTATCACAATATTTCTAAAATATTTTCAATGAAATCAAATATTAAAAACTTTCCTAAAAAATTGTTGATGTAACATATAATCCCTTTTGTTGACAATGCATGAAAAAGAGATGCCAATTGAAACTGTAAAAAGATTATTTACAGATTTAGTGAAATGATACAAAATTTCCTAAAACACACATCTACAATACTAGAAGAGTAGCTATAATTCAGGTCATGTGGTTTCCTTCTGATGAAAAGGTCAAAGAAGATGTGCAAATCTTTTGCATATACAGTTTCAGTGATAAATTATGTTGGATTTACTACATCTTACTGATATATGCTGAATAGTAAAAGTTACACTCTCATAGTAAAACTCTAATTTATTCCTACCAAACCAGAGAGGTAGAACAGATTTCATAGAATTTAAATGCTGTTTTGCACTTATATAGTAAATTACAGATTTCCAGGATTAAAATACAAAAAAATTATTAATTTTTTTTCATTTGTCCCTTTGCTGGAAGTAAAATGGAAGATTTTGTTAATTGGGGTAAATTGAGATGAATAACTTTAATAGCATCTCAAATATATGATATTTATTGACATATCTTCTGAGTTTTAATTACCCAGAGCATTTAATGTACCAGCAGAGGATGGATGGTCTCGAAAAGTATTTCATATTTCATATTTTTCCATATTATAGGGGAAAACATTATAAATCATTGCTATTGAAAATCAGATTTGACTCAGTGATTTTGTTAGTTCATAGCAACTGATTTATGTCTTATAAAATTCCAAAGCAACAAAACAATAAACAAATGTAAAATATATTTCTATTCTTAAAATTACCTCATAAAGTATTTTCTTTATAGAAATCCAGGTAATGCAAAAGATTTGCACATTTTCTTTGACTTTTCATCAGAAGGAAACCACATGAAATCTACTCTTCTAGTACTGTAGATGTGTGTTTTAGGAAATTTTGTATCATTTCACTAAATCATCAGCAATTTTTTAGGAAAGAAAGTTTTTAAATGTTTGATTTCACTGAATATTTTAGAAAGATTGTGATTGTCAAAGTGGAAAAAACTATTGGTAATTTTCTTTAGTTTTCTTCTTTAGATATAGAAAGATATTTAATAAAATTGAGGTGAGAAAGTATATTTAAAGACAAATGAGTCCTTAGGCCTTGTGAAGTGTAACACTCTTATTTTACAGATGAGGAAACTACTAAGTCTGTAGCAGTGAGATAACTACTCAGGACCTCAAGCTAGGTAATGGCATAACTAATACTAGAACATAGCTCTGCCAACTCACAATATGGTGCTCTTTCCTATATAAATTCTTCCTAAAGCATTCCTCATTTAAAAGTCTATATTAACTTTTCACATTATGACAATCTCTGAAGGAAATCCAACACTACAGACCCTCTGTGTCTGCCTAATCTCAGCAATAGGGATGGAGAAGGAAGCATTGGTAAGATCAGTAACCCCAAACCACTGACATAGTGCCTAGGTTCTCTAATCTACCATTTGATAAGTTCAGGAATGACTGTAGCAATCAGCACAATTACCTTATTTTAACTCCCAATAGTTTACTTTTAGTCACTGAGCACCATCCACTTTCTTCACTGGCCACACATTATAAGGAAATTTATATAACTAACTATTCTATCCTTCTTCATTTCCTTTACTAAAGAGGAGATGTCTTTAACCTCCATCCTGGAACCAAACATTTTTTAATATTAGTGATGTAAGATGGTTCAGATAACTCCAAGGGTTTTCATTTAGCTCTACCCATAGTAACTTACATAGACAATACTAAAAGCAATTCCTAAAAAGTCATGATGTCCATACTCACAGTTCACTTGCCCTGATCAGCCCCCACAGCTGAGATCCAAACAGATAATATTTCACCTACCTCTATCTAAGCAAGAGCACTCTTACCCAAAACTCCCAGTAGAATTTAGGGTGTTCCTGTGTTGCCTTTGGGGACTCTTCTATATTGTGTCGAACAGAATAGTTACGTAATCACTTGAGCAGTCACAATAGCCACAAGAACTCATGATAACTTTAAAATAGTTGTAATAGTACTAAAATATGATCATAACAAGAGTTACAAACAAAGAATTCAACTAAAGATGATCATTTTTTTCTTCTGCAAACAATGAAATAAAATTTAGGAAAATTACACTTATGAAAAAAAACCTTTTAAGATGAACTAATTTTAAAGAAAAAAAAAGAGTAAGCTACCTGTTAAAGTTCTAGAATCCAGTACTTAAATTTACAACAGCGTTTGAGATTCTGAAATCCTGACATCATGATGATCAAATCACACTTGAGCATTTCCATTTCTAATGGCTGACTTTACCATTTCATGTCAATTAAAATATCTCTATTACAGAAGATTGTTAAGAATGATAAAAAAAAGTTACGATTTTGCATATTACCATATCCTGAGTCCAGTTCATGCCTGCAACTGGCCCATGAGTCAGTGAAAGAAGTCTGATTCTCAGCATTCCATCCTATAATATCTTTTTATCAATGTCCATTAGCTTTCTAAGCCTTGGTAACTCTGATGCACAGCCTCTGGTCCTGCAACCCTGGCCCAAGGAGGACTCTTTCTAATAGTCCTCCAAATATGGACACAAAATATGTATCTAACAAGCTAACAGCTAGGGGAATAGAGGGCCTGTCAAGTAGAGTGGGAGTTTTTAGGGATATCTTAGATTTTCAATGTAATAGAAGCACCTTTATTAGCCCGGTTGTGGCCATCTTAATAAAATTTTACCAACACCTCCTTAGATTGACAATCAATGACCTCCTGTTTTAAAAACCAAATACAAAGTTCTTTATAGGAGAGAATATCGTCCTGTTCTGCCCACCTAGCATGGCAGTGACCATTATGCTACCTTCCATCATCCCCAGAACTCCTGCTTGTGTGAAGAGCTGCTCCAGCTCCCCCAATCTCCAAATCCCACTTGCCAGTTGATTTACCCAGGCATGTATAGGAGTCTGGGACTAAAAACCTCATGGGCTTTTTTCTCATTTTCTCATTTATTTTCTAGTTGATGATGAGTTTTCTGAATCATTTTGTGTAGTGGGAGAACCATCCCTGTGCCACATCTCTCTTGGACATCTTCCAGCAGATTACCTTGAAGCTTTATTTTTTATTGGGAAGTATACCTGGTATCTGACAGGAAAGTGACAGACTGTTCATTTTGTAAGTAAATGGAAGTTCTATACTTGAGGTAGGCAATCTGCCACAAGGGCCATGTTCCTAACTGATGTTTAATGCCTAACCTAAGCAGCAGACAATTTAATTCATTATTTTGCTTCTGAAGTGTAAGACTCAGAAATATTCTTTCAGCTTTATTTGTTTATGTCATTTTTGTAAATGAGGTAACTAGGGCAATTATAGAACTGTCCCAAGAAACTGAGCCTGAAATGCATGTCTATTCTGAAACAATGTTTTCAAGTCTGATGATTATTTTTTTCATTGTCTTATAGTATATGGGCTTCACATAATAGCCTATTTCATCAAAAGAGGGATTCAACTTCATTGTATTGTAGGGAAGCCAAATTGTGGTAAGTAGCATACTCTTTGGGTTCTATACCTTTTTGTACAATCACATTTCTCCAGAAAAAAAATAAAGACCAAGGAATTAGCAGTGTTATTGCTATTGTAATCTGCATATGGTTTAAGCATTTCTTAGAAAAATTTCAAAAATATGTTTTCATGCATATCTACATGCATATCTATATGTATATATGTAGACTTCTTTATATTCACTATCTAACTGGGGATAATCAGCTGAGCCAAACCAAATTTTACTTTTCTGATGAGTCTCAGCACTTTCTTAAGTCTCCACAGTGAATCAACAAGAGATTGCACCATGAATCACTTCATCATTGTTTAAGCACATTGTAACATCAAAAATATAGTACAAGTGTGTACATGAAAAAGCTTTTTCTCAGTCTAATACCATAAAATCCCTACACAGGTGATGTAACTGGGCCAGATTTTTTTCCTTCTATTTTTCTCAAGCCAAGGTGTTCCAAGGGGAAGTGACTTTTAAAACGTCCAGGCATTAACAATAAAGTCAAATAACAGTAATTATCTTTTGAACTGGTCTTTTTTCAAAGAAGAGAAAGTTAACTATATTTGGCCAATTTAAGAATATGTTTTTTAAAGAATTTTTTACATCTTATGAAAATATTTTTAGTCTTTAAAAAGGAAAGAAGAGATCATTTTCAACTTGCAGATCAGGAAAAGTTTGACTGGAAGTATGGTACCTAGGTTTGACCTTAAAGAAACTAGAGGATTTCTACATATGCTGAAGCTCATTGTACAAGTGGAGAAGCCACATGATCAAAAGTACAAACTGGAGATCACAAAGTGAGAAAAGGAGATCTAGGGTAGTCTTATTTAGTTAAAATAAGTATATGACAAGGGCAATCTTAGAATCTCATAATTGAAAGGGACTTCAGGGACCATCTAGTCCAAACCACATCTAAAAAGAATTCTTTCTACAATGTTCTCCTAATTGATTTTCAACCCTTTTCTCTAAGATCTCCAGTCAGCAGGACCACATGATCTCCCAGGGCATCCTAGATCACTTTCTGTAGTTCTGATTTTAAGAATTTTTCTTTCCTTATGTCAACTGCAACACAATCCAAAAAAATAATTGCAAAGGAGGACAAGAGTAAAGCATATCATCAAATATATGTATGGGTACAAAAGATGGCCTGATTATAGGCCCTGAGTACCAATGAACAATCTATATGTGAGTACACTGAGTGAATTTGTGGGAAGATGCAGACAAGAACACACAGGTTATGCAAGAACAAATGGGCTGCAATCTGCATTGCTGGAGGAAACACCCCCTTGGGATAGGCCATAGGGCTCTTTGAATATCTAGAGAAGAAGTGGCAAGGGTAGTCAGTGAGACTACAGAACAGTGCCAGGAGCTCTGCAGCCCAGAAACGCTGGCACTGGGTGCCATTCCAGTGTGGAAGAGTCAGTGATGACTGATGGCCAGAGAGAGGGCAGAACTGTCCATTTCTCATGTTGCTTCTGTTTTCTCTGTCCAGAGAATGACTGGTGGATTAGAAATAACAGAATTAAAAAATGGCAAATGAATGATGAAAAAATATATATGTGAGAAGCAGCTCTGGAGCCAGAAAGACCTGCACTTAAATCCTACCTCTCACACGTCCTGGCTTTGCGAGGGCTCCAGGCTACTCTCTTGTAGCCTCTTAAGTTACAGGGAAAGTACTGACCTGATTTGGTAGGAGGTATTTACTCATCTGGGACTTCTCTGTATCCAGTGAGCTCATAAGAGATACACATAAAAAAGTGAGGCAGCCCACAAGCTCACAGAACTTACATACTAATAGGGGAAGACAACACATATATGGACGTGATTGCTAGGGAAGAGAAAGTCTGGGGAGTCCCTGGAATTGTGATCCATAAGGCAGTCAATTGATACTTTTTTTGTAGAAATAGCGGTATGGTAGTATTGATTTGAACAAGAGGTAGGGGAGTAGGGGTGTGTGTGGAGGGAGCAATGGCAAAATGGCTGAGTGTGTAAGGGTGGATGTGACCTATGGTCTGGTCTGGCTTTAGGGTGCAGAAAACCACAGGTTATCTCCCTCTAGCCTCACTCCTCACCTCCTTTGTTGCCCTCTGGTTATAAACATGAGGGTCCAGATCCTCAAAGTACTCCCAAAGTTTAAGTGCTCTCCTACTCAAGTACCTTTTTTGATCTGCCTAGCCCTAGAAGTATGTCTAATTCTTTCAATTCCCAATACATTTCCTTGTCTGGTTTCTTCCAGAAGCTCCAAAACACTTCTCTCTTGTATCTAATTTATACTTTTGATTGACTGGTTGTTTCCATAGAGCTTTCTGGGAACTATTCACACCTAGTTTACACATGTAATTGACTGATTGAATCTGTAACTCAGTCAAAAAAGTGTTCTTTCCTGATAAAGATATACCAGCATAATAGAACATTTGCATGAATTAAGGTGAGAGTATGGGAAAGGAGGTTTGAAATATCCTTCTGCAGAAGTCTACTTAGAGATAGAGCCAATCCAGATTTTAGCTTTTGATAAAGTATCTCATGTAGCACCTGTGGTTAAACATAATTTCTGAAGGATAAATAGCTTCTTCCTCCTCTTCTTCAGTTCTCTCTTCTTTGGGAAGGACTTCATATCTATTTTCTTCTACACTTTCCAACATAGATCAACTTTCCTCTCTGACTCTTTAGATCTTTTCCTTTCTTTGTTTTCACATTGATGTGTTGTTGGTTTGTTGTTTGGTTTGGTTTGTTGTTTTTTTTTTTAAGGAATGCTTCCTTCTCTCTGGTTCCCTGGAGAGTAAAAGCAGGTTTCTTGAGTTCTTTTCCTTTCTGCTCTAACAAGGAGATTAGTATGTATTTTAACATGGAGAGATCTCTCTTGGTCAAAATCACGTACTTTATGTAGACCTGCTCTTTCTACTTTCTGGTAGCAAGATTCTTAATCTTCGTTGCTTTTGCTCATGAACTACTGTGACAAATTGCTGTCTTACTCTGTTCAACAGGCAATGGAGAGTCCCTGAAAGTTTTTAGGTAGAGGAGTGATAGAGTCAGAGGAGTGCGTTAGGAAGTTTACTAGAACTGAGATGGGATATGGGAATTGTAAAGGAAACCAGAAGGTAAATAACAGGAACAAGATATATAGAGGATAAATTGGAGAGAATAGGCAGAGGGAAGGCACTGTGATAAGGAAGAGCTTCTTGGAGAATGTGGGATTTTAGTGGAAATAAAGGAAGACAGGAGGCAGAGATGAAGAGGAAGAGAATTCTCCCCTCCATCATGGAAAGCAGCCAGTAAAAAAGCAAGAGAGTGGGGGACTGAAATGTCATATTTGAGGAGCAGCAGGGGGTGGTGGCAGATGTAACTGTACTTCAAAGTATGTGAGAGTGAGTAAGATGTAAGAAGGACTGGAAAGGTGGGGGGGATGGATTATTGAATGACTGAGAATTTTGTATTTGATCCTGCAGGTGATAAGGAACCATTGGAATTTATTGAATGGGAGGAAAGGTGACAGGATCAGACCTGTACTTTTGGAAGATTAATTTGACAGCTGAATGTAGGATAGACAAGGAGAGATGAGGCAGGCAGACCCACCAGCAAACTATTGAAACAGTCCAGAAGCCAAAATGAGAGAAGAGTGGAAGGAATAAAAAATAGATGTTTCTTCATTAAAAAATATAAAAAATATTAAACCACAGACAACTGGTTGGTGAGGTGTTCTCTAGTTTCCTTTTTTCAAAAGAATTACCTCATGATTTTGCTTTGTTTTGTTTTCATTATCACCAGGGGGTGAGGGCTTGCATTAAGGTGGTAGTGTCAGAGGAACGGAAACAAAAGGGGCATATACAAGAGATTCTACAAAAGTAAAACTGACATGATTTGGTAACAGATAGGACATAGGGATGAGATAGAATGAAGAATCAATGATGAGAAACCACCTTCATGAGTTGTTAAAATAAAATGGAGATCATAGGAACTTAAAATAAGTTCCTTGAGGAAAAAGACTTTTTTTTGTCTTTTTTATCACTAAGGCCTAGCTCAGTACCTTTCACTTACTAAGCTGTTCATATTTGTTGAATTGAAGACAATATTTTCTTCTAAGGCCTTATTTATATGTCTTCCAAATGTAGATAAAATAAAATCATCTCAAGCCAACCATAGGCATTCTGTATTTAAAATTCCTGTTTCTTCTTTCATTAGTACTACCTGGAGGAGTCCAGCCAAGGACAAATAGCTATCTACTTTGTTCCCATATGTAAATAATACCATCCTAGTCCTGAAATAAGACTGATGGATAGAGAATAACTAAGTTGCTCACAGAGACTTCTCTGCTCAGAAACACAGAGCTGGAAGGGACCTCAGGCCATTTTATTCAGTCCATATCTGTAGAGGAAATTCTGCTACATATCCCCAACATGCAGTCATCTAACTTTTATTGATGAACACACTCGCGAAGGGTGTAACCCTCTGCCTCCTGAGACAACTCATTCCGGTTTTTTGTTATATTGAGCCTATTCGTCTCTCTACAAATTCCAACCGTTGCTCCTAGGTCTGCCTTCTAGGGTTCAACCTAGCAAGACTGATTCCTCTTCCACATGCCCACACTTCACTTAATTACTTGAATAAAGGTATAGGTAGTGATGCTTATCAAATTTTTAAACAATAGAAAGCAATGTTTGAAGAGAGCTGTCATGTTTCCCTTAAGTACCCTTCCTTAAATTAAACATCATCCCCCTTTCCTTCTCAGGCCTCAGGGATGGTCTGATTCATGGGCCTCAGCTTGCCCTGATAGTATTGTTCCTCCTGGGAAACTGGAAGGACTAGCTTCAAAAATCTTATGCCTGAAATTGCAGCAGCAGCCAAGAGGGATAAGAAGCTGCCTTGGGCCATCTCTGGTGAAGTTTTTTGGGGATGGTACCCAGTGATACTTATTACTTCCATCTGCCCTAGGAGCACTGTCCCCCTTTCCAAAGTGCAAAGAGATTAACTCCAAAAGTCAGGTGCCTAAAATTGCAAGTGTCAGGAGGGTCATAATACCAAGTAGACTGTAAAATTGGAAGGAGAAGCCAAAATGAGAGAAGAGTGGAAGGAATAAAAAATAGATGTTTCTTTGTTAAAAAATATAAAAAATAGTAAACCACAGACAACTGGTTGGTGAAGTGTTCTCTAGTTTCCTTTTTTCAAAAGAATTACCTCATGATTTTGCTTTGTTTTGTTTTCATTTATCTTCCAGTTGATGATAAGTTTTCTGAATTTAGGGGCTTTATACTTGAATTGTTTTGTGTGTTTGGGAAGAGAACTACCGCTATGCCTATCAGTTTCAAAAAAATGATCTTCATCTAGCAAAGTCCCAAGACCCCTCACCATCATGAACAGGCACCTGGGGATATGCCGAGATTTTTCAGTACCCTCCTTAGAATGCGACACCCAGAAGAGGCGCAGTTCTATGGGATCCGAATAAGATAGAGCAGAGTAACCATCCCTCCCCTAGTCCTAGGCAGTATGCATCTTGGAAGGCAGCCCAACATCACATTAACTTTTTGGTTACCTAGCAGTATATAGAATACCGGGACTGGGGTTGGGAAGACCAGAGTTCACATCCAGCCTTAGTCAAGGCCTAGCTGTGTGATCCTAGGCAAACCATTTACCCTCTGCCTCAGTTTTCTCAACTGTAAAATGAGGATAATAATAACACATACTTTCACGATTGTTGTGGAATCAAATGAGATAATATTTTGTAAAGTGCTAGTAAGCATAGTGCCTTAACCATGATGCTTAAAGTGCTAGTAAGCATAGTGCCTTAACATAGATGCTTAACACATGCTCATTATTCCCTTCCCCCTCTCCATCCTTATTAAACTATGGATGCATATTGAATTTGGAATCAATTAAATGAATTTGTGATCAATTAAAACTTTCAAAAATAAACTCAAGTTTAGAACTCTCCCTTTCTCTTTATTAATTTTAGCTCATTAGATTCAGTCACTTTTTCTAGCCTGTTGATACTTCTTCTTTTACATTGACTAATTAAACATTTGCTGTCTCTTTGCTTTCTTTTTTCTGAAAATTGGAAGAGCATGATTACCTGTACCTTTATTCAAATAATTAAGTAAAATTTTAAGCAGTTCAGTACCAAAAACAGATCCTGTGTCACTCTGCTAGAGACTTCCTTTCAAACAGAATTTGAGCAATTAATGACTACTATTTTAATCCTCTCTTTCAACCAGTTCTGAATCTACCTAGCTATATTATCACTTAACCCACATTTCTCCCTTCTATCTATAAGAATAGTATAAAAGATTGTCAGATGCTTTGCTGTGCTTTTTGTGGTACTTGAGTGTACTAGAATATTATTGTGTATTTAGAAAATAGGGGGTTATGTTCAGAAATAACTATAGTATATAAGCAATAAATCTTATTTTTTAAAACATGCTTTGGGGGCGGAGCCAAGATGGCGACTGGAAAGCAGTAACTGGCGTGAGCTCCCCTCCAAGTCCCTCCAAAAACCTATGAAAAA
>CM053625.1:212390646-212415752 GCA_028646595.1 Phalanger gymnotis
GGAAATGGGGAGAAAAATCTGTAATTCAAACGCATGTGAAAATGCTGAAAACTAAAGATGTTAATAAAAAAAATTTAAAAAAAACATGCTTTGTTGAATTCAAGGTAAAAAATATAACTAATTCTTGTAATGCTCTCAAAAAAGGAAATGAATCTATTCTGGCTTGACCTGTTTTTAATGAAGTCATACTGTTTCTTCTTAGTGATTCCCCCACTTCCCTTTCCAGACTTTAACAAGTCATTCCTTTAATAGTACTTCATAAAATTTTGTTCCATAAATTGAAGTTAAGCCCACTCTCCTAATACTTTGCAGATTTCATCCTTTTAACTTTCTCAAAAATTGGGCCATGGGGCCAGAGTCAAGATGGCAGAATGACAGTCAATATTTTTGCACAACTCTTCCAACACACCTCATTCTCAACAATGTAGATAACACTTCAGACTGAATTTTGATTGGGAAAGCCAAGAAAAAGTCACAATGAGTCATTTTTCCAGCCCAAAGCAGCTTAGGAAGATAGAGAGTTCTTGGTTGGTTGGTTGTTGTCCTTCGTTCTCGAAGAGGACCAAAATGACATCACTATGCTAGAGTCAAGTTTCATTGTGTCCAGCTGTGGCTGATCAGACCAATATCAGCTCAGAATGCTCTACCACAGGTTGGGCATGAATAATCCATGTGAATATTTGTGGTAGATACTCTAAATTTGTGAATCCTGTGTTTCCTTTGAGCTGTTTCAATTCTGTTTTGCTCGTAGAACACAGCACCTTCTCTGATGCGGGCATGCTATGCTGAGTGGTCCTGTGCCAGTGTCTCCCATGTCACACAGCTGGCCAGGAGTACAACTCAGAGTTGTAGAGGCATTACAACTGAGGCAGAGACAACAGCAGCAGCAGCAGTGCCAGGTAAGGGGCCTAAGACTGAACACCAGGGCTAGAAGCACTAAGGCAGAAAGCAATCCCAAGCAACTCTTGAACCAGCACTAGAAACAGGAGCAGATGCCAGCTGGCATCTCTGTTGCCCATTACCTAGACCCAGATCATAGTTCTAGGGTAGAGACAAGTATTCATGAGCAAGAGAGGCCCAGGTTGTGTACAGAGCAAGGAAGACATTCCAAAGATTTAACTATACAACTCTGCACCCAAGAACAAAGGGAGGACTCAGTTCTAACCTTTCAACCCACACATAAGCTTGCAATGGAATGAACAGGGCAGGAAAGAAAAACCAAAGGGAAGTCAAGTAGTTTAGTTGCTTTGAACCTATAGAACTTCCCAGAGTACTAAGAGTAACTAAGTCTAGCAACAGTCTACTGAAACTCAAAAGCACACAAACCAACTAACCCAAACCTGGGTCAGGAACTTGCAGAGCTTATGCCAAGAGGGAATTGAACAAACCTCTCCCCATGGAAGCACTGAAAACTTGCAGGTCCCTAGATTGAGCTGTGAAAAGAGCAGGCAATTAAAAAAAACCCAGAAGATCAGGACACACAATCTCTTCAGAACTGAGAAGAGCCTAATACTGACATATAGTCCAAAATTAAGAAGTAAGGTGGAAAAATGAGCAAACAAAAAAAGAATCCAGGAGGAAATAGTGGAACAATAATAGTGGGTGACCTCTGTTTACCCTTCTCAGATCTAGATAAATCCACCCATAAAATACAAAAAAAATTTATGTACATGAATAGAATTTTAGAAAAGGTAGGTATGTATGATAAAGCTCTGGAACATATTGAATGGGAATAGAAAGAAGTATACCTGTTCTTAGTTGTGAATAGCACCTTCACAAAAATTGATGATTTATTAGTAGGGCTTAAAAATCTCACAAATGCAGAAAAGCAGAAATATTAAATACATCTTTTTCTGACCACAGTACAACAAAAATTACATTCAATAAAGGACCTTTGAAGCATATATTAAAAATTAATTGGAAACTAAATAACTTATTCCTAAATAGAGAAATGAGTGAGTCAAAGAACAAAACAGAACAGTTTCATTAAAGATTATTACAAGAATGAGAAAACATATCAGAATTTTTAGAACATAACCAGAGCAGATTTAGGGGAAGTTTTATATCTCTAAATGCTTACATCAGTAAAAGAACGGGTAAATGAATTGGGCATGCAACTAAAAATAAACTAGAAAAGCAACAAATTAAAAAAAAAAACAAATAAACACCAAAAATTAGAATCCTGAAAATCAAAAAAGAGGTTGACAAAATTGAAAGTAAAAGAACCAACAAACTAATAAAAACTAGGAGATTAAAAAAGATAATAATGGCTAACTTGATTTTAAAAGGGAAAGAAGAAAGCCAAATAACCAGTGCCAAAAATGAAAAAGTTGAATTCACAACCAATGAATAATCAATAAAAGCAAATATTAGGATTTTTCACCCAACTATACACCAGTAAAACTGACAATCTAAATGAAAT
This sequence comes from Phalanger gymnotis, assembly GCA_028646595.1. Classification (NCBI taxonomy): domain Eukaryota; kingdom Metazoa; phylum Chordata; class Mammalia; order Diprotodontia; family Phalangeridae; genus Phalanger; species Phalanger gymnotis. Next base: position 212,393,069 of record CM053625.1, read on the forward strand.
GGATGAATATTTACAAAAATATAAATTTCATAGATTATTAGAACAGGAAATATAATACTTAAACCTAACTTAGAAAAAGAAATTGAACAAGACACACTTGGGCTCTTCCTAACAGTAAAATAATACCCAGGTCCAGATGGATTTACAAGTGAAATCTACTAAATATTTAAAGGACAATTAATTCTAATACTACACAAACTGTTTGAAAAAAAAGTAAAAAGGAGTCCTATCAAACTACTTTTATGACACAAATATGATATTAATACCTAAACCAGGGAGAGTCAAAACAGAGAAAGAAATCTATAGACCTATTTCCCCGACTATTGATGCAAAAAAATTAAATGAAATATTAGCAAGGAGATTATAGCAATATATCCCAAAGATCATACACTATGATGAGACTGGATTTATATCAGGAATATTGGACTGGTTCAATATTTGGAAAACTATAGGCATAACTGACTACATTAACAAAAAAACAAGAAAAAATCATCTGATTATTTCAATAGATTCAGAAAAAAGCTTTTGACAATATAACACTCATTCCTGTTAAAAAGCACTAGAAAGCATAGAAATAAATGAAGCTTTTCTTAAAATATGAAAAGTAGCATCTATCTAAAGCCAAGAGTAAGCATTGTCTATAATAAGGATGAGTTAAAGCCTTCTCAGTAAGATCAGAGGTGAAGCAGAGACATCCATTATCACTATTATTATTCAGTGTTGTATGAGAAATACTAGCTATAGCAATAAAACAAGAAAAATTAAAAGATAAGCATAGGAAATCATTTTTTGCAGATGATATGATGGTTTACCTAAAGAACTCTAGAGAGTCAACTAAAAACTAATGCAGACAATTAACAACTTCAGCAAATCTTTGCAAGTTATAAAATACATCCACATAAGTCATCAGCATTTCTGTATATTACCAACAAAATCCAGCATGAAGAGAGAGAAAGAGAAATTCCATTTAAAATAGCTATACATAATACTTAGGAGTCTGCCTACCAAGACAAACACATGACACAATTATAAAACACTTCACATAAATAAGGACAGTTCTGAGTAATGGGTACAATATTAATTGCTTGTGGGTAGGCCAAGCCACTACAATAAAAATGAAATTCTACCAAAATTCATTTATTTGATGCCACATCAGTCAGACTACAAATAATTACTTTATAGTGCCAGAAAAATAATAAAATTCATCTGGAGAACAAAATGTCAAATTAAGGGAATTTTTTTTAAATTGTAAGGAAGGTGGCCTAGCCAGTAGCAGATCTCAAACTATACACAGATATAATCATCAAAACTGTTTGGTACTGGGTAAGACATAGAGATGTTGATCAATGGAACATGTTACGTACACAATATATACAAGGAAAAGTATGTAGTAACTTAGTGTTTGATAAACCTTAAAGATCTCAACTTATAGGGCATGAATTCACTAGTTGACAAAAACTTGTGAAAACTGGAAAGTACTCTGCAGAAATTAGGCATAGACCTACATCTTACACCATATACCAAGATGAGCTCAAAATAGGCCCATAATTTAGACATAAAAGGCAATAGCATAAGCATATTAGTGGTCAGGGAAGAAATTATCTGTCAGATTTTGGATTGAGGAAGAATTCATGACCATACAAGTGACAGAGAAGCTCATGGGAAATAAAACAGTTAATTTTGATTTTATAAAATTAAAGATTATGCACATAAGCCAATATAGCCAAAATTAGAAGAAAAATAGGAAACTGAGAAGAATATTTGCAGCAACTTTCTCTGACAAAGATGTGATTCCTAAAATATATAGTGAATTAAGTCACACAGGAATAAGAGCCATTGCTCAGTTGATAAATGGTCACATGATAGCTTTCAGAGGAAGAATTCAAAGCTATCAATAGCCATATGAAAAATGCTCTAAATCCCCAATAAGTAGAGAAATGTCGATTGAAATAACTCTGAGGGACTACCTCATATCCATCAGATTGACAAAAATCACACAAAAGGAAAATAAATATTGGAGGGAATATGGGAAAACAGACACAAGAAGGCACAGCTGGTGGAGCGGTGAGCTAATCCAACCATTCTGAAAGCAATTTGGAACTATCAAATGGCTATTAAAAGGCATCTACTTTTACCCAGTAACTATTAGGGCTGTACTCCCAAAGAGATAAGACAAAGAGGAAGAAGATCCATATATACAAGAATATTTGTTGCAGGTCTTTTTATGATATCAAGGAATCATAATCTGAGAGAATCCATCAGTTAGATAATGACTGAATAAGATATCATGATGGAATACTTTTGTGCTGTAAGAAGTAATGAAGGGGATGATTTCACAAAACTCTGGGAAGATCTGTATGAACTGACGCAGTGTGAAGTAAGCAGAGTCAGAAGAATAATCTTCATAGGAACAGCAACATTCTAAAGATAATAAATTTTGAAAGACCTGGTAATTCTGATCAGTACAATGGCCTACCACAATAAATGGGGCATATGTCTTTTGTAAGACTTGTCATAATGAACAAAAATGTATTATGTTTCTAGTATATGCCAAGCATGGCAACAGGCAATAGTGATTCCATGATAAATGTGAAATGGTCCATACCCTCAAGGAACTTACATTCTGTTGAGGAAGATCCGACACAAAAATAGATAAAAGGTGGTTTTTTAAAAGCAGGTGCTATTAGCTGAGAGGAATCAGGAAAGACTTCATTGTAGAAGGTGGCACTTTAACCAAGTCTTGAAAGAAACTAGGAATCCCAAGAGGAAGAGGTGAAGAGGGAGTGCATTCTCAGCATGAGGAAAGGCCAGGGAAAAGGTAGAGAATAGGAAATGGTTTTCATGTTTAAGGAACAGTAAAAAAGCATAATAACTACATTGTAGAGTTCATGAATGGGAGTAGTATATAATAAGGCTAGACAGGTAAATTAGGGCCAAGTTGTGAGGGAATGTAAATACTAAAAAGAGGAGTTTACATGTCATCCTAGAGGTGATGAGGAGCCAACAGGGGAGTGATTTCGTAAGACTCACTCTGTAGGAAAAATAATTTTGCCTGCTATATGAAATGGAAAGAGACTCAAATTGCAAAGGCCATTTAAAAGGCTGTTTTATTAGTCCAAGTGAGAAGTGATATGGGGGTTAGGTCTATAGTAGTGGTCATGTGGTTAGGGAGAAGGTAATGGATTTGAGAGATGTTGTAGACATAGAAATGACAAAAATTGGAAACTAATTAGAACTATGGGCAGAGGAAGAATGAGTCAAAGGTAAAAACCACAGTTGCAAACCTTGGAAATGTGGAAAATGGTGATGCCTTCATTAGTAATATGGAAGTTCTGGAGAGGGGTGGGTTTTGGGGGAGGGTAGATAATGAGGTTCAGTTTTATACATGTTGCATTTGAGATGCCTATAGGGTGTCCAGTTTGAAATGTCTAATAGGAAGTTGGTGATGCAAGTCTGGAGCTTAGAAGAGAAACTAAGGCCAAGTATATAGGTCATCTCTAACAAATCAAATGTGTCATTATAATCAACCAATAAACAAGCATTTGTTAAGTGCTGACCATGTGCCCTGCACTATGCAAAACACTCAGACAATCCAGTCTTCCACTTTTGTGGTTATATTCTCTTATTTCTTCTTTCAAAGCCTGCTTTTTCTTTCTAATTTTTTGACTTTCAATTTTTAAAAAGTATTTCTCTCCACTTGCGTTGTTGTAATCATTACATATATATTTTCTTTGTTCTGCTTCCACTTTGTCTATATTTCTCTTTATTCATCATATTCATCATTTCTTACTACAGAGTAATATTCTGAGTAATAAAGTAAAACATTCATATGTACCTCAATTTATTTAGCCATTCCCCAGTTGATGAATATGTTTTCTTTGCTACTTTGCTGCTCTTTCTTTGCTGCTCTATTTTGATATATATGGGAACTTTGTTCTTACCAATAATTTATTTTGGCCTATGTGCCTATTAGTGAAATCTCTTAGTCGCAGAGTAAGGACATTTTTAGTCACTTGATTTATATGATTTATCCAAGACTTACAAATCTCCCAGAAGAACACAAGTCAAGAAATTTGAACACCATAATGCAAGAAATAATATAAGGAATCTGCCCAGATCTTCTGAATACAGAAAATGTAATGCCAATTGAAAGGATGCATATATCACTTTCAGAAAGAAAAAAAAGCCCAAAATTGCAAACTCCAAGACATGTGGTAGTCAAATTCAGTAATCCAGTTCAGAAACAGTTTCTTCAAGTGACCAAGAGAAAGACCTTCAAATGCAAAGAAAAGGAAATTTGAAGAGCACAAGACTTTTCCTCACCCACCATAAAATGCAGGAGGGAATGTAATAATATGTTCCAAAGGGCAGTGGAGCCCAGGATGCAGTCTAGGGTAAACTACCCAAGTTGAGCTTAACCATAAATGAAAAAATGTAAACATTCAACAATAAAAAGGCACTTGAAACATTCTTAGAAAGAAAACAGACCTGAAGAGAACTATTGCTTTTTGAACTCCCCAGACAACAGAAATGCGGGAAGGGTGAATGAATGCAGCAGCCAGGGATAGCAACAACAGAGGGACAGCAGAAAGACCAGAGAGACACTTCTTTCTAAAAGTAAACAAGGAGACAGGAGTAGGAGGAGTGGAGGTTACAGTGGAGAGGCAGGCCTGAGGCATTATGTAGACAGAACTTTCAACACCCTACCTGCAGGTGTATAATTGGGGTGGGAGGGACTACATTACAAAATTGAAGAGGGTATAAAGGGTGAGGAGAGTATATGATGTGCCCAGGTCAAAGCAAAGGCTAACAGTGAGAGAAAGGTGACTCCTGTGGTCTCTAAGAAAGAGCAGAGCCTGTAGAGAAATAGCTGAAGAGAAAGGGAGAAGGTATGAAAAGGGGAGAAAAAAGGAGACCTCTTTTTGGTAGTAGGAGGTGAGGTGGTTGCTCCTAAGGATGAAGAGAGATGTTGTGGGAAGAGATAAGGGTAACTTGTGCTGGGTTCTGCTGGGGGGATTTGTGCTTGAAAAGACCACCTGTCCTACCTTGAGGGTGGAGGAGTTGGAACTCTTGGAAGCAGCTGGAACCTGGGAGAGGGCATGGACCCAGAGAAGAAGTTTTGAGGCAAATGGAGAATGAAGCTATCCAGGGAGAGGCATAGATCATTGGTGGGCTGTGTAATCACTGACATGCAAGTGGGAAGGGTCCTACCATGGGGCAGTGTCCTCTTGTCACCTTCAGGAATTAGCATTATTCTGGGAGTGAGGAAAAGGGGAATCCATTGGACAAGATCTACAAGGAAGTGGCAGAAACCACATAAAGGGGAGAGCCCAAAGTGGATACCTTGGAAGCTTTTATTCCATGAGTAATGCTGAAAATAGAGAGGGACTAGATAATTCCAGGGACCATAAACCAGAGAATGAGAGTCCAAACAGAAAGAGAATGGATAAAGAAATAAGTGAGAGAAATCCTCTCTGAAAAGTGATGGTGATGCAAAAAAAAAAAAAAGAATTAAAAAGAAACTAATCAACAGGACCAGTTGAAGAGGAGGCAAGGAAGAATCTGCTTGTCCAGAACTTTTAAAAAGAGGGGAAGAATTAAATAGCCAAATAAAAGCAGGAAAGAAAAATGAATTGATAAGCAAAATTCCAAAAGGGAAAGGATTACAAATGGGAAAGATGGACTGAGGGTGAGGGGAAGAGAGCCAGCAGAAACTGGGCCACCTTAAGAAAGATTAAGCTAAAAACAGCTGAAGAGACCTAGTACTGTGTTTGGAAGGGGGAATGGGGATAGGATTATAACTTGGAAAAAATCTTAGAGACAAGTGGAGGAAAATATAAACCTAAATCATAATTTAAAAAGCGGATGGATTAAACAATCCAATGAAATGAAAAAGAGTAACAGATTGGATTTTTTAAAACCCGCAATCTATTATTTACAAGAAACACATTTAAAAAACAAAGACATATGCGTACACACACACACACACAAAAACTGAGGACATGGAAAAATAGATATATACTATTCATTAAGTGAATCTAAAACATCAGGAGTTGTAATCATGCTATTTTACAAAGCAAAAGCAAACATTCAGGAAATAAAAGGAGACAAAAAGAGAAACTACCTTATTTTGAAAGTAACTTTAGACAACAAACTATTATCAATAATAAACATATTTTCCCAGTGCCTTAGCATCCAAATTCATAAAGGAAACATTTACTGTTCACATAGAAAGTAAGACAATAGTAACAAGAGACTTTTGGAAAAGTATAATAGAAAGATAAAGGGAAAATATGGAACTGAATAAATTGTTGGAGAAACAAAGGGAAAATATGGAACTGAATAAATTGTTGGAGAAACTAAAGCAAAAACTCGTGACATCGTCTAAGAAGGACTACAAAAGAACATATATATTTCTTAATATCACACAGAACTTTTACAAAAATTGACAATTAGGGCACAGAGATATTGCAAACAAAATTAAAACAGCAGAAATAAATAATACATCTTTTATAGACCATAATGTAATAAAAATTAAAATACAAACAAACAAAAGACACAGACCCAAATGGATTCTTAAAAATGAAATACTAAATAATGAATTAATTAAAGAACCAATCATAGAAAAAGCTAATAATTTTGTGAAAAAATGATATTAAAAACATACCATGATTTTTCCGTGATACAGCTAAAGCAATCTTCAGAGGGGAAATCATATACCAACAAACATACATTAACCAAAAAAAAGAGGATTGAAGAGAATATGCATTTTTAAAAACCAGAAAGCCAACAAATAAAGTCAAAAAGAAAATATAAACAATTAAGGGATAAATAGGAAAAAAAACTTAGAAATGATGAATAAAACTAAAAGCTGGTGTGTTTTTTCAAAAAGACTAATAAAATTGATAAAAACTTTAGCTAATCAAATAAAAAAGAGAGGGCAGAAAAATCAATAAAATAGCAAATGAGCAAGATAAAATCACAACAGAACCAGAAGAAATAAAAAAATACATACAAAACTGAGAATACAGAAGGAGTAGAGGAAAACCTTCAAAACTCTAATATCCAGACTATCAGAAGACTAGTTAGAGATCTCAAATAAACTAGTCCCAGAAAGGGAAATAGATCTAACTGTAAAAGAACTGCAAGTAACAGGTCCTAATCTATTAGTGATGATACAGAAAAGAAAAGAAAGAAAAGCAGGTCATTGGAACCTTAAAATTATACAGAAGAGAACAGGAGGAAGTTCTAGGATCCTCTCTTGGTTCGGTTGAACATTCCCAGTGGTAACGCTCCTTCATCCTCCTCCTCTGTGGTAGCCATTCTTTTATGTACACTTGCTCTGGTTTCTGTTTTGCTATTGATGTGGACAAATTGATATCTTTTCTTTAAAAAAATGGGACACAAATTAGCAAGGCATTTGGTTACTACTTATACATACATAAATTATAACTTTATGCAAGTTCGGTTTCACATAAATCTTTTTCTGTTCTTTCTCTAGTACTTTTTTCATGCTGATGTTTTTAAAACACTTAATAAAAAGAAAATTGAAATTAAAAAGGGGTAAGAACTCATGATATACAGATAACAGACTTCTGTTTTCTACAAGCCTCTTTCCTTTCTTACTTCTGAACATTTTGCAAAATATTTTTACTGATTCCCTATGCTTACCTGTACATTGGAGTCATCCAGGATCAAAGTATGCATTGATTTGATTTGCATGGTCCTATTGACTTCTTTGTGCAACTGCTCCATCTCTTCATCCACTGTAATGAATGTGGGTGCATTAGGGACATTTATTTTCATGGAAATCTTTTTGCAAATGCAATACTTCAATAAAAGATTGCCAAATATCACTTTAAGTGATATTTCCTGTCATCCTTTTTGGGCACTTAGTAATCAACTCTGTTGACTTCTTTGTTTGCCTTACATTTACTTGTTGTGTGACCTTGGGCAAGTCACTTAACCCCAGTTTCCTCAACTGTAAAATAGGGATAATAGCATCTACCTCCCACGGTTGTTGTGAGGAACAAATGAGTTATTTGTAAAGTACAGTGCCTAGCACATAGTAGGTGCTATATAAATGGTAGTTATTATTATTAATGTTTTTGTTGTTTCATTTATAGCAAGAATATTGGAATTTGTATGATTTCTTCTTTCCTGTGGTATGCTCATTTGTTGGTCCCTGGACAAGGCTCTTACCAACCATAAGTTAATGTTGATTGATGGTTAAAAACAGGATAATCATTAGCATCCTTTGCTCTCTTTTCTGCCACTCTATGATCACTGCTAAGCAGAAAATACCAGCTTCTTAAAATGGTTTTTAAAAATCTAGGCAGGTCACTGAGTTGTCTTTGCTTCCACATTGGTCTCTTTATACAGCTTCTCCTTTTCTTCTTTATCATAATTGTTTAGATTTTAAGAATTGTATTATTAAGAGTTTCCTATCTCTTGGGTCAGCTTCCCTTATAAAATTTTCACTCACAGAAGCCTACCTTTCTTCTCACTTAAGTCTCTGAATTCTCTTCTCTCCAATTGTATGGTGTGTCAGACAATGTGCAGCCTTCTTCTTTTCTATCTTGAATTCAAGGATATGGTAGTTCCTTTCCCCTGAGGTTTCCACAGCTTTTACTTATGCAGCTAATTCCTTTTTGTTGATAAGAATTAGGAGTGCTTCTCACTACACAAAGAAACCCTTGTCTGTACCTTTTTTACTGCATATATTAGAGCATCATAAAATAAATGGAAAGCTTTCTGGAAAAAAATAGTTAAGGATGCCATTTCAGATGGTAGCCAACTGAGTCTTCAGCTATATCCAAACATAAGTTAAGTTGTACTAGAGAATTTAATCCAATTCAACTCTATAAACATTTACTAAGTATTATATGTAAAGCACAGTGCTAAGTGCTAGGGGAAAGACAAAATGGGTGGGTGGGGTCCCCAACAGAATTAAATGCTGCAAAGGATGTAGATTGGGAAAAGGCTGTTACATTTAGCAACTAAGAGAATACTGGTAACTTGGAAGAGTGTAGTTTCACTTGAGAGATAAGATGGGAAACCAATTTGTAGAGGGATTAGAAAAGAAAACCAAGAAAAATGGAGATAATGTAGAATTCAGGGATGGGAAAACTGCAGCCTCAAGACCACATGTGGCCTTCTAGGTCCAGACTCAGCCTTTTGACTGAATCCAGGTTTTACAGAATAAGTCCTTTTATTAAGAGAATTTGTTTACTGAAGTTTAGATTCAGTCAAAGGGCTGCACTTGAGGACCTAGAGGACCACATGTGGCCTTGAGGACACAGGTCCCCCCCCCCCCCGCCCCGAAGATGATTTGTTCAAGGTTTGGCTGAGAAAAGGAAGAGAGATAGATAACAATAGCTAGAATAGATAGTAGGATCTAATGAGAAATCTTTTCTAAATAAGAGTTTTTAAAAAGCAGAAATGGAACCAGTAAAAAGTGAGATACTGAAGATTAGAAAGGGGGGATGATAGCAGGGAGAATGTGCTAGAGAAAAGGGCAAGATATGAGAAGTTGGTCTTGGAAAGGAAAAAGGGTAGCTTCATTATCAGCAGCTGGAGTAAAGGAGAATATAGTGGGAGATAGTCAGGAGGTTATCAGTTGAAAAGAAGAAGGCACTCACAGCAAATAATCTGGATTTCCTTGATAAAGTATAAGGCAAAGTGTGAAACTGAGAAGGTGAAGGGAGGGGTGGTGTGAGAGGCTTAAGGAGAGAAGACAAGATTTAAAATGACCTGTGTGGTAAGTAAGATAAAGTATCAATTAAGGAGGAAGAAAAGGGTTGCTTTGCTGCAGTGAAAGTCCAATTGAAATTAGATGCCATGAATTGTAGTGGACCCAGTCTGCATGATGGTGACTTCTTCCAGCTCATTCAACAACATGTGTGTAAGAGCAAAAGGAGGGGATGGTGGGACTAATCCATATTTGCAGTTTGGCGATAGGACGAGAAAGTAAGGAATTCAAGAATGGAGAACAGTTTTGAGTTGAACTGGCTCGCAAAGAGGTTCAGATCAGAAAGGGAAGAGAGTACAGAACAGGGATGATAGCCTGAGAAAATACTAAAGGGTGGGAAAGTTGGAGGTCATGGTGAAGGAAAAGATTAAGTTAGAGAGGAATAATTCATAGGCAGAGGTGGAATGAGGACATTCTCATCAGTTCTTGATCGTGGAAATGGAACTTGTGGTTGATAATAAGCTTTAACCACTCTTTCTATATCCTTTCATGATTCTTCATCCTCTTCCTTACCTCTGAATGTTGTATTTTCCAAAATTCTTCTCATCTTTCTTTTCCTATATCATTTTCCTTGTTTGTCTTATTCCTACAACTTCAATTATAACCTCTATTCAGATGACCCACAAATTTATATATTTTTTAAAAGCTCCAGACTCACATCTCCAACTCTCTACAGGATATCTCTGTTATAGATAGACCCATACTTCAAACCCAACATGTACAAACCTGAGTTTATCTTTTCCTCAACATCTGCTTCTTCTCAGAATTAATTTTACATTTCCTCTTCTTTCACTGTTTATGTTCTATCAGTTACCAAGCCCTGTTGATGCTTCCTCTTCAGTCTTAATCAGGCCTATCTCTATGGCATGCAGGGCCCCTATTTTTTACAAGGCCCCTATTTATATAAACAATTTGATTAAAAATGTATTACAAAATTTATGGGTATGTCTGAGGTAAACTGATTTATTGATGAAGATTGAGAATGGCTTACAACATTCACCTAGATAATTGTCAAAATTAGTAGTACTTTTGTAGTCCACATGACCAGTGGAATTATAGTTCCATGCAGGTTGCAAAACCACAGTTTTAAGGAGTGAATTTCCTCCACCTATCTTCATGACTGTTTGCAACACTATTCTCAAGATACTCCAATTCAAAGAGAATAATTGAAATAAATAGCCTCTAAGACAGTAGTAGTTTTCGGAATCCATATATCCTCTCATTTCATTTGCAGACCTCAAAACTTAACAGTTGTAGAATCCTATTTACAGAGTGGTATAGTAAATTTAATTTCCATTTTGGAGTCAGGAAAACCTAGATTCCCGTTCTGCCTTGGACATATACTACAACCTGGACAAGTCACTTAACATCTTTGTATCCCAGGCGACTGTCTAAAATTGTAAGTTGAAGAGTAGGCGCCAACTTGCTTTGGTAATGGAAGTTTCCTTACTGGGGGTTTCTGATGCCAGTGAAATCACAGGGTCAGTATTGCTCCCCATAAAAGGCCATCTGTGATTTGTAAATTGCTTCCTATTTGTACTCTAGTGAGAAAATTCATGTTATCTTAATTTCCCTATTACTATCAAACATAGAGTACTTTACATGAATTTGTAAACATTTTAATTTTTTATGCACTGAAGAAAAACAACAGCATGGTATAACAGATAGAGAATTGGCCTTGGAGTTAAGAAAACCTGGCCTTAAGTCTTGTCTCTAATATAAATAGGAGGAAGTGACTTTAACCCTCTTGGTGCTGATATCCCAGGCAACTCTGACACTGAGGTGCAGACCAATTTAGGGAATTTCTGTAGAGGAAGTTCCCTATACTGAATCACTTCATTCAACTTTTTGTAGTACTTTAAAATAGCCTTGTGGTATATCTTGTTGGATCTGTTTTAATTTGTTAGATCAGTTCAATCTCAGGATAATTAACACATTAGTGATTAGCCTCTGTATTATAGTTATTATTTCATAAACTGTGAGTACTCTTTTATTTTATTTTTTAATTTATTTTTCATTTTTAGTTTATAACACTCAGTTCCCCAAATTTTTGAGTTCCAAATTTTCTCAGCCTCCCTTTCTTCTCCCCTCCCCCCCCCAACAGGCATGTAATCCAATGTAGGTTCTATATATACCTTGGCATTAAACTTATTTACACAATAGTCAAGTTGTAAAGAAGAATTATAACCAGTGCAATGAACCATGAGAAAAAAGAAACAAAACCAAAAAACAGGAAAAAAGAAAAGAAAAAAAAGAACAAATAGTCTACTTCAGTCAGCATTCAGACTCCGTAATTCTCTGGATGTGGATAGCCTTTTCCATCATCAGTCTTTTGGAGCTGTCTTTGAACCTTGCATTGCTGCCAAGTCTGTCAAAGTTAGTCATCTCAGATATCAAGTGTCTGTAATCATGTAGAATGTTCTCCTGGTTCTGCTCCCCTCTCTCAGCATCAGATCAAGTAGGTCTTTCCAGGTGGTTATGAAGTCTGTCTGCTCCCCATTTCTTATAGCATTCTTATAGTATTCTCTTACATTCATGTACCACAACTTGTTTAGCCATTCCCCAATTGATGGGCATCCCCTTGATTTCCAATGCTTTGCCACCACAAAAAGAGCTGCTATAAATATTTTTGTACATACAGGTCTTTTTCCCACTTATATGATCTCTTTGGAATATAGCCCTAGAAGTGGTATTGCTGGGTCAAAGGGTATGCACATCTTTATAACCCTTTGGGCATAGTTCCAAACTGCTCTCCGGAATGGGTGGATCAGTTCACAACTCCACCAACAATGTAACAGTGTTCCAATTTTCCCACATCCTCTCTAGCATTTATCATTTTCCTGTTTTGTCATGTTGGCCAATCTGATAGGAGCGATGTGGTACCTAAGAGTTGTTTTGATTTGCATTTCTCTAATCAATAGTGATCTAGAGCATTTTTTCATATGACTATAGATAATCTTTAATTTCTTCCTCTGAAAATTGCCTGTTCATATCCTTTGACCATTTCTCAATTGGGGAACAATTTGTGTTCCTATAAATTTGGCTCAGTTTCCTGTATATTTTAGAGATGAGGCCTTCATCAGAGACACTGGTTGTAAAAATTCTTTCCCAGTTTTCTGCTTCCCTCCTAATTTTAGTTGCATTGGCTTTGTTTGTACAGAAACTTTTCCATTTGACATACTCAAAATTATCCATTTTGCATATCGTAACACTCTCTATCTCTTATTTGGTCATAAATTCTTCCCTTCTCCATAAATTTGACAGGGAAACTATTCTTGGTCTCCCAAATTGCTTATAGTATCAGCCTTTATACCTAAATCGTGAACCCATTTTGACTTTATTTTGGTATACAGTGTAAGATATTGGTCTGTGCCCAGTTTCTGCCATACTATTTTCCAGTTTTTCAAGCATTTTTTGTGAAATAGTGAATTCTTTAGATTTCTATAGTCATTGACTACAGTGTCTTGTGTACCTAACCTATTCCACTGATCCACCACTCTATATCTTAGCCAGTACCAAGTAGTTTTGATGACTGCTGCTTTGTAATATAGTTTAATATCTGGTGTGGCTAGGCCACCTTCCCTAGCATTTCTTTTCATTAATTCCCTTGATATTCTGGACCTCTTGTTCTTCCAGATTAATTTTGTTATTATTTTATCCAGCTCTGTAAAATAATTTTTGATAGTTTGATTGGTATGGCACTGAATAAGCAAATTAATTTAGGTAAAATTATCAATTGTGAGTATTCTTGAAGGTGTTATCCAATTTTAAAGCTACATAATACAAAGAAGAGCTTTTCATTGATAGTTTTCCATTTGGTTTTCTTAGTAACACACTTTTCAGTAATTTAATTCTATCTGCAAATGAACAGTCTAATGCTAAGAAGCTTTCATAGTAAATCATTGGAGTAATAGAGTCAAGTCTTCCTTCACTTTAAAATCTCCAACAAATTCATAATCTCTCTTAACAATCTTTCATGTTTATAGTCTGACTCAAATTAGGAAGTGAGAAAACATTCAAGAGTTAATATGCTAATATATTGAGAGACAGAGATGCTGTGTAAACTAGTAACAATTCTGACTATTCCTGTTTTCAGATTTAGTAAAACATTCCCCCATCTGTTGTTCATTCCTACTCCTGATTTAATAATCAATGATAATGCCCTATAAATATGATTCTGAGAAATGAAAAAATAAAATCAACATGAAAGAAGGCATACAAAGGACATGCCTAGGGAGTTTATGTGATATATTGGTCCAGGGGCTCAGGTGGACTAATTTGCAGCCTTGTATATCCTCTAGAGCTTTGAGCTTGCCCTGCCCTATTGATAGCTAAAGATAAAAGGAAGGGGGAGGGGTGTGAGTGAGGCAAAGAGAAACAGTGCATTTTGGAAATGCTTATTACTATAATCTAGAAAAAACAGTGTATTTTCTGTTTTAAGAGTTGTACTTCTGTCCCTTTTGGTGACTTTATTTTCTTCATTATGCACAGAACTACATGTATTCCCAGATCAATTTGTGGTATATGTAAATCATCTTGAATAAACTCACTATCTTTTGGCAAGTCAAAATGAAGCACTGGTAAGTATGAAACTGTTTAGAGTGGGGGGGTAGGTGGCGGAGACAATATGGGCAAGAGGGGAGAGGGTAGAATAGTTCTGAGTAACTGCCAAATGGATTGAAAAATGTTTTTTATGGAGAACTTAGTTGTTTAAATATTCAGCACATGTTGTGTAGAAGAGAAAAAAATGTTTGATGTTTAGCACTGCTGATGATTTTCTTTCTTTAAAGGTTCTTTTTATATTTATTTAATCTTTCCTAATTCAATAAAATCATATATGTATATCACCTTTATGTGAGACAGCAGCTAACAGAGGCAGAACATTGAAAATTGCGATACACCTATAATAACTTTAAAATTCCTCAGTAGTTTAATAAAGTGAATAAAAATCCATGTTTCCTCTGGAATTTTTCATTGGGGTCAGTGGCTTTTGAGTTTTATTCCATGCTGAATCATTAACAGTTTCATGAGAACTGCTGCTTTTCCCCAGTGGATTGTTTCATAGCTGATAGGGTTTTTTTTTTCCTTTCTCTTCTCATGGTTAAGTATTGAGAATCCTGGTCAAAGACTGTGCAATATTTCTCTTTGGTTGGATTTTGCTATTCAGATACAAGGATGAAGGAAAACCCACTTAGAATCTTTTCACTCATAGCTTTCATCTTTTAATGACTGTTTAATGGATGCGCATGATGTGTTTCACTTAAATGATCTTTTCCCACACTCCTTCAGAAAATTAAAAAAAAAAAGTTACGGCATCCACTAATCAAACCTGAAAGTAGCTTCTCACAGATGTAGTTATGCTCAGAACAATTTTCTTCATAACTACAGAATTATTACTTGGTTATTTTTGTTTTAAAGAAAAACATCTAGATAATAAATAGTATTTTAGAGCTACCAAGGACCCTGAAGATCATCCCTTCTTACCTCTCTTTGCATTTTACAGACATGAAAACTGAATTCCAGAAATGCTAAGTAGGAGATGTGTTTTTGCCATTATGCCTGATTTGATTATGTTTCCAAAATAATTTGGAGGTTGCTAGAATCTTTATCACACATATGTATATATCACACACACGCACACGCACACGCACACGCACACACACACATACACACAGCCTCTGCTGGAAATGAAATTTCTTCCTCATGTTCTTAAGCTGACTAAAAAGCATAAGGAAAGTTAATGAGGTATGGATTCAGGTATTTAAGCCTAGAACTGTATAGCATAGAAAAGAGAGTCAGTCCGGTGGGGTAGATAGAAAGCTGATCTTGAAGCCCAGAAAGTCCTGAGTTCAAATCTCTGATAAACAGTGCACGTGACCTTGAACAAATCACTTCTCCTCTCTGTGCTCTATGGGTGCTGCTCTGGAAGTTAATGTTTCCTTCCACATTAGTAGAGGAAGTTTCCTCCTCTTGGAGCTCTTACGCCAGCAAAATCAAAGGTCCAGTCCCAATCTCTAAGCCCTTAGTTAATAACAAAGGTAGGGAGAAGGATGCTTTGAGAATCCCAGTATAATCTTGTCTTATTGTTTCCCAGCTTTCACCAAAGCAGAAGTAAACTCATCTAATAAAATGCCATTCCAGGATGGTTTAGCCAGTTTAATTCCTTGTTACCCCAGGATCTTAATAAATTAGAGATTGGCTAAAGCTGTGATATTATTTGCACTAGAAATAGCAAGTGTTACTAGCAAGAGTCCAACCAAATGAAGATCAAATGGCTTTGTAGTTAAAAGGATGTGAAGTTATTCTCATAAATATTACTTCTTTCAATAGGGATATAAGAAAAATTAGATCTTTGATCTGATAGGAAATATTTGTATTCAAGATCTTAAATAATTGAGGGAATTTAAACATTATCTCAGCACAAAGGAAATACTATCCTCCTTAAGGGTACCAGTGTTCATATAGACATATTTTCTTATATAGTTGTTATCTCTTAAGCTCTGGAACAATTGCTAAATATTAGGGTCTCTAGTGTTTTTTTTTTGTTCTAGACCACTGGGGTAGTTCTTTTAGTCAAAGCTCCTGAGTTCATAAGTCTGTTATTTAATTAACTTATAAAATAATTTGATACATTTTTAACAGTAAGCTTTTTAATTCTTTTCAGTTGTTCTCTTCAGGATACTAGTTTAATCTTATAAATCTGAGTTTTTTAAAACATGGCATGGCATGTGTATCATCCTCCCCCCAATACACATACATATTAGGAATTTAAGACCCAAAATTATAACATATAGAGCTGTTCTTATAATTAAGGCCTTTCTGAAACCACCTCTATTCTGTTCAGCAAATTAAACTGGGTATGCCACCTTTTCAATTCAACTTCCACCCCCTTAGCAGTCTACCCAAATGTCATTTCCTTAAGCTTGCTGTCCCTAGAAATAACAAAAGACAGAGGTCATGTAATTCACCCTGCCCTTCAGATTACCCATCACACCAGTGACACAAAGGTTTCCAACAGAAGTGCCTCAGTGCTTTATCCTCATTGATATTCGATCTGTGGAGAGTCTGTTTGTCTAAGCTTCTCAAGAATCAATAAAAAGATCCTTCTTTCTGATTTTTAAAATTCCCTTCTGCCAGAATCTTTCTCCTCTATTAACTGCCCCAAGCCAGGAAAGTTCGGGACCTAGAGAATATAAAAATAGATTATGGTATTCCTATAAAGAGCATCTTGAAAATGTTGAATACTTTTGTCACTTTTTCATCAATATTCTCCAAAGCTTCTGCATTCATCTCATCTTCCCTCTGTAGTGACTCTAAGGAAAGTAAGCAATAGGATATTGGTTCCCTATGTAGCTACAATGAGGTTCCTTTTTGGTAATATAATTCCAATTATTTTTCTCTAGCTGTTCACCCAGCTCTCTGTGCCACAAAAAAAAAAAATTCTGTGGGAGAGTTGCAGTTACCTGAGAAACAACCTGTATAATTTACTGGTGCTATGGGACTTGAATAACATACATTTTTTTCTTTATTCCTTCCTTGGTAGAGGGGGAGGAGGATTCTTAGTGTGTGACTGACAATTTGTCAGGAAATCTGGGAGCATCTATTGAGAACTACTTCTGCCAAAGACTTCTTTCAGCCTACAGAAAAGAAAACCAGCTGCACTTAGCTTCCCAGTTCCTACAGACAGGGACACAAAAGAATCGCTGTTCCAGATCAGCCTGGACAAAGAGAGTACAATTTCTCCTCTTTAGTGTGCACAGAAAGGGCAGCTCACATCACCTCCTTCCACCGTGGCTGTGACAGTCAAGTCCAGTTATCCCACTGTATCCATTCCCCTTGTCCACTCAGTGAGAGTGATGCACTGAAGGTACTTCGTGTGGCAATAGCACTCAACCAAGAGGCCAGAAATGAGAGATGTGGGAATGTGACATTATGACGAAATGACTCACTGTGTTTTTCTTACTAGAGTTTCTCATAAGAAATCCCCAAACCCTTTCAGTCTCACATTTTGACTTGCTATTACACATAGTACATTACATAGGGAATCGTTTCATAATGTCTTTAGTTTTTCTTTCAGTATGTTTTAGTTTTCTAATATCATGAGTAACTTAAATGAAAATTGTATTACTTTCAGTTATACTTGGACACGATTTCATCTCTTTCTCACACCAATATGTTATCTTTTATTCTCTGTCAAAAGTATAAAGACTTTAACCTCTGACATTTTGATTGTGTTTTAGCTGGTATGCTTTCAGGAGTTTATATGCTATTTCATTGTTATTCTTTTCTTGTTCAGTTTTTATAAATAACCATCAAATGTCCTGTCTATATGTTTGAAATCTCAGGTACAGTACCAGCGTTGTTGTTTGGTATTAAGTTAGGCACATTTATTAGTCTACTCCTCTAGACTATTATTTAGTCTACAATTTGTGCCACAGTATACTAAATGGTACCAGAGGCCCAGAATGGTTTTAATTCAGATAGAACCTCTAGTGAATCCATTGTCATTGTGTGTATGTGTGTTTAAATGTAGTTCTTTCTCACAGAAGTATTATGATCATTCTTCCTACATTCTGATGTCTTTCGAGATCCATGATTTTATCCATATAGATACTCTCTCCACTGACAGGGATCAAGCCCTGTCCCTTTTTCATGAGTTTCTGTCATTAAAATTAAACAGTCAACTTTTGGCAATGATTTTATCAGTACTTGTACAAGCTGATGCTCATATACTTTTTGCAGTAGCAAAGAATTGAAAATAAAATAGGTGCTCATCAAAACTGACTACTGTGTAATTATAATGACCAAGCTTGGCCCCAAAGAAAAGCTATGAGAAGGCACCTCCCTCCTTTTTTGCCTGTATAGGAGATATGGATATGTTGGCTTTTTTGATATGTTGGTTAGTTTTTCCTCTATTATCTTCTCTATCATAGGGGATGGCTCTCTGGGAAGAAGGCATGCAGTGGAAAATGTAAGTCATAGAAAAACAAGAGCTATCAACAAAGATTTATATGTTAATAATGATCTGAGCCTTATAGAACAGACATGCAAAACCCATCCCAACAAGGCATAACCTGCTAGACCTTGTACTCATCTGATGTAAACCTTCAAGATCCCAGGAACACCTTCATGAGGCGTCCAAGTAGGACTTTAGTGGAGATTCTAACCCAAAGTTCCAAAACGCTCAGAAGCCATGCCCCTAAATTCTTGATTTTAGGCTTAAGTCAGTATTAAGTCCCTGCAGAAGGAAATCACACAGTCAAAGAGTAATTTGTGCAGTTGTTACCTGTGAATGGATTCATATTTCAAGGATGTTTGTTTTCATTCCTTTTGTGTTTTGGAGTTGAGATGTGAAAATAGCTGTCAGAGTTTTGCAAATTTATTACACATCTCTATGGTTCTGAAGACTTATTGCTTCTGCCAAATCCTTTTTTTTTAATATCATCTAAGGAGAAGGATTACTGGGACATCTCCTGACAAGTAATCTTGAAAACCAAGTCTACACATACTCGAAGGTAGACATTTAAGTTAAAACCTTGGATATCTGGTTCAAACTAGTTGCATTTTACTCATCAAATTGTATACCAGAATGACAGAATTTGAGAGTTGGAAGGGACTGCAGGGCCCTCTAGTCCCACCTACACTCAGAAGGAATCGACGTTGTAACACACCCAGCAAATGGTCATCCAGCCTCCGAGGAAGGAAAAACCACAGGCTCTCTAGGCAGCCCGTTGTACTTTTGGATGATTTCATTGTCAGGAAGTTGATCCTTACATCCAGCCCAAACTGGCTTCTTAACAGCTTCCACCTACAGCTGCTGGTTCTGCTTTCTGGAGCCAAATAGAACACACCTAATCACCCTCCATGTGACAGCGCTTCAGTTGAAGGCAGCTATTGTGTCTCCCTGGAGACATGGCTTCTCTTCTTATGACTAAATATACCTAATTCTCTCAGTCAGCCTCATAAAGGCCCCTTCCTATCCTGTTTGACCTATCCTGGACACCATCCCTCTTTTTAACGTCTTTCCTAAAGCAAGGTGCCCAGTTTAGTTTTCTGATACCATGAGGAACTTCAGTGAAAATGGTATTACTGTCAGTTATACTTGGACATGATTTTATCTCTTTCTCACACACATATGTTCTTGACTATTTTCTGTTAAAAGTATAAAAACCTGGCCATTTTGATTGTGTTTTCGCTGATAATGCTTTCAGGACTTTATATACTTTTTTGTTGTTATTCTTTCTTTGTTTGGTTTTTATAAATAACCATCAAATGCTCTGTCTATATGTTTGAAACCTCAGGTACAGGACCAACGTTGTTGTTTGGTATTAAGTTAGGCACATTTATTAGGCTAGTCCAGTATTATTTAGTCTACAGTTTCTACTACAATAGATAGAGCACTGGGCCTAGAATTAGGGAGACCCCAGTTCAAAGCTGGCCTCAAATCTTTACTAGCTCTATGACCCTGGACAAGTCACTTAACCTCTGCCTGCCTTGGTTTCTTCAGCTGTAACATGGGGGTTGTAATAGAGACTACCTCCTGGGGTTATTGTGAGAATTAAACAAAACATTTGTAAAGTGCTTAGCCCAGTGCCTACCACATACAGCACCTTTTGTTGACCATACTGTTTTTCATGAGGGAAGTTTGTATAGTGAAATACTCCAGCCTCCTTCATCTCTTATCACTAGGAGGGTAGTATATTTTGTTCCATCCAGCACCTCATTTTGTTTAATATTGACTACATGGGATAATTTAAGCAACTACAAGAGCTTCCACTAACCCACAATAACCAACATAGAAGCTATTGTAAGTTCTTATATGGACTTATAATAGCCATGCCCACAAATACTCTCCCACTTATTAGCTACCACAGCTGAGAAACAGCCAGGAGGTCCTCTACCAACCTTCATCCAAACCAAGGGTGTTTCCTCAAAGTTTTCTCAAAAAAACTATCTCTGGAAACTAGGGTACCCCCCAGGGTCCAACCTGGCTACCAGTCCAATCTGCCATTGAGGGTCCAACCAACTAACCTAGCTACCAGTATCCAACAGATCTTTGTACATTTGGTTCCCTCCCCCTTTCAAAATCACAGTTCTCAAGTATATAGCCTCTAGTCCTCTAGAAGTCCTGTAGTTAGAACAGCCTAATAGTAATAATAATAAATTTCCTTAACATCAGTAAAACTATTTACAAATATTGTCTTATTTGACCTTCACAACAGCCCTGAAAGGTAGATGCTATTATTATCACAATTTTACAGAAGAGCAGTTGAGTCAGAGGTTAAGTGATTTGTCCAGGGACACATACCTACTGAGTGTCTCAGATGGGATTTGAACTCAGCACTTCTTGACTCTGGGCTCAGCTGCTCTCTCCGATGTACCACTTAGATGAACATTAGGGGGATCTCAACTCTTACCCTAGAGGGATTCATCTGAACTACCCCCAGAACACTAAGAGTAGGGTGGCTCTGAACAACCAGATAGAGTAGGGGAATGACCAGGTAGGGTGGAGACCTTTAGAAATGCCCTCAGTTTATGTGGGCAGAAGAACTCTTACTGCCCGTGTCCTGTATGTCCCGATAGAATTTTGTTGTTGTTCTTTTTAAATCAGTATTTATTTATTTAATATTTTTAGTTTTCAGCATTAATTTTCACAAGAATGTGAATTACAAATTTTCTCCCCATTTCTACCTTCCCCCCACTCCCAGATGGCATATATTCTGATTGCCCTGTTCCCCAGTCAACCCTCTCTTCTGTCACCCCACTCCCCCCACCATCCCCTTTTCTCCTACTTTCTTGTAGGGCAAGATAGATTTTTATGCCCCATTGCCTACATATCTTCCTAGTTGCATGCAAAAACTTTTTCTTTGAACATCTGCTTTTAAAACTTTGAGTTCCAAATTCTCTCCCCTCTTCCCTCCCCACCCACCCTCCCTAAGAAGGCAAGCAATTCAACATAGGCCACATGTGTGTCATTATGCAAAACCCTTCCACATTACTCATGTTATGAAAGGCTAACTATATTTTCCTCCTTCCTATCCTATCCCCCTTTATCCAATTTTCTCCCTCGACCCTGACCCTTTTGGAAAGCATTTGCTTTTGATTACTTCCTCCTCCTATCTCCCCTCCCTTCTATCGTTCCCCCTTTTTTATCTCCTTCCTACTTCTTTCCTGTGGGGTAAGATAGCCAGTTGAGTGTGTATGTTATTCCCTCCTCAGGTCAAATCTAGTGAGAGCAAGATTCACTCATTCCGCCTCACTTGCGCCCTCTTCCCTCCCAACCCACTTTTATGTGAGATAATTTACCGCGTTCTATCTCTCCCTTTCTCCCTCTCCCAATATATTCCTCTCTCATCCCTTAATTTGATTTTATTTTTTTAGATACCATCCCTTCATATTCAACTCACCCTGTGCCCTCTGTCTATATATATATATATAAATGTGTGTGTGTATATATATATATGTATATACATATATATATGTATGTATGTATGTGTATTCCCTTCAGTTACCCTAATGCTGAGGTCTCATGAATTATACACATCATCTTTCCATGTAGGAATGTAAACAAAACAGTTCAACTTTACTAAGTCCCTTATGATTTCTCTTTCTTGATTGCCTTTTCATGCTTCTCTTGATTCTTGTGTTTGAAAGTCAAATTTTCTATTCAGCTCTGGTGTTTTCACTGAGAAACCTTGAAAGTCCTGTATTTTATTGAAAATCCATATTTTGCCTTGGAGCATGATACTCAGTTTTGCTGGGTAGGTGATTCTTGGCTTAGCTCCATTGACCTCTGGAATATCATATTCCAAGCCCTTCAATCCCTTAATGTAGAAGCTGCTAGATCTTGTGTTACTCTGATTGTCTTTCCACAATACTCAAATTGTTTCTTTCTGGCTGCTTGCAGTATTTTCTCCTTGATCTGGGAGCTCT
>CM053625.1:212416252-212438126 GCA_028646595.1 Phalanger gymnotis
GGGGAGAGCTGACTGGAGAACAGGGCAACCAGAGTGTACGCCATCTTGGAGTGGGGGGGTGGAAATGGGGAGAAAATTTGTAATTCAAACTCCTGTGAAAATCAATGCTGAAAACTAAACATATCAAAAAATAAAATAAAATTAAAAAAATAAATAAATAATAAAAGAATTTTTAGACCTGTTTTTTGAAGGGTAACATTATATGATTAAAATTCTGGGTATAATAAAGCTTAAAACTGATGTTATACTTAATTCTGCAGGGATCTGATTTACTAAATATATAGATATCAATCACAATAGACATGGCCAAAAGAAATATTAAGGCAAAGGTCTCACAAAACACTGTTTAATGGTTATAATTGAGTAGTGCACCAGATGCTCAAACGGATTTGTGATCTCATTGATATGGTTGTTCCCTCCAAAGAAGCCTATCTTTAGTGACTCTTGTCCATGTCCTCCCATTATTTATTTCACCACAGGGGTGCACATCGTGTACTGGCATCCTTGCCTGCTTTTTCTTGACATCATAAGAACAGTAGAGGATCATACAACATGACCAAGAGTTATTCCTTACTCTTGCCACATGACCAGCCTATGATCATACATGCCTTTGATAACATTCTTTATTTAATTTCTTCCTCCTTATTTGTCTTGTATTACAACCTGGCGCCATCCACCAGGTGCATTTCCATTGCCCTCTGAATATTACTCAGTTTTAATTCTTCGGAGACTGTAATGTTCTATGACTCATAGGCATACAATAGTGTTGGTAAAATATTGGTATTGAAAAGATGAACCTTCACTTCTGAGACAAGTTTAGGGTTTTCGAAAGAACTCTGCAATTTCTCATAGTCAATCCAGTTGGGTTATTTCCTCCTTTTTAATTCTAACCCAACTTGAACATTTGCATGTCTGCCTCGGGTGTGATTACATTATTGAATTAGTTCTATAACTTAATGTTGTAATCTGGTTACTACTCATTCATTATCCGTTTGTGTTTTCCATTTTGGCTGGGCCAAACTCTTTTGAGTAGCCGTGATTCTCATCCAGAGGGTTCTGCAGTGTCCTTGGGACTTGATAGAGCCAAAATATGCAAAAGGGATCATCTGATTCATGTTATTTCTTTACATATTTCTTAACATGGAGGAAATTCCTAACATCTCCATATTCCAGTAGAAATGCCCTCATGTTTAATTTATCTGGTGGCTTTTAAACATTTTTATTTGAAGAGAGAATGGGAAAGAGTGAGAATATACACTTAGGTGTGTCAGTATATGACAGATCTATAAGTATACCATCCATTGTTTTAGGTTTCTCCTCATACACACCCACACATATTTTTGTCCATATCCTTACACCAGTTCTGTTGATGTCACATGGATACCAAAGGAGCACATGGGCTGTTCATTTGTTATTTCCCACGAAGCACCCCATACCTTCCTTTCTTATCATCCAGCTCTCTAATGGTATCCTTACACCACTTCTGCACAGTCCTTCTGTAAAAATATGTTGTAGCCCTATTCACATACAGAATACATCTTCCTATAACCCACAACTTTAATTCTTCTGAGTTAGGTTTACTCTATAATTCAAAGACATACAGTATCACCCTAAGAATATGAATGTTAAAAAAAAAAACTTTGTCTCAGGATGATGCTTGGGATCTTTAAAAGCACAATGTAGTTTCTCAAATGTAATCTATCCTGTTCTCTTCCTGTTCAGTTTGGGGTCAGATTTGTTGTCCATACGAAGTGTCTGTCAATATCTTATACCCTGTCTAGAATTGTCTAGTCTCATTCAAATTTTTTTTTCTTATATTCTGGGGTCAACTCACTCCTTTTTGTCACTATCTCTGCCATACATCATGGAGAAAGAAATTACTTGGGAATAGGATTTTTCTTGAAGTATTGTACAAGGAAAGCACTGATTTCTAGTGCCTCACATCAAAAGACAATTCATGGTTCTATTAGTTAAGACTTATCTTTAGGCAAAACTCCTTTGTGATTCCGAACCATACAGTCATGTTCATGGTCATCCTTGAGGTCATGAATCTTGCCTTACTGATATAATGACGTGGCCTAAACCAGCTTATCAAAAGTAATTGAACTCTTATCAACGCCTTGAAAAAAGACTTGTTTGGGACTCATAAACAGGTATTCATGAATTTGAATATTGCTAAAAATATTGTTTTGCTAAAAGATGACAAAAATATTTTGCAAACACATGTTCTCATTTGCTGTCCTTTTATGAGTTTTCCTACCTTGTTTTTATTTCAAATTAATAAAAGTTGCATATAATACTAGAGCATATAGTACCAGGGCAGAAAAGATACATAAATGTTTTATCAAATCAAGTCAAAAAGCATTAATTAAGTGCTTGCTATATGCCAGTCACTTTGCTAAGTTCTAGGAATACAAATACAAGTGAAAAAGAAAAACAGTCCCCGTTGTCAAGGAGCTTACATTCTAATGGGGGAAAGCAACACATTAAAAGGATGCTGAAAAGAAGAGGGTGAGGAGAAAGGATGATGAGGGAGATGTTAAAATGTCTAAAGAGCAAGGGGTAGACCCCAGAGAGGTAATAAAGGAGTCAACATAGCTAGCCTGGACATTTTCTTTAAAATGGAAGTTCTGTGAGAAATCGACCAATCAAAGTAAGAAGACACAGGCACAAAGTGTTCTTCCAGGATGAGAAGACTGCTGGATCACAGTGGAAAAAGAAGTTGTGGCATCAGAAGTGAAGCCCGGAGACAAACAATAAGAAAATAGATTGATTTGCAAATATGGATGCAGTTTTTTGCTCTCTTTTGTAAATATGGGTTAAAACTGTGGGTCTAATAATTCAATTCAATGACTATTAAGGGCCTACTATATGTTATGTGTAGTCTGTGCAATGCTAGGAACACAGATGTGATAGAGACAGTCCATATTTTCAAGGAGTTTAGAACCCAGTGGAGAGTGAATAAGATATAACGAGTAGAAAATATTGTAGCAACATATGGATATATTAATACCTTAAGGTCTACAAAGTGCTTTCCTTATGGTTGTACTATAATGTAGTTAGTATAAGTGTTCATATTTTACAGATGAAGAAATTGAGTAAAATGGCTTAGAATAAATATATTTTAGGAAGATGGGAATGAATCAGCAGAGAGAAAGGTAGGCATTCCAGCATCCTTTGAATTAAAAAAGTCAGATAATTTTTAAGATTGCAAATGAAAGTAATGTTGCACTTTGTTTCCACAATCAGGCTAGCAGCTTCTGTGGGGGTGTAAGATCCACCCACAGTCAGCACCCAGAAAGCTGCCAGCACACCTCAAAAACACAGGTTCTTTTGATCTGCCTTAATAAGGAAAGCAAGGTTAAGGGGTTGGCAAGCTTACTTTAATTCAGCATACAAGTATCATTCCCTTAGTTCAGGGGAAAAAGCCAGCACCCTGAACTTCAGAGCAAATTACAAACATCAACAGACAGACCCAATACAGATTCATAGTTACCAACATCTAGGTTCAGCCAGGGAGCTCAGAACAAGGGCTGGCCCAGAGTCACGCGCCACCACTGCTGTGGCAAAGAGGCCAACCCCTGGTTTTTATATCTTTATCAGCATCAGGGGTGAGTCGCACATGCGACTCACCCACGTGACCTAAAATCGTCACAAAGAAGTGACTTAAACCCAAGTGGTCTAAGAGAATCTGCTGTCCCAGGCATGTAAACTAGGCCCTCCCTGGAGTTAGCCCCACCTTGGGCCCCACCTTAGTTGCCAATCCACACCCACATAGGTTTTACACCTAATAGGGGTTTGGGCCTGGGGCTTAGCACTTAGTAAGACTCAAAGAAATACACTGAATTACTCAACAAAAAACAAAAGCCAAACTCTTCAAGGGCACTTGTTTAACTAAGTGCTAAGGAGCCCATTTTGCTTACCAACACACACTTCTAAAAACAACTTACTGTAAAGGTCATATTTAAAGCAGAATCCTTATCTTTAACTTTTTGAGAATTGGATCAATTTTCTTAGAGGTATTTAAAATTATTTGCCATCATCATGGAGGATAATCAGCATAAAGTCTAACTGAAATAGAGCCTGTTTCATTTGTGTCTTTTTTATCCCTGGTGCCTAGCAAATAGAAGGTGTTTGGTAAATACCTGTTGATTAATGGAGGAGATACAGTTTATGAAGCCCACCAGGTATATCATTTGCAAATGACATTCTGAATATTGTGTTATTATCTACTTAGAACACTGTGCAGCCTTTTAGATTAGATCTGTTCAAAAGAGTTTGCCCTAACTATGCACACGAGAAAAGCCAAGTGGATGAAAAATGCCAACTATATTGTCCAGACTATGATATACAATCAGATGGATAACCCACTAAGTTGGTTCATTAATAAATATATTTTCTCTGTTGATGCCTGATCCCACTCAGAAGTCATTTTATGTAGTGTTTACATCAGGATCCAGATAGGAAAAAGGGATGATTACATAACAAATAGGTTGTTTATAACCTTAATAGAATACATGATACACTCCTAATAGTCTTGCCTCAAGATAAATCTTAACTAAAACAACCATGCATTATATTTTGCCAGCTAGGTTCTAAGAGGTATCCTATTCTGTGTGATCTACTTTTAGAAAATCCCGTTTCCAAGTAATAACCTTCCCCCCCACCCCCGATGATTTATGTTCTGGGGAGCTACTATACAGAGATTTAGTGACAAAAGAGAGTGACTGGATCTCAGAATATAAAAGTAAGAAGTTTCTAATGAGATTTGACAGTTCAAGGGCTAAAGAAGCATTTGAATCTTTTTTTTTTTTGCCCACCCAGCCTTCATAGAAATGTAAATATGTCTGTCTTCAACAATTTGCCAAGAAATGTGCTTTTAATTTTAAGCAAGGGATCTGTCCCTGCCTTTAAAAAGGGGAGGGGGAGAGAAGTAAACCTTGAATATGGGCATTTTTTTCTCAGTCAGAACATCACTTTCTGTGTTGTCATCCTATTTCTGGGTCGGGTTTTTTCATTATTTTGCTGTCAAAGGAATTTGGGATGAGTGCATATTACCCTTTTTCTTAAGCAAGCTTTGAAATTCCCATAGGAAAGAAATGGCATTTTTGAAGCCTAATAAAAGAAAGTAAAGTCAATGATTGAGCCTAATATGAGATTTAAAGGAAGTGTCACTAGTGGTACAATATTTTATATGGTATATGCAATGTCCATTGTTGTTATTTATGACCCTGTCTGCTTTCTATTGTGGACTTCTTCTAGCCTTGGGGAATTTACATCATTCCTAATAGCAAAGGCTTTCTGGTTCCCACAGAGCTGTTCAAAGACTGACTCATACTCCTTATGTTAATTGTTCAGCTCTGAAAATACAGCACTTACAGGGTGTGGTTCTAAGGGGAAAATCTACTGTACTTAGAGGGCATGTTTAGAAGTGTTTCACACATAAATCTTTTTTTTTTATTTTATTTTATGCCTTAACCCTTTTTAGTCAACTTGAATGTTTTAACAAACAAATAAAAAGGAGGCAGTCGTGTGGTAGTTACTGAATCTTATCTGTATGAAACTGATCTCTTGCACACTAACTTTAAAATCATCTATCATGAGTCAATGTTGCTTTGAATCACATGTATCCAAAACTGAAGTCCACTCCACAATTTGAAATAACCAAATGCTTTCAGAATTCAGATATAATGGCAGATAGTCTCAGTCATGAGTGTATACGTAGACACACACAAACATATATGTATTATATATGTATACATATGTGTACACACACAAATATGTATTAACTTATATAAGTGTATATAAAAGCTGCCCACACTCTCCCTAACTATAAGTACTCTTGTCTTCATTCTTCCATGCCCACTGATTCAACTAGTAGCCACTTTCAAATTAGACTTAGTCTAATTTGACTCATGCCCAACATCTGTATACCAAATCAGCTCCCCAAACAGAACCTTATAGGAATCAGATTACTAAAAATTGATGTGGAAATGTATATAATTCATGGCAAAGGAAATGAGAGAAACTTTCATTGCTTCTTTAAATGACCTGTTTGCCATTGTGTACATACAAACACATTTATAACATGGTAACAGCATAAAATGCATTAAAATTAGTAGGCAGTTGGTTTTTATAGAATTGTGAGGCATGCACATATAGACAGAGAGAGCTCATTCCTGAACTATATAAAAACAACAACAAAGATTTGCATATGGTTCTTTAGAAAACCCTAGACCCCAGTCATAGAACTGATGATGCTAAAAATTTTAACCCTTAAAGTAATCCTAAATATTGTAAAATATGCCTGATGTATTTTTGCACATTTGAAAATCTTTGAGAATTCTTTAGAGAATAAGGATATGAATCATTGCACCACTAAGTCTCTAGAAAAAGAAAAAAACTGACACACGGGTGTCTCATAAAGCAGTTCCTGGCATTTGTCACAGATTTAACCATAGAGATATCAGATGTTGGTTAAAAGTTCCCCCAAATGATTTGAAATCTATATCCTTTGCATTATTGTTTGTTTGTGGTTCACATTAATGTATGAAATAGGTGAAGTCAAAGTCCCAAGGGACAAGTATATTGACTAGACTCCTAAAAATTAAAATAATGTTAGGCCAAGGTGTCCTTTAAAGAGAAAAAATAATCCATAAGATAATTTGAATCATTTTTATTTTATGTAATTGATTACATTTTAAACCTTTGTTTTCTTTTGGAATAGAAGGACCAACCTTCCTGTGGGACATCTGATTATTTTTCTGGGTATTCAGATGGTCTACCTCTTCCTTATTCAAACTACAAATCACTCTAAAAGAAATGTGGGTTCGACATAGTAGTAGTAGTAGTAGTAGTAGTAGTGGTGGTAGTCCTTCTAGTCATAGTAGCCCTAGTAGACCTAGTTGTAGTAGCATTATTGCCAAATGAATGAATAAACTTTTAATAGAAAGTCTGGTTTACAAACAAATGGTCTATAGTCTGCATACAGAGAAGGAATTCTATCTCTCTTACCGACCTTCTCTTTGACCTTGTCTGAGCCACATAGCCTTGTTTTTTTTATCTCCTCTCTGTCAATTTGTCTCTCTTGCTTTCTGGAAAATGGGAATTGTACTTGCTACATAAAAGTGTTGCAAGGCGTAATAATTATTGTTTGTCAAGTTCTTTGAAGATGAAAAGTGCCGGTTGGTGGTGGTGATGGTATTTATTTTTCTTTGTACCGTACTGAGGATTACTGCAGACATTTTTGAAAATACCTTCTTTCAGAAAATTGTTTTTTGAGTGAAGTTGTTTCTGTTGGTAAATGTTCCTAATAGCAACATCAAGAACTTTTTCTTCCTAGACTAATTCTAAGCCAAATTCCAGTGTTCTGGGTTTGATCTAAAGGAAGTTTCTTACTGTCCACAAGCCTGCAGAATGTGGTATTGAAGTCATTATATTTGGTCTTTAAATTCTACATGTACAGCTTCTATTCTGCCTCTTATCTTTATAGTGTATGTGAAGTTTACGTTGTATGGAACAGGTACAGTTGAAAAGGTGTGTATATATTGACATTCTATGATATCTTCTATGATTTCACTATCTTTTAATACTTTCTGGAATTCCTTTCAGGACATTTCAAGTTATATTAACTCAGCCCTTTCCCCAGATGAACAGGCTAAGTATTAGCTGAGCAGTGATTAAATTTGAGTTCTACCTTAAAATATCCTGAGAGAAATTCCAAAAAAATGCTTTATAACAGAGTATGAAAGTCCTGAATGTGTGCATAAATATAGCAATATGATAAAATAAATATATACACGTACATATGTATATGTACATGTACATATATGTATACATATACACATATATGAATATGTGTGTATACAGTTACATATATATATGTATTATATACTTGCTATACAAATGCTATATAACAGATTCAATGTTTCACACATATGTAGCATTCATCCTTAAAATCTAAAATTAACTTATCTCTACCCCTTGAAATATAATTTGGGTTCCTTTGTAGGATTCATTCTTGGTACAGCAGAATATCTGAGGGTTTGGAATCTACTTGATTCTATATTTAGGATATAATCCAGGATATATGGGGAAAGAAGAGTTGCTTCCAGATTTAGGAAGGAGATTAACTTCATTTTCTAGATTTGAAGAGTTTAGCATATTCCTTGAAATATTTGTGAACAGTAAAGCATAATCTGAGAGAAATCACATTATTATACATATAGAAATACTCTAATTATAAAATCTTTTTTCTATTATAGGGTGAAAAAATAGAAACAAAGATTAATAACACAAGGAAATTACAAATAGGTAAGAACACTATGGAAATTCCTATTGGCCCGTTCAATTCAGACATAGAGGACAAAAAGAATAAATATCAAACTTCATCTATTTCTCCGTTTGAAGCAAAATGTTGATGTGTAAGACAGCCAAAAGATTGCCTGAATACAACTGAGTACAGTTTGGAACTTCCTGTTAGAGAACTGGAAAATATTAACGAAACAGCCCCAAAATACTAGAAGCCCGCAAAAATCTCATACTATGAAGCAGTTAAAGATAAGCCTTGTAGGTGGGAAACCTCTATCTAGCAGCAAGTCAGCACAGGCAGGTCCAAAACAAAATCAAAAGGAGATTAGATAGATAGAGATATGTATGTGTGTGTATGTATGTGTATATACACACATGCACACATACATACACACACATATACATGCGTGTGTGTATATGTATATAATATATATATATACATATATAAAAGGATTAAAGTACAGTCCTATCAAAATAGCCATAGCTCTAAGGAAACACTAAAGTTCCGGAACAAAGTACCTTTTTTAAATGACCAGTTAATCTTAGGAGAAATAACTGAACAGGGCAGTGCTATGGATTTTCTGCCATTTTTAGAATAGCCCCTACTAGTTTTTTTTTAACTTTTTTTAAAAAATGGATGCATTTGTTTTTAGTTTTCAACATTCACTTCTGTACGATTTTGAATTCCAAATTTTCTCCCCCTCCCTCCACGCCCCCCTCCCCAAGATGTTGTGCAATCTTGATATAGGCTACAATCATATTAAACCTATTTCCACATTAGTTGTGTTGTAAAAAAGAATTAAAATCAAAGGGAAAAACCACGAGAAAGAAGAAACACACACACAAAAAAGAGAAAATAGTATGCTTCGATCTGCATTCAGACTCCCTAGTTCTTTCTCTGGATATGGAAAGCATTTTCCATCATGAGTCTTTTGGAATTGTCTTAGATCCTTGTATTTCTGAGAAGAGTTGGTCATTGTACAATGTTGCTGTTACTGTGTACAGTGTTCTCCTGGTTCTGCTCACTTCACTCAGGATCAGTTCATGTAAGTCTTTCCAGGTTTTTCTGAAGTCTGCCTGATCATCATTTCTACTAGGTTGTTTTTGAAACAATACTTGACAAAAGCAACATGAGATGAAGAGTTGAATATTTTGGGGAAACTTCTGAAGAATTCCTCTCAAGAAAAATAATTTAGGACAAGTTAACCAAATCAGCCCAAGCACAAGCAGTGAAATGTTATTTATAATATATGTATCCACAGGTAGAGAAATGTACTACAGACATCTAGAGAAGCCCATCAAAAAAGGGGGGGATAGACATAGACCTAGAAAGGTAAAAAGGGTTAAAAAGTCTTAATTTATTAAATAAGGCTATGTGATCATTACAAATGAGACCAATAGTATGTTTGACACACCTGTAAGTACAATGAAAGGAAGACTTTTTGGTTTTGCTTTTAAAGAAATATGGTAGCAGGTTTATAGCCAAGTGAGTATTGTCCTTCAAAGTAGTCTTGTTTGGAATATATACTTATTCCAATTCAGTCTAATCTCACAAACATTTATTAAGTATTCATTGTGTGTCAGGCACTGGGGATATTAAGATAGAAGATGTAAACAGTTCATATCCTCAAAGAGCTTACATTCCAATTGTAATGTTGGGTAATTGGTCTTCCAGTTGATATAATCACAAAAAAATAAAAGACACA
Source organism: Phalanger gymnotis (assembly GCA_028646595.1). NCBI lineage: Eukaryota > Metazoa > Chordata > Mammalia > Diprotodontia > Phalangeridae > Phalanger > Phalanger gymnotis. Next base: position 212,426,269 of record CM053625.1, read on the forward strand.
TAAAGGTAATGAAGTATTAATATGCCTAAAGTATCTAAGGTCTAATATCCCTTTAGGAAATGTGAAAAAAACAAGTTTTCCTGATTGACTCAGAAAGGGAGTTTGGCATTGGCTGGGGGAAGACTGGCCAGGAGTCTGAAAAGCCAAATGTCTCAGAGGAGCTTTGTGGAGCTTAATCCCTGGACCTCTGCCAGAGGGCAGTAAGGAGGAGGTTATTTCTCTCTCTTCTCCTCTCCTCCCCTCCACCCATTAGCTATGGCATCTTACACTGGAGCTACCAGTGCACTAGGAGCAGCTGCATCCAAGAGGGAGCAAAGAAGAGTCAGGGCCAGAAGAAACTCCCAGGAGCATGACCTCTGGCAACAGAAAAGGGAACCAACTATACATTCAGAGAAAATTAGCCCCAGGCAGTTAGAAGTCAAGCTGAGACTAAGAGTAGACCCTGGGAGTGTAGCTCAGTTACCTGCCCAGCAGAGTCATGACACCCAGAGGAGAGCGTATAAGGATGTCATGGAAAGAGAAGAGACCTCTGAACTTCGTAGTAGAGGAGGTGTGAGGTCCTTTAGTCACCTCCCAATGTATTTGTCTCACTTCCAGTGTAGACTTAAGTCTTTGCCCATTTTTCCCAAGGAAATTGTATATATCTGTGGGAGAATGTGCCCTAGGTTAATGGACCCGGGTGGGGGTAGGGAGACTTTTTGTAGCTATTGTTCTCATCATGTCATCTTTGTAGAAATCTTTGCTTTGAGTTAAAGATAGGCTTATTGCACACTGGTGAGCAAGGCAAAGCAACACATTTATTAAGCACTGACTGTATTCCTGGCACTGTGCTAAGCACTGGGAATACAAATATAAGCAAAAAGAAAGATAATCCTCTCCAGAGACAACGTACAAAAGGGAGCTGGAAAGCTGGGTTTGGGGCAAAGAAGGGCCTTGGGGTGGGACGTGATGTAGAAGTCCAAAGAGCAATCAGAACATCTAGGAAGGAATGAAGGTTGGTCTGGGCCCCTCTCTGAAATGGTGAAGTTTGGAAAGTGAGAAGCACAGCCGGGAGGGGGATGAAGGTATGAGCCCTAGTTTTAGGGGTGTAGCAGCCCCTCGGAGTGTACTAGAGGCTTGAGAGGTAATAGTTGCTGATATCTGCTAAAGCTAGATGAAGCAAGTCGGGGAGAGGGGAAGGAGGGATGGAGGGCCCAGGGGAAATGTTATCAATGATACCATTGCCCAAAATCTATTTGGAATTTTTCTTTGGGAATTTCATAGCTAATTTACAAACCGGACAAGAAAATTGGACTCATTATTTTAGATTCACACTGTTTGGAGGCAGTCGCTGTTTTGCATGTTTTGATCACCTACCTTATTAAAATTTAACTGTTGTCTCTTTTCAGAAATCATTGAAGATTTGCCCCCATTGAGAATATTTAAAATCACAGACCGTAGGCTCCAAAGTGTGACATGGTGGAAGCCAAACTGTTCTTATATTTACAGGCTGTTTAACTTTCTGAGACTTGGATGTAAACCCTGTAATTCTATGAATTGTCATTTATTTGTACAGATTATATAGTATTATAAAAATTCATTTCAAATAATTAAGACCAAGATCCTTTCCCTAGTGGTCACAAGATGTGAATAAGCAGTTGTTAAAAGAACAATTGCTACCTGTGAGTAGCCATATGAAAAATTGCAGCAAATCATTAATAGGAAAAAGTGCAAATCACACCAGTTCTGAGATTTCACCTCACAACCAGCAAATTGGTAAAAATGACCAAAAATGGTAAGAGTCAGTGTTGGAAGGATTGTGGTGGAGCTATGAATTGGGTCAACCACTCTGGAAATCAGTTTGGAATTATGCTAAGAAATCAGTGAATCGGTCAGTAAACATTAAGCGCCTACAAAAAGAGGCAAAAGATTGTCTCTGCCTTCCAGGAGCTTACAATCTAGTGGGCGAAACAATGCAAACAAATATATACAAAATGGGATAAAGAGGAAGGCACTAGAATTAGGAGGGATTGAGGAAGGCTTCCAGTAAAACTCAAAGGAAACCAAGGAGGTCAGTAGGCTGAGCATGAAAGGGAGAGCATTCCAATCATAGAAGATAGCTAGAGAAAATACCTGGAGCTGAGAGATGGAGTGTCATGTTTGTGGAACAGTCAGGAGGCCAGTCACTAGACTAGATTGAAGAATATTAGGTAATAGGATATAAGAAGGCTGTAAAGGTAGGAGGGGACTAAGTTATGAAGTGTTTTGAATGTCAAAGAGGATTTGGTTTTTGATCCTGGAGGCAATAAGGAGCCACTGGAGTTTATTGGGGAGGCAGGAGGGGGCTGGGAGGAAGTTGTGTGATATGGTTAGACCTGCCCTTTAGGAAAATCACTTCAGTGGTTAAATGTAGGATGAATTGGAGTGAAGAGAGATTTAAGGTAGGCAGACCCAAGAGCAGGCTATTATAGTAATCCATGTGTGAGTTAATGGAGGACTGCACTAGTAGGGGCAGTGTCAGAGAAGACAAGGGGGCATATTTGAGAGATGTTGCAAAGGTAAAATCAACTGGTCTTGATAATATCTTGGATATGGGGGGTGGGATAAGAAATAGTCAGGAATTCAGGATAACTCCTAGGTTGAGAGTCTGAGAGACTGGAAGGATGGTGTAGCCCTCTACTACAGTAATAGGGAAGGTAGAAAGGGTGGAAGGTTTAGTGGAAGATATGAGTTCCATTTTGGACATGTTGAGTTTAAGATGTCTACTGGATATCCAGTGAATAAAATGCCCATACCTCTTAATTCAGAGATCTCGCTGCTGAGCTTATGCCCTAAGGATGTCAAAGGTATAAAGGTCCCACATATGCCAAACTATAATAGCACTTTTGACAGTATCCAAGAACTGAAAATAAAGTAATTATCCATCTCTTAGGAAATGGCTAAACAAAGGGTGACACATGCTTCTAATGGGCCCTTACTCCTCGATAAGAAATTATAGAGATGAAAGATACAGAAAATCATGGGAAGACTTCTGTCAGCTAAAGCAAGGATGACTCATCCATCAGTTACCTAATGAAGTGAGCTAAGCCAGTAATGCAATATGGAGTGTGACAACGTTGATATCAATGGAAAGGACAACAGCAACAAACAAACCTGAATTCTTGGTAATCATACTGATCAAGATTGGCCATGAATTCTGGTGACTCCCTGTCACCTCCAAGGTCAAATATAAAATCTTCCATTTGCCATTTAGAGCCCTTCTTAACCTCCCCCCACCCTTGCCCCTTACCCTTCCAGTCTTACTTCCCACCATGTGCTCCTCCATCCAGTGATGCTAGCTTCCTTGCTGGTCCTTGAACAAAACACTTGATCTCCAGACCCCAAGCACTTTCATTGGTTGTCCTACATGCCTGGAATACTCTCCCTCCTCATCTCTGCCTCTTAGCTTCCTTCAAGTCACAACTAAAATCCCTATGAGAAGCCTTTCTCGATAGCCCTTGTTGTTCATCCTTTGAAGAGAATCCGTGATATCACAAAATGATGTCTTGACTAACGTGTAAATTGTGAGGCAGAGCTGCACAAAGTCATCAGCTGCACTCTGTCTTCCAGAATCATGGAAGTCTAGTGACAAAACAAAAGTCAAGACAACTGACAATGGCCTGGGATGCGGTAGATGACCTTGGTGTCTTCCATTCCACAGCGCCTGCTTCAGTCACCTTCATGGCAATTGAACAAATTGTTCTCATCCACCCGTGTCACAGGGGGAGTTCTTCACATACTTGGGGTTGACATCCCCCTAATTCACCAGCAGATTTGAGGCCTATCAGTTACTCTCAATCTGGTTTAGTCCATCTGCCAAGATGGTTTTACCAGGGTGTGGCCACTGTGCATGCTACAGCTTCTTGGAGATACAAGTGAGAGTTGAGTGTCAGATGGACACCAAAGGCAGATGAGCAACCATGAAAAGGGCTTGGCAAACCCACACACCAGGGGGCTAGTCCTCACTAAACATCCTCTACACCCTTACAGCTAATACTTTTCTTGGATCTTTCATCTTTATAATTTTTTTATTGAGGAGTAAGAGACCATTACAAGCATGTTCCATTCTTTGTTTAGCCATCTCCTAAGAAATTGATAACTACTTTATTTTCAGTTCTTGGGCACTATCAAAGAGGTTATTATAATTTGGCCTACGGGGACCTTTCTTTGAACCTTTGACTTCTTTAGGGTCTAAGCTTAGCAGTAAGATCTCTGAATCAAGAAGTATGGTCATTTTCTCTCCCACTTATCCTGTATAAATTTTCTTTGTACATAGTTGTCTGCCTATTGTCTCTCATGAGACTCTGAGCTCCCTGAGAGCTGAGGCTTGTCTTTTGTCTTCCTTTGTATCCCAGTACTTAGCACCAGTGCCACTAGCCTGGAACATAGTAGGTGCTAATAAATGCTTATTGACTGAAGAAGAGAGGAGAAAATGTACATTCCTTCTCTGCTTTGAAGAACTGTGAGACTGTGGGTGTAGAACATTAAATACATTGTCAGATTCAGTTGACATATTGATTAAGTTCCCTGAATTAACTTTTTCCTCTTTCTTTTTTATTATAAAAAGAAAGTAAAGAAGAAGCAAGCATTCACTAAGTGCCACCTATGTGGCAGGCACTGTCCTAAGTGTTTTTACAGAGATCTTCTTTGATCCTAACAATAACCCTGGGAAGTAGGTGCTTTTTTTATTTTTTGGAGGGGGGAAGGCAGGGCAACTGGGGTTAAGTGACTTGCCCAAGGTCACATAGCTACTAAGTGTGTCAAGAGTCTGAAGCCAGATTTGAACTCAGGTCCTTCTGACTCTAGGGCTGGTGCTCTACTCACTGCGCCACCTAGCTGCCCCGAAGTAGATGCGTTTATTATCCTTATTTTATAACTGAGGAAATGGAGGCAGACAAAGGTGAAATGGCCTGCCCAGGCTCAGTCGGTCAGCAAATACGTATTAACTGTCTCCTGTGTATCAGCCACTGAACTAAGCACTGGGGACATAAAAGGAGGCCCTCAAGAAACTCACAATCTAATGGTGGGGACAGCAACCAAATGTATGCAAACAAGCTATATACAGAATAAAGAGGAAATGATTAACAGAGGCGTGGCGCTAAAATGAAGGGGGAGCTGTAGAAGGTGGGACGTTAGTTGGGATGTAAAGGAAGCTAGGGAAGGTAGAAGTTGGAGATGAGGAGGAAGAGCACCCCAGGTATGGAGGAAAGCCTGGAGCTGAGGTGGCGTGTGTCTTCTTTGAGGAACTGCAAGGAAGCCAACGTCACTAGGTGGAAGAATGTTACGGCAAGGCCTACCACGTAAGAAGACTGGAAGAGCAGGAAGAGGCTATGAGAAGCTTTGGAAACCAGTGGATTTTGTATTTGATCCTGGAGGCAATAGAGAGCCACTGGGTTTATTGGGGCTAGGAGAGGGATTTGACGTAATCGGACCCATATTTGAGGAAAATCACTTTGGTGGCTGAAGGGGGGATGGAATGGAGGGGAGAGACCGATGGCAGGTAGACACACCAGCAGGCTGCTGCAGTAATAGAGGCGTGAGGTGATTAGGGCCTGCACTATCAGAGAAGAGAAGGGCACGGATTCAAGCTCCAGTTTGAGGTATCTGAAAGGCAGTTGGAAATGGGAGACTGGAGATGGTAACTGAACCCATGGGAGCCGATGAGTTCACCGTGTGAAGTAAGTAGCATAGAAGGAAAAGAGAAGACCTAAGCTAGAACCCTGAAAGACCCCTGTTGTTAGAGGACATGATCTGGAGGGGATTCCAGAAAAGAAGGCAGAGAAGGAGCGGTCAGTTAATAGGAAAACCGGGAGAGAAGAGAGCATCTCAAGGAAGAGTGATCACCACTGTCAAAGGCTGCAGAGAAGTCAAGGAGAATGAGGACTGAGAAAAGGCTTTGGGCCTAGTGCTTTACCTACTATGCTACTTAGCTGCTAAGTGCCTGCTAAAAGGGACTTGATTCTTGGTTATAAACAATATGTATATCTGGAACAGATAGTGAAGATGTACCACAAGCTAGGTCCGAGGTTGAAAAGGTGAAAGGGAGGGGGCTGGATTGCTTTTGTGAAATTGCAGAGCTCTTTTATTGACCTCCTACCTTCTGTGAAAGCAACAGTCTGTCTTTCCATTAATACTTATTGGTGTTACTATTTGGCAGTAGGTGTCTTATATTCAATAAACAATTTAATAAAATAAACTTTTTTTAAGTGCCTACCAGTATGTCATTAACAATATGTCATTGTTTGTATGTTGTCTCCTCCATTCAAATAGAGCTCCTCGATGAGGGAAGGGGCTGTATATTTGCCTTTTTTAATATTCCCAGTGTTTACAGTGTGCCAGGTATATAGTAAGTTCTTAAATGCTTGTTGACTGACTGACTAAACCAAACATATTCTATGTGTATTTAATAACAGATTAGGGCATTGGACATATACATATCATAGGTATAGTAGAATTGTATGAGAGGCTTTACGACATAGGGGAAAATGCCTTGACCTTAGAATCCCTAATGGACCCATACTGACCACAGGCTCTTGGACCTGTCTCAGCCTCTCAGTGCTCCAGGCGAGTCTTTAAAACAATAATTTGCAGAACAATTGCTAGTCTCAGTCCTTAGCTTCCATCTTGGAATTCCCTGCAAAGCTGAAATCACCAAAAAAAAAAAAAAACTGGAGCATGGGCAGAGACCTCCACAATCTTCCAACTAGTGTGAAGTAGTTGCTGCAATTCCAAAGGAAATCATTAACCACTCTTTACCCCCACCGATTTTTGCCATCCCCCCAAAAAACCCTCTAGATTTTTGTTTATTATTATGGTTTAGGAATAGGAAAAGGGGAGAAATGAGGAGCCATGATAGCAAACTTCTCTAGTGGGTTCTGTCCAGTAGTAACCATAATGATTTTTCACTCCTCTAGAAGAGGTAACATACCAGGTCTAAGGGTGCCTCTAAGGGCCAACTCCCATATCAGGTTATCATTTTTAGCCCAATCTTAGTCATAGGTGCTACTACCAATGCTTAAATGTTCTACATGTCTAGAAATACAGTCTCAGCCTAAGGGAGGCAACATGAGATAAAAAAGCATTAGTTCTGGGGTTAGAGGTCCTAGGTTCAAAATCTACTTAATTCCGAGAATTAATGCCTGTGTGAACATGGATAATCACTTAAGCTCCCTTGGCCTCAATTCACACATGACAGTCCATGCTCTATGGTCAGGAATTGGTTAGTATAATGTTAATGGAATAGGAAGATCTTCCCCATCCATTAATTAGCCTATGTAACCATATGTGTTCAATCACAGCTGTGATACATCCTGAGTCACATAGAGCCCATTAGGGAAGAGCTTGCTTAGGGGGAGGCTTGCTGAGGGGGAGGCTTACTTCCAGGAAGGCATTCACACTTTTTGGTACTAAGCTAATTAGGCACTGAGTCAGGAGGGTTGTGATGCCTTCTGGCTCTGAGCCTATTAGCCAAAAGTGTATGTGTGTGTGTGAGTATACACACATATATATATACATATATATATATAGTGTATGTGTGTGTGTATGTATATATATATATATATATATATATATATATATATATATATATACATACACACACACATATAATCTGAGGTGAGATTTTGCTTTGGGAGCTTGCTCATGAAAAGGACCTTTTGATTCCCTGGACAGGACTCTGAGTAGCCATTTTCTTAGGAGCCCCCCTCCACTCCCCCCCCCACTACTCAGATGTAAATGCTCCCCTGATCTGGTGGTATATGTAGGTGGTTGTATTACTTTGTTCACACAGTTGGAGCCCTGTCTATTGAATCTTTGTGCTCAATTCTCTGCTTGTATTTTCTCCACATTCAAGGTACTGACTTTTCCCCTGAACTAGTGAATGATTTATTTATGTTTGAGTAAAGTAAGATTGTTGACTCCCTTAAAGTTGCCTTTCCTTTTAGAAAAGCAGACCAAAGAACCTGTGCTAGCAAGCCATCCTGGGTGTGCCAGGGTGCTTGTTGCAACAGCTGACTGGATAGTCCTTTCCCTAGTCTAGCTCCCAGCTTCTCCTCTGTCCTGTCTCTCTTATGTGACAATCTTAATAACAAGCCACATATTACACTCCTCCTGTGTGGCAGCCACTATACTGGGTGGTGGGACTACAAAGACAAAAATAACCCTTGACCTCAAGAAGCAGATTCAATCAGGGAAAACAACATGTACACATATTAGTAGATAAAAAGTAAATTAGTAGGTAATGGAGAGAGGAGAGACACTAGCCGCTGAAGAAATAGGTAAAGGCCTCTTTTAAGGAGGGACTCTAGGTGAACTTTGAAAGAGGCCAAGGATTCTAAAGGGTGGTCATGAAGAAGGAAGGAAACAAGTGTTTATTAAGCACCTATTATGTGCTAGGCACTATGCTAAGCATTTTACAAATAATATCTTATTTTACCCTCACAACAGAGATAGGTTCTATTACAATTTCATTTTACAGTTGAGGAAACTGAGACAAAAAGAAGTTAAATGACCCATCCCATGTTACACAGCTAGTAAATGCATGAGGTTTAATTTGAACTCAGGTCTTCCTGACTCCAAGTGCAGCACTCCATCCTACATGCCCCCCTAATTAGGCAAGAATATATTTCAGGTATGTGAAACACGTAGCACAGATGCATGGAGATAAGTGTTGAGTGTGAGGAACAGCAAGAATCCCGGTTTGGCCAAAATGTAGAGCAGATGAATAGGGAATAAGTCTAAAAAGGTAGGTGGGAGCCACATTGTGAAATGCCTTAAACACTAAACACCACAGTTTGTATTTAATCCTAGAGAAAATTCGAGGAGGATCATTTGAGCAAAGGAGTAACAAGGTCAGACCGGTACATTAGGAATATCATGTTGGCAGCCATCGGTTCAACTATACACTAACATGAAAGGAAAGAAGAGTAGAACAGAAGGTCATTGAAGAGCCAAGTGGAGGGTGAAATATTTTCTTACTGTTCTCTGTCACCTCAAACAGAGGGGAATAGGAATCCAAGTCCCTCTGATTTGGGGATACACGTTCAGACAGAATAAAGGAATATCACCAATCACAAGCTGATAACGGTAGGTACTTGAAGTGATCTGAAATATAAAGGTATAAATAAAAGCCAAGACATTTTACCTTTTATATTTTATTTACCATTTGAAATCTGTTATCTCAACCATGAAGGAGACTTGACCAAATCAAGATATTCTAAAGCCTTTTTATTAGATTACTCCTGAAAGCATGATCCCAGATATAATGAGAAAATAAATCATCTTACAGTGATTCTAAAACGAGAGAAAACTACCAATGTTGCTAATTTACCTTCAACATAAGAAAATTCTTGATCAAGAACCAGAAAAGAAACTTTTTTTTTAATTTCAGAAAAGGGAAAAGAAAGGAGTAAATAATTTTTCAAAAATCACTCATCAAAAACCTAGGTTTGGAAATTAAAAAACAAGTTTCCTACTTTCTATGATAGCTTTAAAAAAAAGCTTTGTAATCTCTCAATTTTTTGGTATAATTTTAGAAATTACATAGTTAATACTTATTGTAAAAAACATAATTGGAATATTGACACTGAGTCTTAGGTAATGAATTAAATATGCTTTCTCACCACTTATGTATCATGAACTAAAACATGAAGTAAATGTAGATAATTGTTTTTGATTATTGTACTATCACACGTGTTTAAGGAATTTCGCCTTTAAGCATTCTTTCTCCAGATGTCTGAAATACATATGGATCTTTCATTCCTTTAAAAGTAGTGAGTGGTTATGTGATCTTTCTGTAATACGAAAACGAAAAAATACTTGCAAGGTGTTTTCTATGTGTGAGTTATATGTCAGTTTCAAATTTAAAACTGGGAAGAACTGATGCAAGATATTAATATATTAGCATCTCAGAATCTGAGAAGCTAAGAACCTGTCATCATGTTCAGTCAATAAGAAAGAATTCTCAATAAATTGTTAATGTTTGAAACTTTGAAATACCTGAATTTTATTTAATGCCATAGGTGATAGGAAAGTAACAAACAATCAGTAAACATTTATTAGGCACCCGCTGATATGCCAGGCACTGTCCTAAGTGCTAGGGACACAAGAAGATGCAAAAGACAGTCCCTACCCTCCAGAAGCTTACAATCTAACGGGGAGACAAAATGCAAACAAATATATACAAAGCTAGTTATGTACAAGATAAATAGGAAATAATTAAACAGAGGGGAAGGCACTGGAATTAAGAGGGGTTGGGGAAGACTTCACCAAACAATTATTTTATGTGGCGATTTTAAAAGCTTTCTTTTGGCTTTTATGGCCATAAATTACAAATTTCTAAATAGTATTTACATTATTTCCTCAAATATTTCTGTGATAACAAAATATCATCCAAATGTGTATCAACATTGTAAATTGTAGAGAATCTGACGTTCCCCCAAGTACTGAATGTTTTTCACTTATATTTTTAATTCATTTTGGAATCAAAAGGCATTTAGAAAATTTGTTTATGATTCCCTCCCTCTTCCCCCCAAAAGTCCAAGATGACTAAAAATCGTTACACATTTCCTAGTTCAGTACTGCTTATCCCTGAATAAAAAATAGCACTTAAAAAAATCTCACTTTTTAGTAACTTCAAGATTTATGATACATATACTGTAGGCCAAGAACAAACCCCAAAACCTGAAACAGTTTTAGAAAGAATTTTATTAGGTAATTTCAGCAGAAGAGAGAGGAAAAAAAGATTATTTACATATACATATATACACACACTTACATGCATGCATACATATGTCTTACTTGGTTTAACAGGGCAAAAGATAAAGGAGCTTGAAAGAGGGTAAGAATATTAGAAGATTACATTCTGAGTCTGACTTTTCTGGTTTCTCTGTGTAGGGATGCTTTATTCTTTCTCAGTGGGTTCCACTGCAGTATCCCCATGCATGCAGCACTACTTCCAAGTATGTGGGCAGCTTTTCCAGGCTGGTATATCTTTTATTCAACATGTACTGACTTGATTTGATAATCATTTTAATTTCTTTTTTCCACTTTTGTAAGATATCTGTTTGATTTGTCAAGACAAGATACTCATTTCGTTACCAAAACTCTTAGCATGTTTGAGCAAGTGGAGAACCAAGTTTGAGATTATTTCATTTCCTTAAATGTTTTAAGTTCTTTATTCATACAAAATGATTAAAAGTTCTAGAACAGAATTCTACCGATTATTAAGCACCAGAAATTTGAACACATGTATCATCGAATATTATGATTCAAGGATATAATTAAATTTTTGAGATATCTGCTGGACAGCCCACTAATTTATTCTATATCTTAATTTTAATGAGACAGGAAGCATTTACAAATAAATATCAATCCATAGTTTAACATAGAGGAGTTTGGGAGGGAAACGAATAAATTAAATTACCTAATAGTATAGAATCACTAAGTACCAAAACTCAGCCACATTCAGATCCATAACCTTGTTCTATATGATACTGTCACGTACCACCTTACATCTACAGATTAATTTCCTTTTGATAACATTCTAACTTTTACTTAAACAATAATCAGTAAAATAATTGTTGGCTAGAGAGCAGATGGCAAGAGGTCTAAAGGTGATATTGTTATGTCTGTCACATATCCCCAGTGTCTTATTTTAACTTCTCAATCAAATTATAAAGTCAAACAGTGCAATAGAGATTGCCAGAACTTCTGCTTCAGATGACCTTATTATGCAGGTGGGGAGGGGATTTTTTTTTAATTTATTTTTAATATTTTTAGTTTTCAGCATTGATTTTCACAGGAGTTTGAATTACAAATTTTCTCCCCATTTCCACCCCCCC
>CM053625.1:212438626-212456349 GCA_028646595.1 Phalanger gymnotis
ACTGAGAAAGCTTGAAAGTCCTCTATTTTATTGAAAATCCATATTTTGCCTTGGCGCATAATACTCAGTTTTGCTGGGTAGGTGATTCTTGGTTTTAATCCTAGCTCCATTGACCTCCGGAATATCGTATTCCAAGCCCTTCGATCTTTTAGTGTAGAAGCTGCTAGTGGGGGGGGGGATTTTTTAAACTGAAAAGTTTAGGGTTGCACACACCAGTCTAAAAACAAAAGGAGTCTGTGCCTGCTCAGAAAGTTGAACTATCACGTAGAAGGAAATGATCTTGCTTTATGAATAAAAACTCAAATTGATTTAAAATTAAAACAGTGAATTGTTATGTTCAAATGCTCAAAAGTAAATTACAATTGAGATAGGTTGTAGAGGAAAAGTATTTTATTCTGAATGTACTATTTGAAAATAAAAATTTTGCATTTTTGTCTAATCATTCTTTTTTTTCTTTAAGCAGTGATGGAAATGTTGAGTATTTTCTTGACCAAAATAATTGCAAGATCTTTAGATTTAAACCATAGCTGATGTGTTTTAGAAGAAAGGATTTCAGATTATGACTCAACAGACTCACAAAGCATCAGTTCTTTTTGAAATGCAGATCCATTTACTAATGCATCCTCAGGATTATCTAAAGTACCTGCTATAGTTCGATAAAGCAAATATCTATGTCTATGTGGCCTCGTCTAAAGTATCCCATTCTAGAGAATAAACATTTCCCACTTGAACCCCTCCATCATCAAAGCCTTAAACTACATCTCAATCCCACCTCACATTGCTTCTTTCCACATTAAATAAAACTTGACTTCAGTCATTTGTAAATACGTTTCCCCTCAAGTCCTATGCATATATATCATAGATTTAGATAGTATGTCCGAGTATTTTTACCCCTTGATCTATTAATTTCTAAATAGATAGATAAAACTATTTAAATATAATTGGTTACTTTTGTAATTCTATTTTATTCACTTAAGAACATCATTCTTGAGAAGAGGTCCATAGGCTTCACCAGACTTGCCAAAGGGGTCCATGACACGCTAAAAGATTAAGAACTGCTGATCTGATTTGCCCCCACTTTCAGTTTATAGATGAGGAACCTGACACCCAGAGATGAAATGACTGCCCAAGGTCACACAGGTAGTAAGTGGCCAAACAGGGATTTATTTGAAGTTAAGTCCTCTGACTCCAGACCTAGCCCTCTTTCCACTATACCACAGAATAGTGACATTGCAGAGATGTGAGGGAAGTAATCCCTCCATTAATTAGTTTCATATTTGCTTGTTTTGTATGGGGTGGGGGAGCTCTTTCATAGAAATCACCTGGCTTAGAAATTGAGAAGTACTAGCTTAGCATATTAAAGGGGATTCTACAGATTTTATGAAAGAATTGTGTTGGGAGTCAAGAGAATTGAATTCTACGTTTTACTTTGCTGCTAACTACTATTGTCACCTTGGGCAAATAAATTCACCTTTCTCTGGATCTCAATTTCTTCAGTTGTCCAATGTTGGTATTGGATTAGGCGACCTCTGCAATCACTTTCCAGCTCTAGCAGTCTAGGATTCTAAACTCCACCCTTGGATTCCATAAAATCCAGCTCAAGGTAATTATTCCTCTTCTCTCATTCTCCATTTGTGAAATTAAGATGAAAACAAGGCATTTACAAGCCCAAGCTGCTAGTTCTTGAGAAGAAAGGAACTGTGCAAATCAAAGGCTCTTTTTTTTAAATGACCTGAAGTGTAAAGATCTTTTTGAAGGGAAGGGGGAGATAAGGAGGAAAGGTTCATTTAGAATAACATTTTAATTAGGTAGAATTTCCCCCCCCATTTTCCTCCTAAATGCTGTCTTCCAGATTCTGTGTACTGCAAAAGACCTGATGTATCTGATCTTTTGGTAAAGAATTTTAACTGAACCCACCCCCTGACATGGAGGAACTTGATACTCTTATGAATAAGGTTTTTTTTTAAGCACCTAAGTAATTATCTGGAATTTTTACATAACCCTCTGTGGTTTGCCTTTGATCCACAATCATTAATATCATTAATAGAATATCTTAGAGTACATGTGAATTTCAAACTAAGTTGTTGGCAAGAGACTGAAAGGAAGTAATGCTTTTAAAATATTTTGGCTTGGGATTCTCATCATAAGTGAGTCTTTGGGAAAACCAGGAGAACTCAACATTCCCACAGGAATTACCTAGGAAGAAATTCTGACCCCTTATTTTTAAATTGGTTGTGAGTCTTTACACTTACAACCAATATACATTTGGCTCCATTTTATCTTGTTACTAAACATAATCTATATAAGTGTCTTCAAAAATTGGCCAGGTTATTAGCTGACATGACATTTGCTTCAGGTTTTTCTCTCAGGAATTAACCCAGAAGAAAATCTCTGCAGGCTTCTGAGGCGTTCAAACCCCAGAAGGCCATGTGTACCCTGGGCGAACAGAGGGCTGACCTATCCAGGGGAAAGGTCAGTGCAGCGCACAGGACTAAAAAGGGAAGAAAAAAAAAAGCAGCTCCCCAGCAGGGAGTTTGACTTGCTTGAGGGCAGAAGAGCTTTTGTAAATGAGTTTTCAGTCTCCCACGCTCTCTAACTGGCTACTCCAAACCAGTCCAGTTTCTGCTCTAACATATATTCACCAGCTTTCCTCTTCTCTCACACACTTTATCTTTATCTGCCACTGGCACTTAGGAAGACTGGCATAAACTTGGTTGTGGGAGTAGGGGAGAAGGATAACTTAGATTTTCCCTGGACCTAGGACTTTTTAGTTCTTTCTTACAACTTGTAACTGGTGGGAGTAACGATGGGAACTCTTCCAAATCCACTATTAGTACTTGGGTGGATTAATACCGAGCCCATCCATTCCTGTTGTCAGAGGGAGAAGGTACCATTGTATATTAGGATGACCTCCAGTCAGAATGTGGGAAACCATGTCCTGGCTTCTGTGAATGTTCCCAGTAGGAGAGACCAAGAAAACCTTCTCTCTAATGAAGCTGGAGTGCATCAGGGCTTGTAAAGTGGGAAGTGTGGGGTAGGGGGGTGGTGAATGGGGAATACTTGGCTTGTGTGGACTCTCTTTAAAATTCTTCCCTGGTATTGCTTTCTCCAGTGTCATTCTCATCAACACAGTGACCATAAAGAGAAAAAGTATAGCCCAAAGATTCCTCTGGGAAGAAGGAGACTATGACAGCTGGAAAAGTATTCTCAAACTCTTCCCTAGGGAAAAGTGCCCCCCCTTCAAACAGGGAATTCTACAGAGGTAAATCTTTAAAGATTACAGAAAATATATTTTGAGGATAGTGGCACACTCAGGCTGGAAGAACCTGCTTGGTTAGACCCAAAGATTTTAGATGAAAATGATGACTAGCTATTTAATATACCTGTGAATTGTCTAAGAACAAAATTGACTTCATTTTTCTATATTGATATTTTTAGCTTAGCAAAATCATATCTTGTACCATTGGTTTTTTTGCCTCAGGATTTCCTAGACTCTGAACTCCTAATTTTGGTTTATATTTTATGTTTATTGGCAATTCAAATTGGACATTATAATGTGTTGTACCAATAATATGGACTTCAGAGAAATACTGTCCACCTGTTGCAGGCTGGATGTGGCTTCCCAAGAAAATTGCCTAGGCCTCTCAGATACTTGCAGACATCAGGACTTGACCATGAGAGAGTGGTCTAGGTCTAGACTTCAATTTCTTCATCTGTAAAATGAAAGTCTTAGATTAGATGATCTCTAACATCTCACCTATTTATAAAGTTCTATAACTATTACGCTAAGATGCTAAAAGTCCTTGAAATTGCCCTTGTGAATCAGGGAACACTGGAATTATCTGGGCTCAGTTAACAGCTTCTTCTACATGGATTGTTTTAAAAATTATTATTACTAAAAACAGTGAGGAAAAGAAGCATCCTGCTTAATCAATGAGCAAAGATGTATGCATGTAAGTAATGCTTTCATCGGAGAATCTCAGGGAATTTCTTCATCATTATATTGTTGAGTATCACAAAATATTTTCAGTTAATCAGAAATCAGTCATCACCTATGTTTTATAGAGAGAAAATTGGGCTGAAGGCTTATATATACCTTATGCATAAATCTTCAGTGGGACGGTGTAAGATCAGAAAAAAAAAACCACTGAGATCACCTTAATAGTGGCAGGAAACAAAAGGTCTTTATTTAATTTTAATTATTTTGTGTCACAGTATAACCCATTTAGGGTCGGTGAATTTGGTTGGGAGTACAAATTATCAGTGACATTTTTGAGATCCTAATATTTCATTCCAGGTCTTGAATTTTCTTCAAATGAATATCATACTGCTTATGAGTTGCTAACCTGGTGCCAAGTTAACCAAACCTTTTTTATTTCTAAATCAACGTATAGTAACTATGCCTAGCTGGGTTGCTTTTTTTTTTTTCAGAAGAAGCTAAATTGTCTTTTTTTCTTACAAGAACAACAGGTGTTTTATGTGTGTGTGTGTATCATGTTTTATATCACTTTCATTTCAAAATATATTTTTCCTCACTTAGCCAACAGGACATCCCTTTTAAGGTCCATTTAAGTCCATTTTGATAGCTGGAATGGCCATTTACATTGGAATCTAACCTATCATCATATGATCCCCAACTCCTTCTCTTTTGGTCCTCATGTTTAATCAAAGCATGCTTAGGAGAATCCGTACCTTGCCTTTCTTTATCCCCTGTCCATCATGGTATAACAAAGGAGCACTGACCTTCAGAGTGAGAAGACCTGGATTCAAATCCAGGCTCTACTCCTTATTACCTGTGCAACCATGAGCAAGACACAACTTCTCTGGGCTTTTACTTTTCTGAAAAATAAAAGAGTTGCATCTGATGGTCTCTGAGGTCCCTTCTAACTCCAGTTGTCTATGAGTGAAAGCGTGGAAAGAGAAAGTAAAATCTGTTCCCTAGCAAAACATACCCCAGGGAATGTGAAGTGGGACTTTTTAAAAAATAACATATAGCAACTCCAGGCATTCTTCAGCTAAATCTAACTACAACAGCTGCTTAAATCTGTGAGAGTAACCATGGAAAGTGCCCATGGAGAAGGTTTAAGCTTTTGCTCTGGCTCCTTCAACTCTGTTTTCCTTGTTCCAGTCACATTTTCCTTCCCCAGCCAGAGCATCGCCACCTCCCCCACTCCCAACCCCCAGCCGTCTATTCTGTTTCTCATTTCCAGCCTTTGACAGTGCTTTATGCCTTGAATGATTTCAAAAGGACTTTTGAAAGAAACACTGAAAATCCAAACGGAACCCTCAGAAAAAACATCTGATTGGAAACGTCCTAAAGTTTAAGGAACTATCATTTTCCCTCTATGATACAGGGATGTTCTGAGTCATTCGGCATTGGTGCCTCTGTACACAAAAAGCTTTTGCATAACATTTAAATCCAGACTTCTCTGATGTGATAACTGGTTAAAGATGGTGTCTGTGATATATTTCTGCTCCAGCAGTGTCAAGTGTGAGAGAAGAAGGGAATTGCACAGGGGAAGCAGCCCTCCAGTAAACCTGCAATTATGGAGCTTCTCTGATTGCCACCAAGGGTGTGGAGCATTCATCCTGGAAGTGGTTTACATGGATAACATTCAAGCAATTTAATTTTTAGTACTTTTAAATGCTTGGTCGATCCACCAGTGATAACCTGCTAGTAACCTGCTCAAAGGGGGAAACCAGAGTGCCTAGGGAGTGTGAGATTATGCCTAATTATATTGGAGGTCACCTGAAAACATGTCAAAGCCTATCACCATATCTCGGTCTTTCCATAAGGGGCAATCCTACCTAATGGAGCAGTGTGGCTAGAGGAAAAGTGGGGGACTTTTTATTTCTTCTTCCTGCAATTCAGTTTATACTCCTGTGAAACTGTAACTAATAGGGAATATGAAACAAGAGAACAAGGGGAAACTATACAAAGGGCAAAGGTTTAGCCTACTTCAGGTCTGGAAAATACCTTCTTTCCCTCTTCCCCCACTACCTTCCTAAGACCGGTAAGTAGTGTGGCTGTTGGGCAATCCCTACAAGGTAGAGAGCCTGCAACTTGGTGCTCACCATGCAAAACAGGGAATTTTAGAAGGCTGAATAAAAATCTGCCTACCACTGAGAAGGTGTCTCAGGTAGTCAACAGAATTTCAGTTAGAGGTTGGTTACCTTGGGAAATATCAAGGCTAAGCCTCCTCCCCACTCACCCAACACACAGAGTAAATGATTTGCATGAAGTTCTGAGTGACTGACTTCTTTGAATACTTATAGACAGCTTTCCATTGATTATGAATCCTAACCGGTGCCTCCTAGTTTAAAGGCCTTTGAAAACATTGCCAAGAAGGACCCAACCCAAAGCTGGCAAATTCCCAGGCAAAATGGTAAGTGAGAAAAGCACTAGCCTGAGCACCGAGAGACTAGGGCTCTAACTGGGGCCCTGAAAATGAGCTCTCTGGGTTTTCAGTTTCCTCTTCTGTAAAAGAAGGGATTTCTTAGTTTCCATTCAGTTCTAACAGTCAACCATCCTAAACTGAAGGCTTTCCAACTGTACAGTGCCCAGGGATTAGAAATTGCCCCTTTTTATTCATCAGATGAGGAGTATGGAAAGACTAGAATTATGTTGGATGCTCAAATAAAGTCATTAAACAAACCAGTCACAAAACTACATTTGCCCTGAAGGATTTGGTCTTGACAGGTGGGTATCTCTTCCAACAAAGCTGTTACTTGGATGTCAATGGAATCTCTCTGTGTTGTCTTTGTGGACAACAAAACATTCTAAACACTCTGGTATGGATTGGGAAGGTGGGAGAAGAGCCTCAACACGAGGTCGAGGCTGGACTTTAAAGCCTATGTTCCCAACAGTTAATTTTCCTGACTTGAATACCACAGGTTGACACTGGACCCATCCATAATAATACATAATTTGAGACTTGTAAAAGCTCCCTTGGACTTGAAAGAAAGACACTGCTAGCCAGAAAAGTTGTGCCCTGCATGCAAGAGCAAGCCAGACTGGTTTAATGTATATCAAAAGCAAAGTTAGCCTCACCCATTTGTACAGGATTTCGGAGAGGGTTGCCCATTCAGTCTCTTAGGCCTTAAGCTCCATATATTCTTTCTCTGGCTACTAGGCAACAGTATTGCTACTAATTTATAAGCATCACCCACTCCTGGCTTTTACTTTTCTATAATAGTCATTTAGAGGCAATTGCTCACAAAAGGAAGTTCGTTATTTTTAATAGACACAGGAATACTTGGGGATTTGAGATGATGCAATGCAGCTACCTTAATGGTTTCTAAACTTTGCTTTTAGGTTTCTGGGCCACAGAATGATCAAATGCCCATCTATAAGACATCAGGAGTCCCTTTCTTACTAGAGATAACTAGTTTGCCAGTTGCCTTGTTGAAGCCTTACAAAATCTGATCTGGGATGTCTAGCCTATTGTGGTGTGGAAAAAAAAGTAAAGGAAAATAATTTTGTTGTTTTTGCAAACTATCTATTTAAAAACACAACCTCAGGAAGCAGATTTCTGTTCCAATTCTTGGATGAATCAGAGTTTACAAAGTATAAATACACATTAGCAATAGGAGGCTTCCCATAACCAACTTGCTTGTAAGTCTTCCCAGACCAGTAACCTCTGAACTCTTAAAGTTCTCTTTCCCAGTAAGGTCAACAAAATGGATCCAAATCTCTGAAAAAATAAATGTGATTTGTCACTACATGTCTCACACCACTGTAAAACTATAAGACGTATTGAACTCTGTACTTAACTGGATGGTTTTTGTTTTTTAACCAGCCATACCAAAGCAGATACCCAAGCCATACCACACCACCTTAGGAGAGATAGATAGAATAAGTTTTGAAACTCCAGAAATTCCAAAGTAGTAACAACTTAGAATATATCAGAAGGATACAGGGAGAGAAAAGATGCTTAAAGAAAACAGGCTGCTGCATTCAGATGTGAAATTTGGATCACCTGACCATTTCTTTTGGCTAATAAACATTCCAAAACAATTAGATACACTGACCATTGAGCAGGGAGTGGTCTGTTTTGCTGAAGTCAAATCAGATGGCCATACAGCCCCATGGAATCTATCTTGTGAGCTATTTTAACCAGACTTTATCAAACAGAAAGAACTCAGCATAACAGTGCACTTTAGAAAATGTGAAGCATGAATGTGAACTAAACTGCTGTATTCATAGGATCTCTTATTTGAATCTCAAAAAGAATTTGGCTCCTCTAGCTCAATCCCTTTCTTTTACAAATAAGGAAAATAAGGCCTAGAGAAGTGAAATGGCTTTCTCTACTACACTAAGTAGGGACAGAACCCGAATTAAAACACAAGTTCTCCTACTCCAAAAATGCCAGGCTCTTAGGAATGCCCTGCTTAAGGCTTATTGGATGTATATGACACCTTCCTCCAAATGTGCCCTAGAATCAATACAATTGAAAACTCCTTGAATTTTCTTTTTTAACTCACTTGACATCCCATTTCTACAGTCTCGTTTATGTAACGGCACCCTTCCAGCTTTGTTTATTCAATTCTTCTTCATAAACTCTTCACCCTAGCCAAATGGGACTGTTAGGTTTTCCCCAGCCTCCACACAAAGTCTCCCACATCCAGGCATTGGTACAGGTCATTCCATATGCCTGGATTGAACACCTTCCTTAGAACACTTCTCTTCAAAGCTGAACTCTGAGCCAACCTTTGAAAAGCCTTTACTGAACCCCAACCCCATCAGTTCATAATGCTCTCTTCTTTCTCAATTTTCCACTCATTTCCTGATTGTGTCATGTTGTGTCCCATTAACAGAATGAAAATTTCTTGAGGGTAGGAATGGTTTGGTTTGCCTTTGTATCCCCAGTGTCTTCATAAGCGTTTGTTGAATTGACTTGCTGATGACTCTAGTGGCCTATCCAGCCCCCTGAATTGGTCAATTGATCCTTTTTATGACTGTAAGACACCTCAATAAACGAAACACTGGCCATTTGCCCTGAGTTGAATATTGGCTTGTTTGTGGCCCATACATACATAACATGCTAAGGTGGTATAGAAAGAATTAATTGGTACAAAATATTTTCTCCCAAAGTCCAGGATATACAAGTAGATCTAGTATTAAAGAGAAGGTGGGCTCTATCTTAGTGAGCATATATGGCAAAGGGTATCTTTCAGTTTCTGATTGGATGGAAGTCCTTTTCTCCCTTTGTGAAACTCTCAGGAAGTTCTCCTTATGTGTACAGCCCTTTACTCAGCTCCAAAGATGGAGGGTTCTTGTAAAGTCTTGAAACTGCTTTTCCTCAGGCTGTCTAATTTACCCTAGGGCCACTGCTAACATGGCCAACTGGAAGTGCATATCTCTTGACCTTTCAAAGGTCAGAAGGCTTTCCCTCTGGTCAAGGTGGGGGGGGCGGGATAAGGCCATGATCTGACCACCCACCTCCCTACCCCCAGCCTCCCAAGTGATTCTGTCTCAAAGACATAGCTGGGATTATTCCACCGCTAGACTAGCCTGTTATTAGAATATTGGGTTCTAAAATGGCTTGCTGTCTTATCCAAGCTCCATAAGATGTGACTGATTTTCTACAACCAATTTTAAACATTTCCGTCATTGCATTTCCTTAGTGGCTAGGAAAGCATTTCACTATTTCCAAATTAAGGACTTTTCTATACCTAGATTATCCCTTTGATTGTTGGAGGAGAGGGAACGAGCATTTTTTTAAGAACCTCCTAAATCCCTGGAATGGTGCTAAAGGCTTTAATATCTCATTCAGCTCTCCCAACAACTCTCGGAGGTAGGTGCTACTATTATCCCCATTTTATAGGGGAGGAAACTGAGGCAGACAGAGGTTAAATGTCTTGACCAGGGTCACACAGCTAGTACACATTTGAGGCTGGATTTGAACTCGGATCTTCCCAACTCCAATCTCTGGGCTCTATCCCCCGAGCCACCTAGCTGCCCTTGATTCAGTAGAAGCGTCTAGGAATTGTTCAAACTTAGTTTACCCCTTTGGCTGACTGGATCTGTAAGCCAAAGAGACACTGTTACCTAATCATTGTATCAGGGTATGTAGCATCTGGTTAGGGCAAAACAGGTACATTTACACAGGCATTCTCTGAAGTATAAGTCTTCTTACCCAAACTCATAGTAGCTATAGCTTTACAGTTAATGAGTATCAATGTGAGGGAGTGAACTCCTGGATTCCTATACTCTGGGAAAACAATTCACCCTACCCAAGGCCATGAGAGCAAGCCCCTATTTCTTACGTAGCAAACAATAAATTTTTATGTCAACTATGAAGTAAATTAGATTCTCCCCTTCCTTTTTCCCCTCCTTTGTTCCCTCACTAATACATAATAATAATAAATATAATGCTCAGAGATCTCAAAGCATAAATTGGTAAACAGAAGTTTCTCCCATGTCTCCCCATTAATCACTAGCCTGGAACCCCTGGGAAGCAAGAAAAACTGGCCAAGCATCATTGACATGCATCAGAGATGGAACTTTTCCTATATACAGTATAAAATGAAAAGAAATAAGCCATTTTTATGTGGCTGCTTCCCATGAAGTGAACCAATCTACAGACATGAAGCAAGATACAGATGTCCCAGGAAAGAACCTGTTGCACCCTACATTTCAGGCACCTGGGGCCTTACTGGGATGAAATTTAAACAAAGAACTTCCAATAACTCTCACTTTCATATGTAAGTTTTGGGCATAAGCTGTCTTTCATTTTTCTGGTGTGGCTGCTGGATTGCCACAAAGTCACCTATTTAAAGAGCATTTGCTTCTAAATCGTGGGGAAAGTGCATCATTGAGCTTAATTATTCTTCCTGCTCCTTCCCTACACAAAGTCTCCCATGATCCTCCAAATTTCTTCACTGACTGACTCCAAATAGCTCAAAGCATTTTAAATAGTCCATTTAGACCCTGGGAGGGAAGGGGTTCATGTTTAGGAGGTTCTTTGATGGTTCTAGGAATCTTTTTTCCCCCAAAAATTAAAACTTCATTTTGTTTGACTACACATGTATAATCTATACATGCATAATAAAGCAAGTTGCTTGCCTTCTCAAGGAGGGGGAGGAAGAAGGGAATAGAAGGTGAATTTGGAACTCAAAATTTAAAAAAACCAAATGTTAATTAATGTTACATGTAACTAAAAAAAAGTATAAAATAAAGTAGCTGGAAAAAAATTTTAAGAATGTTATAGGTGCACGACAGGTATAAATAAAGAAAAGTATCTACCTACGGAAAGGCACTCTGCTCTCAAGTCCAAAGGCAGGTTTAGTATCTGAAATTCACCTTCTCAGTATCCCTGTAGAGACAATATGAAGAGAGGGAAAGGTAGGTATTTTTACTTGAGAAACTTCCTGAGAAAGGAAGAAGGGCAGTGTATTGGAAAGGGCAGGTGAACTTGAGCAATTGGGAGTCACGAGCTCTATTTCTGACCGTTCTTCCTTAGTCGAGTGACCTTGATCTAGTCATGGTCTCTTGGTTTTAGCTTCCTCTTTTAGGAAATGAAGTATTTGGATTGGATCACAGAGTGTCAGAATTTAGAGGCACCTCGGAGTCCTCCCAATTGAGAGTCTCCTCTCTAACATGACAAACCTGGTCACTCTAGCCTTTACTAGTCTACTTGAAGACCTGCAATTACAGAGGAAGCCTGCCAGTCCATTTCCTACTGGAATAGCCTTGTTGGGAAGTTTTTCCTTAAACCAAGCCTAAAACTTCCTCTCTGCAGCCCATTACTCCTTGTTCTGTCCTCTACAGACAAGTGAAACAAGCATCATACTTTTTTCCACACAACAGATCTTCAGATACTTGAACCTCCTCCAACTTAAACCTTTTCGGTTCCTTAGTCTTCATGTAGCATGGACTTGAAGCCACTCACCACACCTTGGTTGCCTTCCCGTGGATGCTCTGTCACTCTACAAATCTCCTTCCAAAACTGTAATGCTCAGATCTGAACACAATGTTCCAGGTGTGGCTAGAGTACAGTGTTATCTCTTTCCTGGCCCTTAGCTCAATAGTTCTCAAGGAAGCCTAAAATCATGCTAGTTTTTTGGCTGTTATATCATATTGGTGACCCAAATGAGCTCGAGTCTCCTAAAACCTCAAGATCTGTTTTCAGACAAACTACTATCCCACTATCCTTACCTTGTCTTGTCTTGTACTTGGATGTTGATTTCTAAAATTCAGGTGAAAAGACTTCGCCTTTCTACTAATTAAATTTCATCTTCTTAGATCAAGCCTAACATTTCAGATTGCAAGTCTTTCAAGGATCCTATCATCCAGATTTTTAATGGTATTTTCTGATTTTGTTTCATCTGTAAATATCAGGATATCATCTATTACGTAACCCATGTGATTGATAAAAAAAGTGAAGCAGCATAGGGCACTCAACGAGAGACTTTGCAAATTGAAATAAAGCAATGAAAGACTATTCTTTCAGGTTCAACCATTCAACCAGTTCCAAATCCACCTCATAGTCCTATCTTCTTTAGCCAAAACTATCTCATCCACGAGAACAGCACATTGTTGTTGTTGAGTCCTTCAGTCGTGTCCGACTCTCTGTGACCCCATTTGGGATTTTCTTGGCAAAAATACTGGCGTGGTTTGCCATTTCCTTCTTCAGCTCATTTTACAGATGAGAAAACTAAAGGAAAAACGGGTTAAGTAACTCACCCAGGGTCACACAGCTGGTAAGTGTCTGAGGCTGGATTTGAACTCATGAAGATGAGTCTTCCTGGCACTCTATCCACTGCACCACCTAGTTGCCCAACAGCATGACCAACTGTCAAGTGCTTTGATGACATCGAAGCAAGCAATTTACTGAATTCCCCAATCTACTAGTCTTACCGAGTTTGTCCAAAAAGGATTTGAATCCAGTCTAATAGACTTGGCAATAGTTCTTGGCAAATCCATGATTTACGGCTGCTTTTTATAAATATTCACTAACCATCTCTTTAATAATTCATTGATTTCTAAGAGACTTTTTAAGCTTTAAGGTTCTCCAAAATTCTTCCTCATAAGAAGGTTGGGAATTTGGTTTAGAATGCTGTGTTCTTTATAGTAATCTCATTTATGAAATATTTCCTTACCCATTAGGGTCTCACACAAACACACTGAAACACCTGTCTGCTGGCAGCACTCTTACATTGCTAAATGATAGGAATTAGACCTGGAAGGGACCATAGAGGGCATCTGCTTCAACCTTCTCACTTTGCAAATGGATAAATGGAATGGTTACATGACTTAGCAGAGGTCACAGGGAGTGAATGACAGATCTGGATTTCAAACCCAGGCTGATGCCAAATCCAATGAAACATACTCAGCAATCTCTAAACTCAAACGACAACCGTAAACCCATTGTCCTCTAGTAACCAATACTTTTTTTCCTTGTGAACTTTCACATTCTCAGGACTGAGGAAACCGGAATGGGCTGCTCTTCATCGCCTTTACCCTATTTCAAATCAACCCTTAGCTTGGAATTCATGTCTCCTACGCTTGAAAATGACAAACTCTGCCAGTCTTTCAGACGGGTCATCTGGTGCTGTTTAGATGACCAATTTTTGTTTTAACATGGTGCTGTGAATTTAAAAGGATTTTGCCACCTATGCTAATCCTATTAAATGCCTGGCTTTCAGGTAACCTAATGACTGAAAGTTTTTAAACAGAGATAACAACCTGTCCCAATTCCTCCCTCTCCCACAAAAATATATGCAAATATATGTATTTATTTGTATCAATTCACTGCTTAAAATTATCTTTTCACAAAGCCTTTCCAGAATTCCCATTATCTTTTGGTATTATAGAGTTATCAAATCTATCTATCTAAATCAGGAGTTCTCAATTGTTTTGTGGCATTGATCCCTTCATCAATGTGGTGAGACCCATAGATCCCTTCTCAGAATAAGGTTTTCCATGCATAAAATAAAATACACAGGATTTCCAAGGAAACCAATCATATTAAAAGTTATCAAAATGTATATATTTATAAAAACATTCATAAGCCTCAGAAATCTCTGCTAGGGCGCTCCCATATAATGAAGATATGTTCTGTTTTTTTAAAGGGGAACAAAAAAGATACCACATTGCTTCTTAACCACTCTCTATTCCAGCTCTAGAGAACAGCCAGGGGCATATTTCCTAATCCCTTTTCTGTGAACTTCTCAGGAGAAAAGGGGAGAAAGGCTGAAATCAGGGTGCTGTATGAGCTTAGAAATTTGCTTGATTTATACCTTAGAGAAAGCCCCAAAGAAATTCAGAAAAGATAGTTCTTTAACTTACTTGGTAAGTCAGCCTATGTAAATTTCAGAAAGCCATTTCCTTCAAGGAACAATTTTGCTTTTTCAAGTGTGGCAATAAGGAATCATTGTGGCTCATTAAGCAAAATAGTTTTTTGGGGGTTTAAGCACTGGCAACTGCCCAAGAAACATTTGTCACCGCACAACCAGACTTTCTCCCTCATTAGGTGTGCTTCGACAGTGGGAAAACAAGTTCCCTCCTACCAGACCCCACCTTCCAGAAACCCAGCTGTCTGAATGGAAAGAAAAATGACAAATCTATATTGCTTCATTAAGGCAGGGAGATCGCATATGAATATGTCTACTCCTCGCTGCTCATGTTTGCCGTCCTTACAAGCTGAAACACATCTTGTCATTTTTAACACCATCCTTCTAACTTTTAAGCCCCACACTGATCCCAAGAAAATGCTAAGTATGACTCTGGGCAAGCCTAGAACATTTACCTAGCTACTTTGGTCTTTTCACATCAAATGCAATTATTTTGCTGAAAGAGGAAGAAGGATCTTCCCCAAAAGGCTGGACTTGTTCCATTTTTTGTACTTATGTCTCCATTGCCTGGCACATCGTGGGCGCTAAATGTTTGTTGCTAAGGGTTTGTCCTTGTGTGCAAAGTAGTGATCTAAATGGAGGAAGGTGGTATAGAAATTTGAGAGATGCTAATTTCCCTCAAATAAGAGTCTTAAAAAAAAATTAGCTCAACACAAGCAAAAGGCCAACGGCAAAGAGGGTGGCAGAGAAACTCATTCACTTCAGGCTTTCATATTCCATAGCCAATGAGAGTATCTGGGCACAAGAGTGAAGTTACTTACCTTTGTTGAGGACTACTGTTGGGAGGATGTCCAGAAACCATCTACAGGCCTGTATCTTGACATCTCAGTTCATCTCCTTTCGCTCCTTTCTCTGACCACAGACTGGGGGACGATGCCAACAGCTCTCCCCTCATTCTGTGGATAGCAGGGGCAGTTTCCTTCTAGCATGTCTTTTGGCTTCTGGCCCAGGGAAGGAGCGGCATAATCCATCCTGGGCAGCTTTCTCCTAGCAAGTGGAAACTACTGTGACCTCTGGGCCACATCATGGGCCAGAAGCCAAATTACCACAACTCCAAGCCTGATGAATGCTAGAGGCTTTGCAAAGATGCCACAAGAATTGCCTATTCACTTTTTGGGACAAGGCAAGTAGATTGGCTGGGTATTACAGAAGCTTATAACAACTATTTCCTCTGTGGTGAGGAAATATCCCTGGAGGCTTTAGCCCCATCAAGTTGGAAACATTTACTAAGGTGTGGTCTATAATAAAATAGCATTACTATTAATCCAAGAAACTAGAAATGAATTAAAACTTCCCCCTACCCCACCCCACCAACTTTACCAATCCAGCTTACTTTGAAACTTTTTTTCTGTAGCAAACATGTCTCACAAAGCCAAACAAGTAACTCACTAGATGGTCTAAGCAAATAACCCCGTAGAGATTATTCTGGAGTTGTTCACACTTGTTGCCAAATTAATCCATTTTGGTTTTATAGGGGCATCAACAGAAAGAGTGTTAGGATTTGGGGATTTGAATCCCAGCTCTGCCACTTAAACTTTAAGCTTCTGGGCCAAGTCTCCTATTTTGCAAAACTGACAGGGTTGAACTCGGTGACCTCAAAGGGCCTTCTCAGCTCTAAAGCTATGGTCCCACCTGCTTTGACAGGGAAGATGGCAGAGAGGATCAGAAATGGATCTCCTTGAAGTCCAGCCTAAAATATTGTCAAGTTTCGTGCTTCTAAAACAAATGAGCTTAAGTGTGTGTAGTTGAGTCTTTTCAAAATATTAGGGAAAAAATTAATTTACTTGCAACGGAGCACTTACTTCCTTTCTGCCAAAGGTGCCAGGCTACTTCAAGCCAAGTGACCAGAGGAGATTCTACAGGGGATGGCCAAGGCCCACGGAAGACTGGGTATTGAGCATCAGGAAGTTCAAACTCCACACCGTTCCATGTTTTCATACAAAAAATTTAATAAATATTACTTTTTCAAAATTTATTGCCAGGAACAACACATCAAAGATGCATTTTCATGTTCATATAACACTCATAGCACAATACAAGGTATCTTCATGATCTCATTGGT
Organism: Phalanger gymnotis; assembly: GCA_028646595.1. Taxonomy (NCBI): domain Eukaryota; kingdom Metazoa; phylum Chordata; class Mammalia; order Diprotodontia; family Phalangeridae; genus Phalanger; species Phalanger gymnotis. The sequence goes on from CM053625.1 coordinate 212,455,047, forward strand.
TAACCAATGAGATTACTCTGTTTATAAGCCTTTTCGATCTTCCATGTTGTAATAGCACTTTGATCTCCTCACTTGTTAAGGCGGGCAGTGTAATCTATGGCAAATCTAAACAGTGATCTTACTGGACATTCTACTGTTCAAGTATTCAACTAGCTTATTCGAATACTCCCTAAATGCAGTAGATTACAAAAAAAAAATCAAATCTACAAGTGGTTCAGTATTACATATTCATGGTGAAAAAAAATCAGAATTTACAAAATAAGATTGCTGTGCTTCCAACTTCATGCTAATTTGATTTTTTTTGTTATATGCAACCACTCACATTTCAGCTATGGGACATCATAGCTCTTACTTTGTTCCCTTGAACTGCTTTGGAGCAGATTATTTGCCTCTTTTCTTTTCAAGTCTAAAGCAGCAAACAAAACACAATGAAACACAAACCTGTTCTAGTCTAATTCTCTAAACTGCCTCAGTCAGTACTTACAAGAGTCTTAAAGTGATACTATAGGTGTTTCAAACATTTGACATTGTACAAAAAAAAAACCAAACAAAAAAAAAACCAAACCCAGCATCAGGGCATGAGAGAGCCCATCCTATTGTTTAAAATAAACTATTTTTAGAACACCTTAATTTTGGCTTATAAGCAACATGTAACAAGTAAATAAGCTCAAAAAATAATAAAGCCATTATACTTACAAAGCTATCAAAAACCTTCAAACTCTAAACACATACATATAAATAAAAAGGAATGATATTAAGGCTCTTGATTATTAAGTTAATAAATCAAATATACACAGTGATTAATAAAAAAGAATTATTTACATAACTATACAAACTTCTACTTTTGACACATTTTCCTCTTTAAATTCTTCATTTTACCAGCAACTGCTGACATCGATTTTCCCCCCTCCCCCAACAAAAATACAATAAAAAAAATAAATAATAAACATTTGTGATAGTTGCTGTGGTTCTGAGCTGCAAAGGCACTTTCAAATACAGAACTAGTTGTACGTCACCATAAAACCAATATACAAAAAAACTCAAAAAAAGATTCAATAAATATAAATAAAATGTATTTGTCTAAGACCGCAATAAAGTTGGGACACCTGGCAAAAATGGAAGCTAAAGGACAGCTAGGACAGCTAACAAGGCTATGCAATATCTGAGGAAACCTTTCTGTGATGGATCAGCTGCAGTGGAATTTACATTCGGGCATTTTTGACTAGTTTTGCATAGATGTGAAATGCAGCCACATTTGGTATTCCAGCCAACCACAGCAACTATCATTGCCAGTGTAAGCCAG
>CM053625.1:212456449-212574900 GCA_028646595.1 Phalanger gymnotis
TGGCAGCACCCGCTGTCTGCTATACGATGTATTCCATCCGATTTAGGCTCTGGGCACTTTCTAAGTCTCTGTTGTCTTGTTTGTTTGTCCAGTTTGGGTGTTTTGTTGGTGTGCTGTTGGGTGGTTTTTCATCTCTGTCTACTAGTGTGTAAGCTGGTTGCTTGGCAAACCGGGCCTTCTGCTGGTGTTTGTCCATGTCGTCTTCTTCTACTTCAGAGTTGTGTGTCCTTATTTTGGCAATTTTGGAGTTTTTGTTTTCATAATCTTTGATGGGGACTGTGTTGGCTCCGTGCTTCTCAATGGGGTTTTTGATTTGGTTCAGCTGCTCCCGCACGTTATTGGTGGTGTTGTCATCGGAGGCTGTGTGTGTGTGGCTGCTCGGCTTTCGGCGTTTCCGGAAGCACCAGTAAAAGGCTGTTACCAAGCAACAGATCCAAGCCACAGTTAAGACAGAGCTCAGTAATGGAACCAGGAAATCTGCAAGACAGGCACAAAACCAATTAGCCTCCAAATAATAACAGTTAAAAAGTGCTTAGTTAGTTTTCCCATACACACAGTACCTAAAATGAAAGCCATAGGGATGGGTCTCTCTTCTTTTTCACAATTGCAAATTAAGCCAATTCACTGCTTGTTAAACAGGTGCCGGATTGAGAGCCTTGGAAACTGTAGGGTTTCTGTTCTCAGGAGAGGGCCAAGATGGGCAGCAGCCATGCAGGGTTCCTCATGCTGCTCTCTCAATAAGTCCTATTAGGAGTCCAAAGATCTGTCTGGCAGGGACAAACCATAGTCTGGATCCCTCAATCCCAAGCCTTTTTAAGCATGGTTACTTTGGTCCTTAGCAGTATGACACAGAGGAGATCCTATAACCAGACCAACAGAACAAAAGAATCCCTTCTACCTCCAACAAAAAGACCCTCCTCTAGCAGAAGTGTGCGGTCTATAGCAGGTGTAAGATACATGGTCCACAACACTCCAGAGTGCAGCGTGAACCAGATTAAAATGTAGTTCCTATCTGATTCTGTGTTGAGGGATTAATTAAAAAAAAAAACATACATATGGGTAGTTTTGTAACTCAGTATGCAGCCTGAAAGGGATGCTCATATAGGTTAAGTGAGCCCCGCCCCCATTTCTATTTGAGTTTAATACCACTGGCGTACAGAAATGCCCTCCAGGGCTACAGCACTAAATACATGTAGTGTGGCTTCTCCAAAGAAGTACATCCCATCACATCTCTAGCAAAGACAAGCAAGCTCCTGGAGGCCACAGAAGTCTTTGTTTTGTCTTGGTGGCCATGATTTCTTATGCATGGCAGGTATTTAATACATTCTGGTTTGATTAGATTCAAAGGAAAACAATCTTAAGAGAACAGCAAGGGTGTCTCCAAACAGCAATGGCAAAACTGCCCCACTCTGACGAGAGGTGCCAGGGGACCAAGCGTATAAAAATGCTTACTGTCATTTTCAATAGATAACATAAAAATTCTGTGAGCTGCCTATTTGACTGTCTACCTAAAGAAGAATGATGAAATGGATATTTATATTTATTAACAAGGCCACAGCAGTATGGTGGAGAAACAATAAGGCAGGAAGCCCCAGTTCTAGACCTGGCTTGGCTATGAGGTAGGTGGGCAGTTGTGGACTGGACATTTAACAGGCTTGAGCCCTTGTGACCTCAAGAGTAACCATAGAAAAATTGGCTCTCTACTTCCTAAGGGCCCTTACAGTTCTACTGCTCTGCGACTCCAGGGTCCCCAGTATGGCAAAAACCAGTATTTTAGCAGTTTACTCTCACCCACCTGTTTTGCTTTTCATGGGTCGTCTTTGGACTCTGACTTCTGCAACTGCTGCAATGAGAGTACTGTTTCCATCACGCTTACTAACAAGATCTATGATTTTGTCTGTTATTTCTTTGATAGGATTCCCATCCTCCCGGGTATCTTCAGCAGACTGGAAAGAAGATATAAGGTCAGACCCAGATGTTACTGAAATCATCCTAGCCAGAATACTTTGTGCAGAAATGTTCAAAAAAAAATCAAGCACAGAGGCCTATATAATAATTTAGAATTAAGTTTTCAAATTAGATCATGAAGTTCCAAATAATTAAATCAAATGACTTAGGGATAATCAATGCCACCCAATACTTACAATGGCAACATGGATTTCGTTGTTCGCAGAAGGCGATGGCTCACAGGCTATGTAGATAGAATATTCAGCTGAAACATTTTTCAAAATATTCAAATTTCTCAGTTCACTGCAAATATGTTCAGTGGTAAGACCCTAAAATAATTCAGAACAAAAAGGAAAAGTCTTATGACTCATGGACCAGAAAGATAACTACATTATCTTTAAACGAAGTTTGCACTCTCCAGGCTTGTTTTGCCACAAGAATGGAAGTTACATGTCAGACCACTATATTTAAACTTGTCTAAGTTGAATTTAAGAACAAATGCATGTCTGTAATCTCTTTTTTTTTAAGGATTGAAATCTTTCAAATATTTTATTTCAGAAACATGTTGATGCTTTCCATTGCAGAAACTTCAAGTGGCTATTTAAGTAGATCCAGGAAGAAGAACATATTAAGTGGACATCATCAGTACATGACATAGAACGTCAATACAAAACATGAAGCAACCTAACTTATTCAGTCTCCCCTATATTTTTTGCTATTTACAGAATGAGTATCTGATTTATACACCTGTCTTGGGGAACAGATTTTTCTCAAGCTCCTAGCAGCATCATTTCTATGAGGGAGTGTTTATAACTTTTCAAGACTACTCTGTGAGGCAGTGGTCTAAAGAGATCATGTCTGGTAGGGAGGGAAAGGGAGGAAATCTGAGAGGTTGAAACCACAGGAGATTCAGTTACTCAGTCTCTTTCTCAATCAAGGTCTTTTTTTTGAAATCCCAATGCTGAAGAGCTATCCCACCAAGTGATAAATGTCTATTTGGATGTATACCATTTCAACTGGTGTCCTCATGGGGCAACTGGTCAACAGCTTTGACTGGAATTTTCAGTCAAATGACCAATTCTTCACTAAACCCACTAAATTGCTGGGCTGTTTATCTACATGACACAAAACCTCCAGGGTCCAGGTCTCCACTTACGAATGGCAATGGCAGAAATTAGATTGTCTCTTCTTACTGTACAGACCTTTGAGTTATTGAATTGTTTTGATGGTGGCTGTGGGCTAGTGGTTAGGAGCATGCCAGAAATCTCTGCCATGAGCTCAGGGGTTCTGAGCTACAGTAGGGCTTAAGCTGATCAGACATCAGCACTAAGTCTGATGCCAGGATAATGAGTCCCCGAGAGCTGGGGCTGGGGGGAACGCACCATCAGCCTGCCTAAAGGAGAGCAGAACCAGTCCAGTTAGGAAACAGAGCAGGCCAAAGTTTCTGGGCCAGTTGGCAGTTGTCATTACATTCCCACCCTGAATAAGATAGGGAGCCCAGTCTAAAAAAACAAATGAACAACGTTCACGGACTAAAACAAATCTAAGTACTTACTGGTGACATCATCTCTTTGTTAAAGGTGAATGTGATGTTAGCACAGTTGTCCTGGTAATAGGAGTCAGAAGTACATTTAGTTTTCACCGGCTGAGGATTTGAAGACCGGCACTCACCCACTCCGGTACAGGGTCGTACGAAGCACTGGTCATCCTGGATGGGGACACAGCTTTGCCCAGCAGGGCATTCATTGTGACCTTTGCCATGTATCAGACAAGGTCTAGGGCCACACCAGACCTAGAGTAACAGAACAAAAGATTGCTTACAAAACACATCCTCCCCACTGATGCCACAGAAAATGCAAATCATGGTTCTTCCTCATACCTTTGAGCAGGCAACCTTTCCATTTAGACACTGACAGGCATTACAATCATCATCCCATTTAGCACCATCTGGCATCACTCTCCCAGTGGTAATACAAGGTCTTCCTGTAACTAAAAAGGTGGAAAAAAGTGTTAGAGCAAATTACAGTTCCGTAATTGTAAGCAGTCAGAGCCACAGTGTATTTTTAGCGACCCAATCATCCTCCTTCAGTCTCCCTAGTCCTCTCACTCACAGCTGAATGCGAACTAATTGGTAAATGGCTGCAATAGTATTCTAGTGGCCCTCTATTATTCCAGGATCAAACACAAATCTCCTCTATTTGGTATTTAAAGAATGAGTCCAACCAACCTTTCTAGCCATAGCATATGTTATTCTCTCACATGTTCTACTGATCTTTTAGACTATTCCTCACACTCAACATTCATTCTCCCACCTCTGTGACTTTGCACAGCACATCAGAAGGCACTCCCTTTTCATTCTAGCATCTGTGTTGCTAGTGCCTGCCCCATCCCCCAAGTACCATTCCTTTACTTTCTATTTACTTATATGTGCACATGATGTCATTCCCTATAGGGAGCAAGCTTCTGCAGGGCAGGTACTATTTTTACTTTTGTCTTTGTATCTGTAAAGCTTAGCACAAAATAGGCACTTAATAAATGCTTACTGATTGCAAGTGCCCTTCTTTCTACATGCAAACTGTGTATGTAAAGTGGAGTATGATGAACAAGCATACCTTCTTGGCATTTGGGGCCACTGTGACCAGGCGGGCAGACACACCGATAGCCGTTGATTTCATCTACACACGTAGCTCCAAAAGCACAAGGCGAAGACTGACATTCATTGATATCTAAGAGAATTTGGGGTGGGGGTTATATATTTAGTCTCACATATTACACCACTACCGTGTTGGCTTATATTTGAAAAAAAAATGATTGGTAATACTCTCTAGCTATACATCTTATCCAAGTTAAAACAAATACGATTCATCTTTAATGCCATTCCGAAGTTCTTAATGCTAGGAGCCAAAATTCCATTTTCATAGTCAGTATTAAAGTCAGTGTCCTTTCAGCTATAAGTTAACATTAATTAGAGGGGAGTATACACACTACCTCAGGGTCTCAATGTGGATTAATTGACCAAAATAGTTTAGCTGGCATTCTCTCCCCCTGAATACCAAGCAGCACACAAAACTAATGCTAACTGGGAAAAGGATCAGGTTGAAGGGCATGTTAATAACAGCTGGAGGCAGGAGGTCATTATATACATGATTATATATGTCAATGTTAATTTGAAGGGAACCTTGGCCTTCAGTTTCCTTGAAGCATGGAGAGGAAAATTCTCACTGAGGGAGGAGAGGAGAAGAAAGAACAAAGGAGAAGGACGGACGCTCACTCACTCGCTCACTCACTCACTCTCTCTCTCTCTCTCAGCAATGTCACCAGGAATTGTTACTTACTTATCCTACAGTCCGGCCCAGCGAACCCTGGAGCACATTCACATCGGTACCAGTTGTCTCCATCCACACAAGTTCCACTGTTATAACTAAGAAGAAAGCAAAGATGCCTCTCAATTTCAAATCACACAAACCAATAACCGTATCTGGTCGTGGCAAGATTATCTGCCCATATACAGTATACAATGCCACGTAACAGATACATATGACGGTTTTTTTGGGGGAAAATAAAAATATATCATTTTGTATGCTTACCAAGGATGAGGACTGCAGTCATTAGTATCTAGAAAAAGAAAAATTTACTCTTTAATATAGAAGTCAGTGATAAGACCTCTATCACTGGGAAAGAACAGAGATTTATTTCTGTTATACCCAACTGACACGCTATACTTAGTTAACATTAACAAAACAGGCTTCGGTCTTCTACTAAATTAAATCCAGGTCTCCCCTCCAACATTTTGTTGAATTTACCGTGGGACACTTGAACACAGGAAGAGAAATCTTGTAAAGAAAGGACTGGGAAGAAGTGAATGGAAGCAGACAGCCGCTGGCATACAAAGAATGCCGGAAAAGGACGGACTACATCTGTCTCCACTTATCTCATTTGTAACTTTCTCATGCCCAGATCAAGACTATATCATAGAAAGTCATTAAAACAAAGAGATTCAGGTGATACTAAAGCAGACTTCAAATAGCTCTCCCTTCTGGTTTCAATTTAGACTCTCAGGGGGCGACAGGATGAGCCAATGTTCTCATCAGGCAACACTTAGGCGAGTTCAAGGGAAAAGACTCACTTTGAGTACAAATGGGTCCTTCCCAGCCTTCTTTGCAAACGCAAGTAAAGGAGTCTCCGTTGACCACACAGGTACCACCATTGTGACAAGGGTTGGGCAAACAGCTACTGTTTCTAGCTGTAAGAAAAAAGAGAAAAAATACCACTGTGCTGTAAAGAGGATCCAAACAAGGAGAGGAGAGACACACAGACAGCGCTCCTTGCAAGACCACTTGCCCATTGGTAGGAAGTTACCTATGTTACACGTAGCCCCTTCCCAGCCTGCAGGACACATGCACTTGAAAGAATCCACTTCATCATAGCATGTCCCGCCATTATTACAGGTTGCTTCATCACACTGGCTGTCACCTAGAAAGAAGCAGTTCAGAATGAGACCTACCCCACAGCCTTCTTCGTAGGATTTAGCAAGCTCAAATAATTCCCTACAGGAGGTTCAACTTGTTTGGGGGTAAGCTTCAACTTACGGGAGTGGCAGGTCTTTCCTTTCCAACCATTTTTGCATTCACAGTAAAAGTCATTGACCAAGTCTCGGCATGTACCTCCATTGTGGCAAGGATTTTTACTGCAGTCATTAATATCTAAAAATAAAGAGGAGAAATCAAGCTGAAAGATGTTTGTCCCCAATAGTAAGATTTAAAGGCCAATATGGTCCTATCTAAATGCACACTAGAATTCAGACTGACCTCAGATCTGTGTGGTGGATTAACTTCCCCAAGACTTGACTGCTAGCAAGCCCTGGCTATATACTCTTCTGTCCAACATTCCCCTATCAGCTTTACCTCTAACTCAACAAGTCAGTCAGCAAACATTTCTCTGTCGTGTCAATGGAAATAAAATTTAAGGAAAAAAAAACCCTGACGGAAAAATGTTTGCTTCTTTGGAAGCAAGTGGGGCTATTTATTATACTAATTACACGGTCTGCAGTCCCACAACATGCAGCTGAGAGTCTCTCCTCCTGCTGTTGTCAGCATAAATGAATGTAAACAGACCAGGGATGCTGTTTCAGTACACAAACAACTCAAACAGTTTTAGAGATCTCCATGAATGCACTGGAGGCTACCTTAGTCCAAACTGACTTCCTTTTGCCTCATGTCCCCTCCCCAAAGCTGCAGCAGAAGGAGGACAGATTACTTACTGGTTTCACAGTACGTCCCCTCCCAGCCGTCACCACAGATACATTTGTACGAGTTGACACCATCGATACAAGTCCCACCGTTTTTACAGGGGTTGCTTTCACAATCATTAATATCTGCAGAAGGGGGAAAGAAAGCACGATTTCAGAGAAGCAAGGGAGAGTACACACTGGGCCATGTTCATTGCACTGCTCTACCCTTACTATAGCAGAAGCCTGTGGCTGCCTCCCTCAGAAACTATCCCAACACACCAACTTTGGGATTCTTACCCAAACGAGCTCAAAATACAAAACACCTGCCAAGACCAACTCTTCAGAGAAAGAGAAGGAAACTGGCTTTTTAAAAAGGAACTAGATAGCTACATTATATTGCCTTTTAAGAAAAAAGAGAGTATAATTTTTTTAAAAAAATGCTATAGTGGGATTAAATCAATTTAAAGACAAGATAAGCTACACAGAAAATAAAAATCAAAGTCTTCTCATCCCAAAGGGACAGACCACCTAGTAAAAAAGGATTCAAAAACATTTTAAAATATAATTATGGACACTGAGGAGCCAATGTAATAACACATTGAACGCTAGAGCAGACCGCCCACCTCTCAGTGACTGAGCACCCACCACTTATATCTCCCTAAGAAAAATCAAAATCAAACTTCTCAGGAAACCCAGCAGTTCTGAACACAGGTCCACATATACAACTCATAAACCTCTGGGGGCTTACTTTCATGGCAGTATGTCCCGGTGAAGCCTTTGTTGCATTCACAGGTGAATTTGCCTCCCGATTGGCTCCTGCACTTTCCATGGGGCCCACAAACATTCGAAGAAATGTATCGCACCCCTTCTGGGGTGTCATTGGAAGCCATTGCAACAGTACAGCTGTCAATCACTGAATGAGATACACAGACTCAGGATCAGGGCATTCTCACTAGCAAAACACAGAGCAACTAAGCACACAAACCCAAACTATTCTTCCTAATAGACTTTATACCTTTCAGCTAATGGGATGATGTTGACAAGTCCAGACATTATGACTCTAGTATGTGTCTGAATTAGGATTCGAATTCTGGTCTTCTTGACTTTAAGCCTAAAAGCTCCATCCAACATACCACCTAATTATAAAACTGCTTGACCTTGCTGAACACTTACTTTGTGCCTCTATCAAATTTGGGTGAAATTGGCTAAAGACATCCAAAGTTACTTATATACTTCTTGGCAACTTTACCTCCGAGTATGAAGAGGAGTGTAGGTGCTACGGTGGAGAGACTGCTGGATTTGGGAATCAGGAAGACTAGAGTTCGAATCCTGCTTCAGAAACTACTAGCTACGTGGCCCTGAGCAAGTCACTCAATTCCCCTCTGCCTCAGTTTCTACATCTGTAAAATGAGGATAATACCTGATGGGGTGGCTGTAAGGACCAAAGAAGAGGACATATTTAAAGCACTTTGCTACATAAACACTCACTCTTATTGTAATTATCATTCAAAAGTATTAAAGAAGAGCTTAACTAAAACATCCAATACTCTTAGGTGCTGCTCCCCTCTCTAGAAAGACAAGCTTTACTCTCTATAATAAAAGAATGATTGTCTATCACCTTTGCCCTTCTAAATTAATATAATTCTCCAGAATCTATTAAGACTACCTTTTTTTTGAGGGGGGGGGAGAGGAGAACATCTGCGGCTGACTAAAATACTAGGGTTTCTTTTGGCTTTTAAGGCTCGGGGTCTTCTAATCCTGCCTTTTGTGGCCTTAGACAAGCTGTTTTAGTTGAGGAGGCTGAACTAGAAGATGCCTACAGATCTACAAATGAACAAAAGATGCTCTGTAGGTAACTACGTAGTGGAAGGGGGGGGCGGTACCATACATATTATAAACATGCATGCACATTTTTGCATATGTATAAATAAATCTCATCCGATCTCCACGACCACCCTATCTGGGGTGGGTTCTACAAGTATTATTACTATTACCATTTTATAGGTAAGGAAACAGGGTTCGAGACATTAAACAACATTCCCATGGTTACACAGCAAGGCTTAGAGACAGGACTCAAACCCAGATTGCCTGCCTCTCAGCCCTTCTAGCATTCTTTACAATATGACACATTGCTTCTACTATACATTAATTAGAAATGCGAGCAGCTCAGGTACCACAGTGCAATCAATGCACATTCTGTTGGGAAGGGTAACTGTTTGCACAGTGTAAGGAATAAAGGAGCCAGCCTTGGAGACACAAAGTCCTGGCTCTGACCCATTCTAGCGGGGTGCCCAGGGGCAAGTCACCTGACCTCTCAGTGTCCCCATGCAACTTTAAGACTAGAAGTTACAGGTCCCTATCAGGGAATGTGTTCTCTACCAATGTAATCATAAGTCTGGTCCAAAAAATTTAAAAAAAGGAAAATATCAGGCAACAAGAACCCATTCTCTTATAAACTGGTTTCCGCAAATCATTTTAGGATGAAAAGCTTACCCCAAAGGGGAGTCTTAGACACAAACACTATACCTGCTGGTATCTATAAGGGCCTCCAGAGGACAAAGGGCCAAGGGAAGGGAAGAGCCAAGCTTTGGGGTGGTTACCTTCACACGGTGTTGTACGACAGTGATCTTTCAGGTGTGAGCAGTTCTTTCCCTCATAATCCTCAGGGCACTTGCAAAAATAGTCACTGGCACGATTATAGCACTGGGCTCCATTTTGGCATGGGTTGGGCTCACAATAATCGATGTCCAACTGGGTCAGGGAGAGACAGAAGAAAAAAAAAGGAAGGTATTTTTTTTTAAGCTTAAGTAACAAGGATTTCATTATTACTCCTTGCTCTGCTCTGGGCAGCTGACACGGTGAAATCTGACCTTTTTATCTATTAATTGTACATGGTGCATAATATGTCCAATTATATGTGCAGTGGTTTTTTTTTGTAGACAAGGGAAGGATATGAAAAAGGCCCCAGAGGGCCACAGTGAACATTCAACTGCTTAGATACACAGACGCTGTAAGTCTTTAAATTAAAACACTTTTCCAAAAGCCACTGAGTTTTTCTACAGGCACTTGTGGGACAGACAGCCTGAAGTAGGGCTTTATATGGTTCAGTGAAACTGAGGTATTTGATGTAAAAAGTCCCAAGAGTGAAAAGAGGGAAGAAAAGCCTTTGCTGGTAGGATCCCAAGTTATCTGGGTTTGCATTTCACCGATGCTCACCTGACAGAGGTTTCCCGAGAAACCAGTGGGACACAGACATTGGAATCTATTGATTTCATCCTGACAGTGACCCCCATTCAAACAAGGGTTGCTTGCACATTCATTGATGTCTTTCTCACAGTGATCTCCTGCATAGCCAGGTGGGCAGATACAGCGATAACCATTAACCAAATCCTGGGAGAGACAGAAAGAATAAAACGAATCAAACCTAACACATTTTCATCATGCCAGGCCACTGCATAGATCCACTATTGCTTTTACTCAGCAAAGTCCCTGAAATTTTTCGTTAAATACCAAGCTTATCAACATTTGCAGAAGGAGGAGTTTATATTTGCATTCTTTCAAAATGACTGCCAATAGGACAGGGTAATACAAGCCTGGTTCATTTAGAAAGATTTACTTTTCCTACGAACTTTAGAATTTTGTACAGACCAAACATTCCTAGGTTTTGAGTCTTTGCAGTTAAGAACAAATGCTTAACCACAGACATTCAGACCAGGGATAGCTATTAATTGCCAGAGTTTCGATTTAAGAGTTGAAATTGACGTACCCTACAGGAAGCATCATTTTGACACTGGCCAAGGCAATCGTTAATATCTAAAAAACAAGAAATAAGTCAGCAGATCATTAAAGGGCATTTTACATTTAAATTAGGTGCAGTGTAAAAGGTTTCTATGGCTAAGGACGGATAAAGTTGTTGTCAGATTTCCTGTATGCTTTCCTTTAGATAAGGCTATTATAATGGGTGGGAGCCCTTAACCAAATCCTCCAGCAGAGTTAATGAAACTTCACATCATTGTTTTAAGCCATCTTATCAGAATATGACCCTTTTACCCACTAATGAGCTTGATAAAATGGTGTATTTTCATTCCAGACCGACTACTCCCTTTCTGAAAACATCATGCTTGGGCTTTCCCATTACCAAGCCAGGAATATACTGATAGTTCAGTTCCTTTGAGCAACCCCATCCTTAAAACCAAATAAAAAAGATCAAGAAAGTGCAACTCTCTTACTTAGATCACAGTTCTGACCCGTCCAACCGGGAATGCAATCGCAATAGTAACTCCCAATCAGGTTCCTACAGGAATTGGCATTTACACAAGGTTTTGCCTCACATTCATTTGCATCTAAAAGGGAATGGAAAGGGTTATTAGTAAGAGAAATTGGATCGTCTTCTTATATCTGTCCCTTCCTTTAAGATAAAACAAAATCTCAAAGTGCAAAAAACAAAAAGAAAAAAAACAGGCTTTCTAGTTTCACCCAAAATGTGATAATTCCTTTAACGTATCCAAATTCTGGCCAAGTGGATTATTAAACCTACTGCTTTATTCCATGTTGAGCTTTAGTCTCCAAAGTGCCTCCACTTTACAGTCTATCACCACCTTCACTTCTTTAATTACAAGGTGCCAGATGATATAATTGATAACCATCCAGTCACTAATTAATAACTCCCCCAAGGAACTAAATAGTAAAAGAGGCCATCAGCCATTTGGAAAGCACTATAGTGTAATTGTTGGGATTTAAACAGGCGGGAAGAATGCAGACAAGCTCATTCTTCATGAGATCACCCACATTTTGGAGCCCAGCTGTAAACTCCTTAGTCTGGGGGAGCTAACATGCTTCAAGACACTCTCATCATTTTCCCATACGGCACAAGAAAGCTGGCTGGTCCATTTTCAATTTACATACCCACACAAGGTGTCCTATGGAATTGATGTTTTCTACTCGTTTTATTAAAACTTTCTCATACTTGACAGTCTTGGTATCACTAAGCAAGCATTTTTAAAGTATTAAAATTACAAACTTTCCTTTTTCTTACCTATTTGACATGTTTTGCCAGTCCACTGCGGAGGACAAATACACTTAAATCCGTTCACTAGATCCTGGCATGTTCCCCCATGACCACAGTGATTTGGAGAACAGTCATCAATATCTGTCCCCCAAAAATCGAGGAGTAGGAAAGAGCAAAAACAAAGCAACTTAGTATACCTCTATAGCTAAAAAGAGGCAAGATAAATAACCGTAGCTCATACACATAGCAGGCAGTATGATACAGTGGCAAAGTCAGTGGACTTGGGTTCGAATCTCAGCTTTGCTCTTATTAGCTGTATGACCTTGGGCAAATAAATTCACTTTTCTAGGCCTCAGGTTCCTCAGGTATAAAATGAAAAGATCATACTACTGATCTCGAAGGTCCCAGTCAATTACAGTAAATCCTACTAAGTGGTCATTTGGTAAAAATAAACAATATGTCAGAAGTATAAAGGGAATCGACTACTCTGCTATTAGTGTTTATCTTGATCTAAGTAGCCTACCACTCCAGCAGGAGACCCCAGAAACACAATTATAGCACCGGTTTTAGGTTAATTTAAAAATTAGTTTTTTTAAAAATTCACTCTATGTTCCCTTAAAATAAAAAATTCCCTTCCCTGGTAGACGGCTGAAAAGGATTACGACTATTTCATAGATGAGAAGACCAGGGCAGAGAGGAAGAATGGCCTTTCCAAGATAATAGTTATTCTGCCAATTAGCCCAAATCCTAAATCCTACTTTCCTATTACTTAGGTGACCCTGCCACCTGAATGAGCTTCACAAGCTGCAGATAACAGTTCGCCAATGCCCCCACCCCCAATTAAATGGAGTACCACCAATGAATCTGCACTGACTACCATTGCAGTCACCTCACTGCAACATTCCAAGGTTAGAATGAAAAATGAGCAGGATTCTGTCTGAACAGGGCTGAGACCTCGGATAAAGGGTTTCACCAAGAAATAATTACAATGAAATAAATAATCAATGTCAACGCTTCCAGGTAAAGTCAAGGGAGCTGCCAAACATGTTAATAGGAATTATTAGCCAAACACCACCATAAACACAAATGAGGATGACAGAAACGATTGCCATAAGTCAAAGGCAGCCTCGTGAGTGAGGCAGTAACTGACTCTTATGTTCTGCCTTGTTTCCTCCCCTATTTCAAGGAATGCTAATCATTCTGTAAAGATGGGAACCCAAACATATACTTACTTGTGGTACATGTTGGCCCAGTCCATCCTGGAAGACATCCACATTCAAATCCCATAGATGTTTCCAGACAGCTTCCTCCATTGTGACAGGGATCAGAAAGACAAGCATGTTCCGCTAAACAGAATTAAAGAGAGTAGGTCCATATAGTGGTTCCTAGTAATGGCACCAAGAAGTACCTCAAAAAACCGAAACAAAACAAAAAAGGAAAATGCCCTTTCTACTTTCCAATCCACTACCAGCACACTACACTTCCTTCCCCCTCATCCTTTCCCTTCCAAAATACACATACACACACACACACACACACACACACACACACACACACACACATACACACAATCATCATCATCATCCACCCCTTGGCTATGGGCCTAAATATTTCCTTGTCTTCTTTCTTTTAGCAGTTTAAGATACATTCATACTGTTGTATCAAGGGGATAGGAAACCACCTTTCATGCTAAGTTGACACAATCAACAAATCCAGGACATCTCTAAGTTAGGATCTCATAAAACCTATACGACCTCTCACACTTATCAGCAACAAGGAAACAACTCTGCAGATTCTAGAAGGGTTTCAATTGTTCTGGTTTTTAATTTTCATAGAGAACTTAGATTTTTGGCAGATGCCTTTGGTGCTTAGTTGTAAATTTTTACATTAAGAAAAAATATATTAAAAAAAAAACCTGTCATCAAGAGCAAAAAAGTCAATGATGATTTAAAAAAAAAAAAAGGATATTCAGACACTTACCAATTTCACAGTTTGCTCCAGAATACCCCTCTGGGCAGGAACACTGATATTTGTCAGGACCTGTGTTACTACAAGTACCACCATTCAGACAAGGCTGATGAGTCCCACAATAATTAAGATCTACAAAAAAAGTACCAGTAAAAAAAAAGCTTTAGGAAACTTTATGCAGCTTATCATCTTTGTTTTTACCTTCACTTACCTTTGAAAAAAAAAAAGTCCCTCAAGGCAAAGTTTAGTTAAAACAGAAGTTAACACAAATTCAATGTATTTAGAACCCATGCCTAACTACTTCCAATAAATGCCTCCTGCCACAATACCTGGGACTCCCTCTGCAATCAACCCCATACACATACCATGCATTAAAATTCAAAATTTACACTTGGCTATCTAGAAGATTAGCATACCTTTGTCACAGAGCTGACCACCCCAGTTGGTTTCACAGAGGCATTGCCACGGTTCAATGCAAGTGCCATGGACACATCCTGGGTGCGGAATGCACTTATCACAGTACTGGCCTTGCCATCCATACTGACACCTTAAGACAAAACAAAGTACAGTTTGTTTTTTTTAAGTCCTAGAATTAAAGCGAAGATAATCGAAGAAGGCCCAAGGCTTTAAGTATCAAACAAAGCAGAGAGGGAAAGGGACATAAGGGGAGTAGGGAAAGGTAACATTCAAGGTTTGATTGGTGATTCCTTATAAACAAACATTTTTAACAGTTTGGCCAAGGTCTCTTAAAGCCAGACTACTTACAAAAGGATAACTGTTCTGGGAGAGCCCAGCGTGGTGCCATGGAACACAATACAACTCTATTCTCAGGCACACACAAACGAGACAGAGAGGGTGGGTGTGCAGGATAAATCAATCTCTGAACTGTGTCAGAATGGACTATAAAGGGGAGTGGGGGCAGTTACCGAAAACAATGGTCATGTGAAAAATTTTCATGAATGCAAGATTTGAAGCATTTTGTCTCCATGCTTTGTGTGTCAACAGAAAGTCATGACCCGACACACACAAATGCAAGAAAGGACAGAAGTACTGCAGCCAGTAAGGGAAACTTTAATCACTCTACTTGGTTATCCTAATTCTGTCTATGTCTCCCTCACCCTCACCTCTCCTTTTGTAAAGAATGTGGGTAGTTCCTTTTGGGGAAGAAGAGGAGGGCAACGAAGGAGGGAAAAAAATATCCAGAACCAGTTCTTGGTGGAATCAATTCAAGGCATGGTGTCTGACCCATGACAGTTAATGTTTATGTTAATTGCTGGTACCTAGGAATGCTTACTTCTCCCTTTGCCAAAAGAGGTCAGCTGGGTTTATCTAACGTTGAGGAATGGAGTTCAGTTTCCTATAAGTGCATTGTTCATTTGAATCTATCTAGGCCAAATGGTTTCTTTGATCTCTAAACAAAAACACAAAACACAAACCCACACTTGGGATAGGAAGGGAGGGGAAGGGTCTTAAACTCTTCTCCCCCCTCAAGTTTCAGTGTATTTGAAACCTTAACCAGTCTTCTCAAAAATCAAGGAAACTAAGGATTTTTTCTGAGAGAAAAAAAAAAAACAAGAAAGAAATGCTATAACAGTAAGATGGGAAGGCAAGACCACATGGTCAAAGAAGAAACAGGCTCTACTAAAATATTTTGTTCATGAGACATGGGAATAAGTGATTAGCAGCAATTACCCTTTAAGCTGTCACTAAGTTATGAAAATCAACCCTTGTATAGAAGTCATTTAGACTTTCAGAAAGCTGTGCTCGGACCAGTAAATCCTTGTCATGGGAAAACTATAGGGATCTAGCTAATAGCTAATCACCCACAGCTAGTGATAAATTTAACCCTCTGAGAATCGTGATTGACTAACCACTTCCTACTGATTAAATCCAAAACAAAAAACCCAACCCATACCATGCTCTCCCCCCTCCCCCCCAAAAAAAATGCCACCATGAGCATCAATAATTCAAAATTAATGGAAATCAAAGTATTCTGCCAGTCTCAACAACAAATGAAAATTCAAAAGTCAGGAAAATAAAAATTAAGTCAAAGACCACTTGGGGACCAAAGCTGGTGGGGGAAAGACAATGATTCCCTCAATGACCAATCTGAGCAAAAAGCTGATTGTGAAACATCAGCATTTTGTAGTCCTCACTTTCTTATAAATTAAAGAACTAAAATCCCCATACACCCTCACTTTGGCTACTAAATACAATAAAAAGGGCAGCCAAGGACCTGACTTCATTTTTTAATTAATGAGGGTTCTACCCTTAAGTACAACAAAGGTGGCCAGGAGAGGTTATGGATGACTTCAAAAGAAAACAAATAAAAATACTGAACCTAAAACAGGAATCTACAAAGTTATGCCAGTTTAATAATACATATGATTAAGTTTCTCATGAGAAAATGAAGTTCCTTTGCTTATGATGATGATTCATAATTAAGTTTGATATTATTGGCAGACTCGCAATAAAGAAAGTAATCACTTGCACCAAGGAAAAGAACTTATTTTAAGTCTGTTTGGGAACAACTGTAAACACATAGCTAATAAATCCTCACACGAGAAAGAGATGTTCAGTATATATAATCTGAATGAAAGTTAAAGAAGGTGGACATTAAAAAATATTTCTGAAGTAGACACGGAAGAAAGACTGTGTAAGAAATTTTCCTTCTTTTAAAGTCGGGAAGACAGAATTTTTTTTTTTTCACTATGCAAATGAAGTGTGGGAAAGTTGCACCTTAAGTAAATAAGGGCACCAGTGCATGTCTGGGCAGCGAGTGGGAGGTGAGCCTTAGAAAGAGAAAGGCCTAAAACCTGGAAACAAAGCCTGTTGTTCTGGCTGGGAGACAGCACCCCCTATAAGGCATGTTTATTCTGATGACAGTAGCACAAATCTTTGTTAGACTCAGCTGATAGACATCTAAGCATCTGGCCCAGTTCAGATGCCATAATGATACTTCAAGTCTGATTTACTCTAGAAGGCTATTAATTAGAAAAAGTTTATGTAGGTGGATTTCAGCTAAACAGTTGACAGCAATGAGGTTAAACATTAGAATCATCCAATACCAGTACAGTTAAATATTAGAATGACCAAGGCAATTACTCCTTTAGTCTTCCAGAAAAACAAAATCTTACTCAAGTATAGGATAAGGGGCTGTTACCAGATGAAAATTTCTCTAATTAAAAAAAGGGGAGAGGGGCTAAATATCTTCCTCTAGTGGTTCTCAACCACTTTAAACACCATAACATTGACACGCCACTGTCACTTCCTAATTTTCCTCTTGTAAATAGAAGCCTTGTAAAATACAAACGTGGGACTACAAAGGATAGAATGAATGAAACTAAGGGAGTGATGGACCACAAATCTGGAAACTGGATGCTTCTAGCCTGCTCCTGAGTCATCACTATGCCCTACAATAGACCAAGATTTCTACACCTGTTCTAAACTAGAAAGGAGTCTTCGGGTCAGTCTGGTTTCCTCAGGGTCCTCTGGAGGATGGTTAAACCTCCTTTTCTTAAAACTAAGAGTAGCTTCCATGGGGAAGAGGCTGACCAGGCCTGGCAACCTATCAGATCATTGGGCTCTAAATAAAGCTTGGCACTCAAATAAACCAGCTCTGCAAAACTTCCTTTGTTTGGTCACATACAATTCAGTTAGTTATCGTTTCTGTTGGGATCCCCCTGTTGATTGGTTCCCCTCTTAAAAAAAAAAAGGCAAAACAAAATAAAATAACCAAAAACCAACCCCAAAGCACTAATGATATAAAATTCTCAGTTATTGTGGATTTTAATTTTTGTCTAAATTTTTACAAAGAAAGTTTTTTTAAGTGCCTTCTGAAATGTCAAATAACAGTATAGAATATAGTTCAAAGAGCTCCAAAATTTAATTGTTAAATTGTTTGGGTATGTCCCAGCTTTGGGGTTGTATTGTTACCCGGCCAGAATGGAGCAGACTTCAAAGCAGAGAAACAAAATTCTGCATTCATCAGTCTCTCCTGACAAGATTCCATCCCTATTATTAACCTCTCAGCACTTGGAGCCTGGCTCTCCACTGCAAAGGAACCAAGAGATTTTACTAATCCCATTCTAAAGAATGCTTGACTTTGGCTATTGATGGGAAAAGTGGGGGAAGGGAAGGGCAATCTAGGAGAAAAAGGAGAAGAGACTAAGGAGGGTGAGGAAGAAAATAAACACTCCGGTGGAAGACAAGCTAAAGAAATGGCAGTGCGGCCTTAAAAGATTACAAAAATCTGCTCCCAATTTAGAGGTGGAATTGGTCAACAGTCAACACACGAAGTGACTGAATTTGCCCTCTCATACAGTTTTTCCAGTTTTGCAAGAAAGCAAAGGAGTGTTTGTGTTTCATCACACAGCTGGTATGATTTAATAAGCACTTAAGATACACATTTTTGAATAAGTTTTCCCAGTCTTCCACAGAACAATAGGGATAGATATCATGCTAAATGAAGCTTAAAACAAAACTGCTTGATACACAGCTACAGATATAGATATAAATATAAATATTACCTGCACTCTCCTGGGATCTTACAGGAACCATGTTTAGGGCTACAGCCCTGACGACAAATGGCTGTGGAAATAGAGTTCAGAATTTTTTTTTTTAAGTGTACACTCATATATGTCAGCATGCTGCCAGTTTCTAGCATCCACACAATCGTGGGAATGTTTTTAAA
Source organism: Phalanger gymnotis (assembly GCA_028646595.1). Taxonomy (NCBI): domain Eukaryota; kingdom Metazoa; phylum Chordata; class Mammalia; order Diprotodontia; family Phalangeridae; genus Phalanger; species Phalanger gymnotis. The sequence goes on from CM053625.1 coordinate 212,475,296, forward strand.
TCTCTGACTAGCACTGTAATCCCACAAAATCCATGATTTAAAAGGTCTCTAATATCAAGTCTACTGGAAAGAGAATAAGGTAGGAGGTGCCCCACAACAGCAAATCCAGCAATTCAGCTAATATCTTTAGCTTTAAAACTGCAAACACATGTTACCGTCTATCCCCAAACATATAAGCATGCTTTTTGATAATCTGCAGGCAAAGATGACAGGAGTATGAGGCTTTGACATATTTTCTAAAATAAGCAATATATGGCATGGGAAGACAAAAGGCAAGGGTCACATCATCCCTTTTCACACTCCCCCCCTTCTCTAAAATAAATCCCTCCTCATTGCAGAGTATCAACAACAGCCCATGCCTGGCTCCAAATCTTCCTCTTTTCTTCTACAATCCCTTGAAAAAAAAAGTCACCAAGGAATGCTTAGTTTCAAAGGTGGAGCCCAATGAGGTCCAATACCACAGCAAAGATCATTGGTCCAAATAAATCTTGGCTTCAAAGTTTGTAACATGTTACAACGTAACAAAACAATATTACATCCTACTTTCTGAAAGAGGTACATAAATGAGCACTTAAATTTCTTATTAACCAGTAAAAGGCAGCTCTCAGTAACAATTCCATGTATCAGATCCTTCTTTTTATTTATATTACAAGTTCACTTGAATGGGTCATCTCTAATGATGTTTCTACTACATGTAATGTAGCATCATCCCTTAACACATTAGTATCATCCAGCCAGAAAACTAGCATTTTAGGGTGTTTGGGGTCAGCTGAGTTTTTTTAAGAAATCTATTCCTATTCCTTTATTTACTAGTGAGAAAAAATAAAGCAACTTGCTGAAAATCACAAAGCCTAAAATTAGGTAAGAACAGAGTCTGGAAATCAGGTCTGCCGTCTTCCAGTTAAGTGATCTTTTCACTCTAACCAGTGGTACTAAATTTCTCCTCTCTCCTGACCTGCTCCTGTCAAACCACCCAGCCGCACAAAGCAGCTGTGTCTTTTACCCAGAGTCTTTGAAAAGGACCAATTCCACTATTATTCGTAAAGCCTAGCTCTTTTTACTGTGGCTGGATCAAAGAATAGACTATTTCTTCCCTGAGCATCTCTTGAAACATATCAATTCTCCTTGAAACACAATTTCACCTAATTAGTGTTTAGATTTCCACTAAAGCTGACCCAGCGCTTCCTCATGGTACTGACAAAACCCTGGGTTTCTCAGGCCGTGCCAGCAGGTCCTACCAAATTGGAAACAAAAGTGGCTCAACGGACAGAAGGCTGGACATGTCAAGAAGATCTGAGTTCAAATCTTGCCTCAGACATCTACTAGAAGGGTGACTCTGAGCAAGTCACTCAGTCTCAGTGGCCTCATCTGTGAAACAGAGATAAGAACAACTACCTTATAATGTGGAGAGTATCAAGTGAGTCTAAAGTGCTTTGCAAAATGCTAGCAAGCATAGGTCCAACGGAGGACCATATCCATCTTCTAAGACTAGGCTCAACAGCAGAAGGCTGGATAAAAACCAAGTCCTAGAAGTATCTCCTAAAGCCCCATTTGTGTCAGTGAAAGGAGTATCCAAATCCTCCATATATGGGAGTATTATGCTGTAAGAGCCAGGCTCTATTAAGGTTTATGTGGGAGCATTTATATGGATGAGTAAATCAGTTACCCACTCAAACCTGCTACGAATTAGGGAACATATCCATAAAGGTGTAATACTGTTAATGATTTCAGGATTAAGCAAATATTGATGCGAAGGCTAACACACCATGCACTCACCTCCACAAACTTAGCATTCTCAAAAAAAAAAATCATACCAAACTGAAAGCAACAAAGAGTGACATCTTTTTCGTCTACTGAAGTCAGTGGACTGAAAAAAAATTGTTTTTAATTAAAAAAAAAAATCTACCTGGCTTGAAATTATGGTATGGTGGGGGAAGGGGAGAGACAAACAAATCACTGAACAGAGTCAGGAAACCTGTGTTCAAATCCTAGTTCTGATAAAGTAACCAGCCGTGTGATTCTGCCCAAGTGATCTTATTTCTCCGAGTCCTAGTTTCCTCATCCATAACATTAGGGAGATGGACTAGATTATCTCTTAGGTCCCTTTCCAGTATTTTGTGATGCAGAAAACCAGGCTGATTCTAAGATCGGAGGCTTAGATTCAAAACCCAACTTTGCCACATGCTGGGCCTCAGTTTCCTCATCTGTGAAATTATAAGGCAGATGTTATTCTAAGGTGACTCCCAGGTCTCAACCTAACGCTATTCAATAATTATCTCTGGCTGCCTTAAAAGCCACCTCAAAACCAAGGGAGGACAATTCTTGGATGGACTGCTCAATCCATTCAAGGATGTGCCATGACAGTTTGACTAACATGGCCACAAAGATGACATAAGGAGGTCTGGAAACAGAGCCCCAAAGTCAGAGGGCTGAGGGGCTCTGTGGGGAAGAAAGCCATCATCATTCTAATTTGGACAACCCATCAAAACTACACACCTTTATTACATTCAGGTCCCATCCAGCCTTCCATGCAGGTTTTGTTGCCATTCTGGTCACAAGCGTAGTGTCCAAAGAAGTCATCCCGGGGACGACAAAACTTGTTGCAGCCAAAGCCATAGTAATGTTCATCACAGGTGACTCGAATCTGATACTCAAAATGGGCGATGCCAGTGTTCTGCTTAAGGGTCTGCCACTGCCGGCTGGGATTAATCATACCTGAATGGGAGGCTTTCTCAATAATGCTGTCAGGATCTAGGAGACAAATGATAAAGTAACATTAGGATATCTGAATGCTAGTCACTAGCAAATAGAGCCTTCTTTTTTAAAGCCAAGAGAGAGCCCCAAGGAAGTAGATGATGGGGGTTACTACATCCCTGGTGATTTTCTATATTAAAAATAAAAAGTAACTGTAAAATGAAAAAGATAACTAACATTTGTAGCATTCTCATCTTTTAAATATTTCCTTTTTCAGTCTTAACCAGTAAAAATATTTGAACAAGTAAAATTTTAAATAAGTTTAAAATCTAAATAGATGTTAAGTTTACAATCTAAACAGATTTTAAACAAAAAATATTTACCTCAATTTAGAGATAGGCAAATGGGAGTTCAGATGAATCAGGGCCTGTCAACATTCATTCAAATATTTACTGAATATGTGCTCTATGCCTAGAGCTGTGCTGGGTTCCTTCCAACATATGGAGTTCCCTACCCTCAGAGCGCTTATAATCAATTAAGGGAGGAAATCACAAACATAGAGATACAGGACATAAGCATAAGCTGCTAAATGACATAAGGACAAAGCAAACACAGAGCTATAATAGGTCAGAAGAGGGATGTGTCAAAACCAACAACATACTAGGTCATTTTCCTAGATTAGGGCTGTGTTTGCTTTTTATTTTTTTCACCTAGCAGCTTTTCACAGGCTTGTCAGTTTCCAAGTCATCACACTTCAAACACAGTTCTTTGAAGTCTACTCTCCATTTCCTTAATATGATTCTTACCCACCTACATGACTGCTATTTTCAGGCCCAGGGTTTGCGCTCATTTGCACACCTGGGTAGGCAGTGGGCCAGGTGACCCTGATTAGACAGCAGCTTAGCGCATCGGAGGCTTCCCACTTGTAGTTAGACTCTATCTACTACCCCACCTGGCCCTACCTTGCCTTCTGGGTTTTCATTAGCTGGAGCACATACACAGGATACTGCTCTCCAATGAGGCCTTTGGATATACTCACACCCTCATTAAAGTGTCCATAAACAGAACAGCTTGAAGATAAATTTTTACTAGCTTAATTCAAATTTTGCAAATAAACACAGCTGAAAGAATCGCAAAAATGTCGGTTTATTAAGCTGTTTTTGCTCCGCAGGTTCAATTAGTGAGTGCAATGGGCCTCAGGCCCTTCAATATCCTAATAAGGGAACACATATAATCTCTGGAGACATGGCCAAAAAAGTCTTACAGTGTTTTGTTTATACCTGCCCATCAGGAGCTGTAACAGTATGGGAGAGTGAATTTAGTGACATTTAGTTTTCAACTGACTATACTCCATTCTGGCCAAGACATACTGTGCAAGGTATCACTTTAGAATCCTTAATGGATCTTTAGTAAGCGAGAAGGTCTATAAAAATAACTTTATACCTGCATGATTAATGTTTTCTTTGTGATATAGAACATGCAAGAAGCTCGCACTGCAAGGACATGCCCTCTAGTAGCTGAGCTATTAGGTGCAGAAGTTGTCTGCAGGCTTGAAACTTACCTAAACATTTCTAAGTGATGGCCTGAAATAATAGTTTGTGTCAGTTCAGAACACTGTATATATCTGGGGTATTTCATTTTGCAGGCCAAGCTTTGTGACTGAAAAGGATCTGACACTGCTGTCTATGACCTGCTGGTAGCCCTTGACTGCAGAGGGAAGATTTATCATAAAACATCCAAAATATATCCTTGCAGCCCAAGGAGGAAGAAATAGTTAGTGAAGTAAAAATCTGTTCAGTTTTACGAAGTACAATCCCCGGACCAATGGAAAGGGGGGAAGGAAAAGTAAGGGGGCATTGGCACACAATAAGAGTCTTTGCCAAAAAGAGTAAGCTTTAAAGAAAAAACTGTCTTGGGTTCTACATTTACATATTTATTAAGAATTACAATGGAATTGAAACCATGTACTCTCCCTGAAATAAAAATGTGGAACCTTAAACAAAGCAGTGTTGTAATCTAATAAAAACACTGTAATGGGACTGATGACAAGAAACCAGCCTCAGAACCTTCTCTCTAAAAAGAGTTCATGTAAACACTTTACTTCCCTTGGACCAGGCTCTTATAGTGACATGTTCATTCCAGAACCAGGGGCTGGGGGAATGCTGATGCTCTAGAACAATTATTTTAATATTGCAGCCCTTGTTAATTTAGATGCACAGACACAGAGAGTTGGCCTGCTCTGAAGGTGGCTGACTCAATCAAGACAGACTATTAAATTAACAGTAATTTTTTTAAAAAGTTAAAATGGACAAAAAGGAAAAAAAAAACCACCTAACCTCACTCCACAAGGTTGAAGAGCAGAGTTTAAATTACAAACACTCATATGGAAATAATAGCAACTTATCTTTTATAACTACAAGTCTTGAAGCAGGATTTTCTTCTTATCCTCATATCCCCCTCTTACTTTGGGGGACTCTTAAGATTTCAGAACCAAGCATGCAGAAGTAATAGTGGTAACTTTTGTCAGAATTTAGGGCATACAGAATTATATACTTCTGATTTCACTGGAGACCGGTGAGGGAGGAGCTGGGCCTGGAGACAGGAAGACCTGAGTTCAAATCCAGCCTCAGATACTTATTAGCTATGTGTCCCAGGGCAAATCTGTCTGCCTCACTTTCTTCATCTGTAAAATGGGTTGAATAACTGTACCTCTTTAGAATTGCCATAAAGATCAAATGACATGTTTCTAAAGTGCTTAGCACAGTGCCTGGCACTGTGCCTTTTTTTTAAGTGACTAGTTTACCAAATGCCATATTCATACATGCACCGTCTATCTGACCCATTTGGTAGACGGATTCCCCTAGTTGTTGGTCTGCTACCATACTATAAAGTAAGCAATAAATGGCCTTTTTTGTCATTAATGCCAAAGATCAGCTTTCAGATGCCTAGAACCACAATACACTATGAGGTAGTAGTATGGTATTACGGAAAGAATACTGTTCTAGGGGAAGCCTCGAGTCCAAGGATTGCTTCTGACATGGTGTGACGAATAAGACACAGTCTGAGCCTCACTGTCTTCTTCTGGAAAATGGGAATAATGATGCCTGTGAAGTAACTACTTAAAGATGATTATGAAGATGTTAAAAAATGGGCATACAGAACTTTGCAAATTTTAAGTTGCAACATAAATGTCTCCTCTTATGTTTAACATGTTAGTGGTTTCAAAAATTTTGGGAGGATGAAAGGTAAGCATGAATGCAGAGATTTTAATTAGAATTTTTTTTAAATAGTCATAATGGTTAGATGAGAGAGAAAGAGTGAAATAGTGGATAAATAGACAGCCATCAAGTCAGAAGTTGAAATCCTGCCTTTGAAATCTAGGACAAGCCAACAAATTTCTCAGTGCCTCAGGATCTCTTTAAGGCTATCGATTGAAGAGCAGGTACCAATCCATATTGGAAAAGAGAGTTTACCCTTGAAGAGTTTCCTACATCAATGAAATCACAGATCCGTTAAAAAAAAAAAAGTAGCAGGTGAGGGGGAAGAAATGGGGTGGGGTAGGAAGGGAAAACTTTTAAAAAATAGGTCACTGTAAAATTGTTAAACCTGGTTCCAACGGTAGAGAAGAGAAAGTGAGTAGAATTGACAGGTACACATAAATTAGCAACTATAGTAAAAACAAAAAATGCCATAACTACATAAGGCATTTTCTCCCTGGTCCTCTCCTTCAATCTTTCCCCAGTCCTACCTGTCATCATAATATCTGACAAGGCAGGAGAGAGAGAGGGACAGAGAGAAGATATACTCTGTAATATTATACTTTCACTGTTTGACAAAAGTAAAAGCTTGCCACCTTGCATAAATGATTGACTCTGAAGTTATCCAGGCCAGATGAGCAATAACTATACTGTGAGAACTTTAGCCAGCTACGTGTTATTATTCCATCAGTAGTTAACATAGAGTTCTCCAAAACAAGGTCCCATATCATCCCAGAATCTAGGTAGGCTGAGCAAAGCAGAAGTTCCTGATTACTAGCGTATTTTATTCAGAAGAGAAGGGAACAAGGCAAAGGGAAAACACTGAAGGCAGTGCTAGGGATAACATAGAGGACTGGAAGGTTTTCAAACAAAGAACTAGCTATTTGGAGAAGCACAGGAATAAGAAAACACAACCTATTACCAACAGATTTTCAAGGAAGTTAGAATAAGGTGTCTTATTTGAGAGACAGGGCATGCAAAAATTATTAATCCCCATTTTATAGATAAAGAAGCTAAAGCTCAGAGATATTAGAGGACTTGCCAGGAAATACAATGATGCACCAAGAAACTTATTCTAACTACATAAGACATACTTTTTTCCTTAAAGTTTTACTTAGCTCAGAGATTTTTAGTGGCAAAACAGAGCTCACTTAATACCGTGTAAGAAGAGGTCCAAGAAAGCAAGTAATATTTCACTACAGTTAGAAAGACGATGTTGTAGTTGAAAGGTCCTATCACTTTTGGCTCAAGATAGAAAAACTCACTCCACCTGCTTTGACAAGCATTCTTGTATTGATTAAGGATTCATGAAGAGAGAGATAATTAGAAACTCTCAAAAAATAAAGGAGAGACTATGGAGATTCAGCTTTAAGAGAGATGTTTTTGCCATGTAGATGTCACTTTAGTAAGGAATCTTGCTACACACTGAGATAACTCTAGAAACACTTGTCTCCCAAATCTACTTTATTCGGTGCTTTACAAATGCGTTCTCCTTCTGAACACTATCCTTCTGAGAACGGATGGGAAGTCAGTCAAGGCCATGTTGATAAAAGACAGTGTAACATCCTTTAGGTAGTATGGGGCAGGACAAGTAGGTTTATCACAGTTCTTTAAAGGTGCAAGTAATAATCCCCATGAAAAGTGATACTTGACCCACCCTTCAATAATTTGATCATTAAAAAATAAAAGAATTTCAAAGTGTAAAACTTAAGATTCTTTCCACAAAGACAGGCTAATTCAAATACTTAGAGTTACAGGAAGCCTTTTGACCTGGAAAGACCACCCTTGCTACAATGTCATCCAAGAGAAACAGGGGTAGAGAGAGTGACTGGATCAGACAGGAAAAGAAAGATTCCACCTGAGGGTGAGGGAAGATTTTGGGTGGCAAATACGGCCTTAGATGACGGAATCAGTGAAATGAGCAGGTTTTTGTAGGTGAGTTTGGGGAGAACTTTTAAGAGCTGACATCTAGTCACGTAATACTTACTATTGGTGTCATTGCTGTAATCCCAAGCTTCCACAAGCAGAGTGTAGGATCTCTGTAAAACAGACAAAAAAATTAATGTAGTGACCCCAGTGGTTGGGAATGTATGACTGAGTTTCATAATATTCCTAAGTGCCTCTTTCCCACAAATGCCAATCATAAGCAGAAAGCTCACCCAAAAATGGCATTTATAATCAGTTTAGATTGTTCCTGTTTTAAATTTAAACTAAGCAACAGATTTTTCCCAAAGACTAACTCTCCTAACCCCTTAAGCTACCTTATCCAGAATGATAAACAGGACCTTTCACCTTCCTGAGCTCATTATTGTCATCACTAATGCATCTCATGGGCTTAATCAGGAAATGCCACCTTGCTATAGACTGACACTTGGTATATAGTTTTCCCAAATGTACTGGGCTCTAACCATAGCACATAAGAAAAGCAGACAATGAATTTATTCTAAGCTAACCAGGTATTTGCCCAGAGAGAAAAAAAAACCCCCACACAGTGAGAAGTAAGGGGCATTGCTAAGATTACACACTGAACCCTGGCTGGGCAATCTCTAGAGGCCTTTTTTCCTTTTCAGCACCCCTTTGAAAGCTGTGTCTGTGCTAGACCATCACTGCTCCCACAAGTATCAGGTAACTAAAGGAAAGGACTGATGAATCTTGGAACTAAGAGGGGAGGGGTTGGTGGAAAAGAGAGACTTTGTGAAACAAAGCCTGCAATGGGGGTGGGGTGGGGGGAAGGGGAGAGGTGAATATGGGGGGGGGGGAAGAAAACTGTAAACCTATGGGTCACATTAATAGGTGAAACTATCTGTCAATGGAATCTAACATTCTAATAATAATCATGAGCATCCACGAACTAGACAGACTCCTTGGAAACTGGAAATGTGCCAACTATTATGTGGAAGGCACCCTTTATCTCTAGCTCTAAAACCAAAGAAAAGGAAGGAAGAAAGAAAGGGAAGAAAAGAAAGAAAGCAGCAGTGAGTGAGAGAGAGAAAGAGAGGTCCCTAAACCCCAATCCATTAGCAAATTCCCACCTTGTCTTCAATCTGGTTAAATCTTTACTTGTGACTCCACTATAAGGTCAGAGTCACACAACTCCAGGCTTAAATAAACTTTCTTCTATTTTGGTACTAGGGAAGTGTGTGTATTTGGAGGGGCAGAGGAGAGAATTTTAAATTCTCTGAATCATAGGTACTAGTTTGTTTACGTAACACATACTTGCTCTGCTCCAGTTAGATATCAACCATTTGTGATAGTGGAATACATCAGTGAAATATTATTTTACTAGAAACAATGATTTAAGTAGGAAAAGTAAACACCTGGAAAGTGTAGGCAGAAAGCTAACTTTAAGATTTAAAGCAAGCCTTATTTCTCACGACATGACACGGCATGTAGTCTTTTGAATGGAAATCTATTTAGTGATAGGCATTGCCTTGGAATATGGCCTAAATATGTTTCATATTCAAAGACGACTGGGATTCCATTTCCTTCACTGATAACTGTGGGAAAATGCTTAGAAAAGTAAGCAAAGCTAGGCGTGCTGAGGCATGGCCTCACCTCTTATGGAGCAGCTATCAGTCAAGACTGTTTGTTGTTGTTGTTAATATTTTATTAGTGAAAGTTACACCTTATTTAAAGCCTCTTAAAATTTCTCAGGATTTCCTACAAGATCACAGAACTCTTTCTCAGGGCTGTAACAATTTGTGATTTCAATAGTCAACTGAGGAAAAGGTCCAAGTCTGAAAAATAAAATTAAGGCACTAAACTACATCTTCTAGTGCTATAATTAAGCCCTCCATCTGCTGGCTGTGTGGCTTGCTACCTGTGCCCTTCACCTTCCCCTTAACAATGTGGATGTAATTAATCTTTTGATTAAAGACAATGATACTAAAAGTTTTGACAGACTTGCACAAGCTTTAAAAGTAACATCTTTACCAAGATTTTTTAAGCCAAAAAGATAGACAAGAATTGGTTGATGTAGTAGGCTCACTTTGCAGCTATTAATATTCAAAGTTGTTTTCCTTTAGGTCTTGCATAATAAGCACTTGGAAGATCAAGTTCGTAGTCTACCTAGCTTTCCCCAGTTACAGGACTCAGTTCTTAAGAGCTGTTTACCAACACCTTCCCGCCCTAAGGAAAAGGGGTGGCAGTAACATCCTCACATACCAGGCATAAGAATTTTTCAAACAAGTGCCTAAGTTTTGCTTTTGTGTGTGAAAATCTTTTTCTCCATTTTCACAACGAAAATAAATTTTTATCTTACTCTTATTTCACTGCCATGTAATGGCTTCAGTTAAATTTGGGACTCGAGGAAACCCCAGAATTTGAAAGAAAGGGTGCTAGGGGTTTTGTTTTTCCACCTCCTTTCCCCCATGCCCCCCCTTACCTTAGTTCAGTTCAGACCCTCAGTGTCTGTCACCTCGACTACAGCAATAGCCTCCTCACTGGCCTCCCTACCTTCATAGGGCTAACCATACCACACTCCTACTCAAAAAGCTTCCTAGAAGAAGTACAAACTTGTTCGGTATTTTAAAGTCCTTCACAATCCATCTCCAACTTATCTTCCCAGACTGATTTCACATCACTCCTCTAACTAATGCTAAATTCCAGCCAAATTGGCTCATTTCTTGCTTCTTATACACAATATTCCATCACCCATCTCTACGATTTCGCACGGGCTGAACCCCGCCCCCCCCACCCCTACCTCCCCAGGCTGGGAAGACGCCAAGAATCCCTAGTTCCTTTAAGGCTCAGCTCAAGTGTCACCTCCTATCCTAGGATTTTCCTGATCTGCCCTTCCCCCCTCTCTCACCAGTTGTTGGTGCTTTCCCCTCTCCAAATCACTTAAATGTGTTTTATCATGTCTTGTCGGTGAAAATGTCTCCCCACCTGCTGCCCAATCAAGGAAAACCTAGGGTTTTCTTTTTTGTATCCCCACCTTCTAGCACAGAGCCTGAAACATAGTAGGCATTTGTTGAACTGACCACACATACACACATTGAGACAAAACAAAATTATTATCTCAGGTTGCTATTATCATAAAATGTGCCTGTTAGAAAGGTATGTTTCTCTCCCAAAGCCCATAAGCTTTGAGTAATCCATGCACCTCGTGGGGTATAGGAGGGCTTCTCACCCTCCCTCTTCATCTGCCGCCCCCTCCACACACACACACACACACACACACACACACACACACTCTCTCTCTCTCTCTCTCTCTCTCTCTCTCTCTCTCTCTCTCTCTCTAGATCAACAACTAAGTTATCTTAGGAATGACTACTAAGGCCAAGGAAGTTTAATTTTTCCCATGCCCAACCCTGACCTCTGCCCATCCCCAAATATACATTCGGACACAGAAATTCCAGATCAACTACCTTATTCCATCAAAGCAAAGTACTGGGCCACAAATCTGCAGTGAACTATGATAAAGTCACACCCAATTAGCCACTGTAAATTTGATCTTGACCAGAAAGCAGATTCTAGGAGACCAAAGCAGATTTTAAAAGAAACATCCAACAAATAGTATGTAAATGTTCAAACCTTAGTAGTTTAATGAATACCCCAGGGGAAGGGGAACCCACCCTGCTCTTAAATACTTCACATTAAAGCTATGAAAATAAAGGAGCATTACTTGCAGTAGAATGTGAAGTCCTACAGTTTGAGGGGCCATTCTCATAATACTCAGGAATTTTAGAACCCTTCCACCTCCTAAAACACAGTAATTATACTGCCATCAGGGAGATAACTCTTCTAAACAGCAACTTAAACCTTCACCTCCTACAAGTCCCCATTCCCCTAGAGCCAGATTGGGCTGGGGCAGGGGCTCAAACTTGCAACTGTGGTTCTGTCTTACAAGGATTTCCTCTACCTTACCAGCAAATCCACCCAAGGGCTATACAGTGGGGTCCTCCTCATTACCTAGAAACAACAGCCTAGAGGCAAGTTAGGGTCTTTTACAATTTCTGAATAGGTTTGCAAAGTGAATGGTTATCACATCAAGTGTAGTGAAGTGAGTTTTTTCAGGATTCCTTTAATAGTACTAAGGTTGCAGGAACATTAGTTAAGTACCTATAAAGTACAGAAGCAGTTGCTTGAGGGCAGATAGAGTTTTGTTTGAGGGAATTCCCCCTTCTCCAAATTCCCAAGAAATCGGTGACAAATTAACATGAAGGTCCCTAGGACTTAGCGCAGTCTCAGAGAAAAGAGCAAAGCCCAGCTTTTCCAGACCTCCAAAACAGATTGAGAAGTATCACTAAATGACTAGCCCTTATCAAGGCAAAGCCTGCCTAGTGACCAACTACAATCCTTGGACCAACCAAGTCATTCCTCCGTGGTACAGCCCTCCCTGATAGTGGGCATGGAATTATAGACTGGGTACATTTAGATGTCACAAAGTTAGTTTCTTGGCACTGGTAGGGGTAAGCACTTCATTGACACTTTAGGGGAGAGGGGCATTAAAAAAAATTGTATTAAGTGAAGTTAGGAGGTTTCCTCTGGCCAGTCACAGACAAAACAAAGCTGTAGTCCAGAACTTTTAACACTGCTGCCCCCCCACCCCCTCCCCCACCCCTTGCCAAGATGATGGACATGAAACGTACTGATATCCGAACTGTGGGCTTGCTGTAGCCAATAAAACCAGGCCCAGCTCTGATCTGGCAAGCCTGTTAGAATAATGAGCATCCTGTGAATACCTAATGGGTTGGAGCTGGCATTGTGTGAAGTCAGTCCACGGCTCGTCTGGGAGCTGGGCTCTGCTGAGTCTACTGCTGCTTCCTGTTGCTTGTCCTGTATTAGCATTATTTTTGGATGGGCCCCATTATGTTCTGTAATCCTCCCTGCAGTCAATACGACCATGCTATTGTTCTTGGTTAATATTAGCCAGCACTGCTTCTGTCTGGGTGGCCTAGCACACATTAACCCAACAATGCCTCAAAGATTTCAAATTCACTTTTTCTTATTTTAACCTATAGCATCCATCTCAAATTTTAAATAGGCTTTTGTGGTTAAAAAGTGATTTCAGCTGTGGTGTCCTGGACATCTCAATCGAACTTTATCTGGTCACAAAGTTATTTTCTCATGAAATCCCACCACAGCAGACCCTCGAAGCCATCCAATCCTATAGGCTCTAAAAAAAAATTACTGTTCTTGTTTCTATCATTACCCCTACCTGTTTAAAAAGCATCCCACTGATAATTAAATGCACCAGTTACAAAAGGGTGGCAAGGTTAATAGATAGAATACCTAGAAGCCAGCCAAGCACAACACTCAGGTTCACATGGAGCAAGCCCGGACAAGAAGCCCTTCTACTCATTTACCAAAAGTGCATAAAAACTGGGGTGAGCTGGTAGAGGACTCGGAATGTTTGACTATTTACAAACCACTTTAACCACTTCTAGCCACATTTTTTAATTTCTTCTATATACACCATACCAGTAATGAATGTAATTTACATTGTAAAAACAAGGACCACAGGGTTTCTAATTGGAAACCAACAACAAAGCTTTTCTGGCCCTAACTAAAGGCCAAGGTAGGTTACTTCTGAATCCTAACTTTCCTATAATTGTCTCCTATCTCCAGAGAGGAATGTGTAAGGGCAGCAATCACACAACTGTTCTTTCAGATGCACTAGTATTTGCATTTCCAGAGAACTGACATTAGTCCTATATATGGGCTGTATTTAAGCTTGACCCACATTTCCAAGTAATGTCATTTCATAGATTTTGAAGCCGAGATAACCTGGTAAAGTCAAATAAGGTAGCAAGCAGTCTGAAGAAGGCAATTCACAAAACTAAGTCTTCCCAAATTGATTTTACGCACATCCAGGGGATTAAGTGGATCATTAGATCAGTTATACTTTCTCCTAAATTGAGACTAATCTTTAAAGCTTAGACATAATCAAATTCTGGACATACCACGATCGTCCAATAAATGTCTAGCACTAGCATTACACATGCATTCTCAGGCCTCTGTTTGCATTCCTGCTTTAGAATCAGAAAAGGGGAGGCGGGAGAGAGACAGGCTCTTGTTGCCTTGGCTACTTTTTTGATAACTTTTTTTTTTTCCCATGCTAAACTCTTTCCCTTTGCCCTTCGGTTGGGGAAGGTCTTGAAGACATTACCATTGGTATAATGCTTTCCAACACTGGATACATTTAAATGCTTCTAGCTAATCTGATCTTTCTGTAGTTTGTGCATTTAAGTAGCTATCACTGGTTGGTCCTTTATGTAGATATTCTTTGCACTCTTCAGTTTGTAGATTTAAAAAAAAAATTTCCCTGGTGAATAATGGGTGTGTGGTGGTGGGTTGTAAATTCATTTAATTGATTAGAGGTTTGAATAAGTTGCTAGGAAACAGGGCAACAGACCAACAAGAAGGAAAAGTGAACAGGGAAACCAGCACCTGAGCTAGCAAGAAAAGAAACATAGTAAACTTAATTGCCTTAAAAATGAATGGATTTGACAAGTCCTTCTCTAGACACCTAAGCTCAGTCATCTCGGGAAGGACAATCAGTAACTTTCATTTGCATTTTTTCCCTTACGCCTATGGGCTGTTTTCAATGCAAAAAAAACACCTACTTGTTCACTCTTGTGTTTTTAAAGGTAGCTTGTTTGGGCAAAGTATGTTTAACATCTCTATGCATGTAAAGCATCTTGCCCGGAGCATGCACATGCCCCATGTTTGTATGCATTGTATTTGTTTGACTACATCCCCATGAAACACTTGACCTGTTTCTGGGGAGATGCTAGCTGAAATCTAAAAGGATTGGTTCAGAAACGTCAAGTTTATGTGCACACAAGCTACAGAAAGAACATCTGGGGAATAGATCAAGGTGTGGAAAGAGGGTAAAATTACTTTAAGATTAAAATTTTGGCAGTCTATGTTTCTACATAAAGGTCTCCAGAGTGTAGTAGGTGGGTCATTCATTCATGAAATAAGCATAGAGCAGGTCAAAGTTGGCAGCCTCGTTGGTACAGAAAGCTCATATTTCAAATGATTTATCCTTAACAATTTAGTTGATCTTTGCAATTGTTTTAAATGCTGGGTCAATGTTATCAGTATCTCATAAGGTGTTCAGTCAAGCAAGAAAACAAAACTGCGCCTTTGTAAAATTTAAATAAAAATAATTCTAAATTTCTCATGTGTATCTCTTCCTAGGGCCAAGTAAACCCAACCCTAATTAGCTGGATGTCTTCCTTCTGGATATCCAAAAGAAGTTTTTAGGACTGGTAGAGGCAATTATAAGACCACAGGTTTAGCCCTGCAAGGGACCTGAAAGACCATCTAATCCAACCCATCCCCTAGTTTTGCAGTTGGGAAGGTTGTAAATGGCAATGCTAGAATTTGAAATTGAATCAGTCTTCTGATTCCAAATTTTGCCATCTGTTCCAATGCACCACATTGCTTTCCCAACAGACTTTTAATAAGCAACCACTAACTGGGGATCAACATCATTTTGGGGGCACAGTTTAATAAGGTTTATTGGTTACAAAATGATTCCTCATCTTCTTGTTTAATTGAATAAAGGATATTATTGTGAGAGGTAATCTCCCTTTTCCAAAATCACAAACCCGGCTATTTCTCAAAAAAAAAAAGTTTGCATGAATCTCAAAGCATAAATCTTCTAATAACTTAAAAAACAGATAAAACTATGAAAACGGGGATGTAACAAAATACTTAAGAGTAGCTAGTCCAAACTTTTAGTGGGCTTAATATATTAACACTGGAATGTGTTTAATATTTCACATCTTGCTAAATTACTTCCACCCTTGTTTGATCAAGGTCATTATCAAAATGAAATTCCTTTACTTAACAGAACTTGTTCCACTATCGTGGAAACTAAGTCAAATTTCTTCCCAGAATTTCAAAGTTCCTATTTCCTACCCTGAACAGGTCAGCTTAGCCCAGCACTTTCAAGAAATGAAGGCCATCCTTCAAATCTAAAGCCTATTTTATGATTACTGAATCACCAGGTTAGGAGAATGATTAAGCACCTTTTGTTTCACTATTAATATAAATATGTTGCTAACCACACTTGGAGATTCAAGGGAAACTACCAAACTCTACACTTTCAAATTATGCTTTAAGAAAAATAAACCTCAACTTTCCCATTTCAAACATCAATCAAGGGAATAAGCATGGAACTTACCTACACTTCCTGAATAATTTTAGGAATGTGTTAGAGAACAACTGGGGGGGGGATGGGGTACAGGGAGATGGCAAGTGAGAAACAGGAAGGCACAGGTTAAGAGCTCCTAGAATAAAAATGAACCATTTCCCTACCCCTAGCACGTTTTATTTCTAGTCTTCCCATTTCTTTCAAGACCTAGAGTTATCTCCCCCAGTTTACTATTCCCAAACTTTAATAGATAAGCTATACAATGAAGTTAGGCCCTCTATACCAACCATGAAGGCATTACCACCTTCTCAAACAAACCTCATAGCTATAACTTTAGCTTTCCTTCAGTCTTAGTTTATAATTTTGTTTAAATAGGGAACATAAATAGAAATATCTTTTTGCCAAATTCCTTGTCAGTCCCCGAAGCCCACCTGTTCCATCCCCAACCCCCATGTAGCTGTATTCAAAGTCATAGGATCAGGATGGGGAAGAGGTCATCTAATCCAGCCCAGATGAGGCTCAAGGACTAAGTGACTTGTCCAAGGTCACACACCCTGCTAAATGTCAGAGATAGGCTTTGAACACAGTCCCTTTGATTCAAAGAAGGTCCTCTTAGCAGGCAATACAGTTCTGTTCAAGCCATTCTGAACTGAGTTCTGCTCAGAGATTTTTCTTTTTCCAAAGGAGGAAAAAGGGACATCTAGACGAACCTGCCTTTCAGAAATGTCAAATCCCACAGCAGCAGCAGCACTGAAGACTTTGGCAGAACTTCAAATGCCACAGATTTTTTATAAAACTCCTTATCTGTTTGATGGTATATTTGATAACAGTTTTATCTCATTTCAAGCACACACACAAATGAGGGAGCCTGATTATAGTCCCAACAGAGAACACTTTTGTTAGCTTCACTTTGTAATGCTATCTCCTGAAAATGTGGACTTTATTCCTTCCCAACCACTTTCCAGAGGCGGAAGTACACCACCCTCTCCAGTGCCCGATAATTAAGGAAAATCACAGCCTGAGACTCTCAAGGACCACAGGTAGGCGGCAGCAGAGGGCACAATTCTAGAGCACATGGCTGAATGCATTCTTCCCAGTAACTGAATCCACCCACCATCCAGTGGGGCAGACCCAAACCTTTGCAGCCCTCCCATTGGTGCCTGGTCTGTCCCAGCCCCTGACACCCCCTCCCCCTCCAGCTTTAAAACCCAAAGTTCTCCACTTCACTGCAGTTTCTGGAGATTTCGGCGTGCACTTGATTTAAGATGTTATCACAATAATTTTGTCCAAGTCTTCCTTTTGTAGGAGAGACCATTTGGGTTACATCCTTTTGAGAGAAGGGAGGCAATTGCAAAAGACTGTCATTTTACTGTGCACATTTGCACGGGGGGGGGGGCAGATATAATATAACATCGACCCCCCCAATATAAGTGGGCGATAAGCAAGTCACTCGAGGGGGCCTTCGTTTTAAAAAGAGAAAATGCGAGCCCCTCCCTGCCCACCATAAAAAAAATAAAATTGGTTAGGGAGGCAGACCCTTCCTAGGCCAGGTCACTTCCCTGAGAGCCGGGTCTCCAGAGGATGGAAGAAGGTGGAGGTTCTCTTGGCGGTTCCTCCCGGTGCCTCCCAGAGCACATGGTTCCAGGCTCCACCTCCTCCTCTCTGCGGTCTGCACTTAGCAGGGAAGTTTGCAAAACACAGCTGTTCCGAGGAGCCAGAGAACCGCTGAAAACGAAGCCACACCGCGGAGAAAGGAGAGAAGGGAGCACGGGAGGAGGGTGGGAAAAATGCACATCCTCCCTGCCCCCTTTCCCAAAGCAAACAAAAAGCTCAGGGGTCTCCCCCGCCCTGGCTCCGGCAAAAGCAGCACCAGGCAGCTGCAAAGTAGCTTAGAAGGGGTGACAACGATCCCCACGCCCCAGGCCGAGATGTGACAACCTCGTCCTTGCAGGGAAGTCTTTTCCCTCTTTTGAAGCGGGAAACCAGGCTACCTCTCTACTCCCTTCTCCTCCTACCCGCTTCTCCTCCTGTAAGGACACACCCCACCCGCTCAAGGAAAAGCGGAGGGTGCCAATTTGGATCGCGTTCACTTGGGATAACTGCATTTTCCTTTCTCTGGTACACTAGATTTAAATGGTTAAAAAAAAAAAACCCACACATTTATAATGAACTCCTGACCTCTTATTTCCTCTGGGGCGGGGGCGAAGGGAGGGGAGAGAGAAAGGATTAATAGCGCGGGACCAAGACCTAATTCCAGCAGGCTCTTAAGTGCACGACGTTTTAAAATGATTCCTTCTGCACAATTGATGCAGATTTTTCATTTTGTTCAAAGATCACAATGCAAACCAGCTAAGTTTTTCCAACTTTGCACACTCAGGAAGCAAGCAAGACAGTTGCACGGTTATAAATCTCCTTTCCAAACCCCTAGCCAGCAGCCCCCTCAGCTCGTCGCCTTGTTCTGCAGGGATTTGGAGCTTTCAATAACTCCCGTGGGGATTTCCGCGAGTCGTTCAGCAAAGATTTCACCACCCCCACTTCCCCACGGGGAGTTCAAAGAGAACACACGCTCAGGGACAGAGACCTTTAAATGCCGCTCGCTAGGGAAACGCAAACAGCAAGAAAGAACTTGGGACTCACCGGCCAGGCGAAACTGAAAGGGAGAACAATCCGGTGTCTTTCGCTATTCCGATTCGCTTTCAAATTAAAAGTATTCCCTCCGATGACAGGAGTAGATCCCGATCCGAAGCTGCATGGCCCCCCAGCAGTGACCCGGGACTGATACTCCTTCAGGCAAACTTTAAAGTAAGTAGCACACTCGTCTCTGGTGCATTGTCTACCCTCTAGATTTCGGGAGCCTTGACAGCAGTTCCCATTCTGCAGTTCCCCATTCAGGTTTTGCATAGATAAGATCTCCAATTCGAACTGTCCGGATGCTGAGGACACCTGTTAAGTCCCCCCCAGAGAAAGAGTTCCGAAAAAGTTATCTTGGGCTATTTTTTTTTAATGCGGGGAGGGGGAAGAGAAGAGACGGAGGAGATAGAAATCCCATCCCATTGACAAGACATGCGACAGTGAAATTCATAGTGACAACTGTGAAAATACGTTTCCCACTTTTTTTTTAAGGATTAAGGAATTGAATACTGTATGAAAAACACACACACACACACACACACGACAACAACACAGACAACTAAGAAATCAAATTTAAGGTGACTGTTTTCCCCAGTCTGGAGACGGGGGAAAAAATTAGAAGGGCAGGGATTTGTTAGCGCTAGATGAACGTCAAACCAAGAAGGCTTTAACAGAACACAAGCACAGAAACAAAATCTCGAGTAAGAGGGAGGGCAGAGCTGAGGTGCCGCCGGAGTCGACTGCGATAAAACCAGGTTAAGCCCCCAGTACACGGGAACCACGTCTGTAGTAAAAGAAACCACCCAAAGGAGAGAATAGCTTAAATATCTAGGTATAGTATATGTATATATATATGTTTTTTTTAAAAACCCAATAAAATGTGTGTATATTCCTGAAAGTGGGAGAAGCAGCAGTCATAGAAGTCCAAGGGGCAAACAGTTTTATCACCCACTCTTGAGAAAATGACTGGGGGGGGGGGGAAGGAGAGGGAAGGGAAGAAAGCAAGGAAGAAAAGAACGCGGGTTCACCAAGGAAAAAGAAGGCCATCACACTCACATATATACACACAAACTCCTAACACTCTAGTGTAGGACAGCGGGAGTGTAACGTACCTTTATTCGCAAACATAGCAGAGCGATGATCAGACCTAAAGAGTACTCAGTCCGGACGGGTGCCCGTGGTAAAAGCATCGCCTTTTCCTGTAACCTCTGCTGCCGGTCGCGGAGACACTAAACGCTTCTGTTGGGGCCGCCGCGTCCCGGCTAATATACGCCACGGATTGTAGCATGCACGGCTGGAAAACAACCCCACTTTTCAAAAGCCTTTTCAAAAGCGTCCGGGTCCTGAATGCAAAAGAGCCCAGCCTCCTTTTATTATTCTGATTTCTTCTTCGTTTTTTTTTCTTGCTCTCTCCCCCCCCTCCTTCTCCTCCTCTTCCTCCTCTCTGGCTGCTCTCTTTTATTATTATGATTATTCGCAGCCTTTTATTCTCTTTCAGATCAGCTGCAGGGAAAAGGGGGGAGGGAGGGAGGGAAGGAAGGGAAAAAAAAAGCCACCGCTTCCTCACAGGTAACACAATAACACGCGCCCGCACCACGCTCGCCCTCCAGCCTGGCTCACACAGAGAAGAACCCTGAGAGCCCGTCTGGGAGGCGGCTTCTAACTCTATCCGACCGCAGGAAGAAGGCGCATGCGTCTCCCTTATTAATATTCATGAGGGGGCGTGTCCCTCCTGAGACCTCCCGGGCACGCCCACTCCCCCTCCTCCCTTTCTCCCAGGCTGGGAAGGAAGGAGGGGCTGCAGCCGCCCCTGCAGCCTTAGTAGGGGCAAGAGGGGAGGGAAAGAGCCTGGAGAGGTGCGGGTGGGTCGAGACACACCTAAATGGAGCGAGAATAAGCCAACAGGAGAATCTTGGTGGAAAAGATGGGGAGGGGTTACTGTTGGAATTGGAGTGGAGGGGAAGGAGGGAGGGAGTGAGTGAGTGGACTAATTAGGAATGTGTATGTATATACGCGTATATGTGGATGCCTTCGCGTTCGTCCCTCCCCTTGGCCTTGGCAAGCGCTTCCCTTAGGATCCGCGTGGTGGAAGAGGCGTGACATGTGATCCCACGCGTGGGCTAGAGCTTGGAACGCGCTTACAGGGGCGGGTAAAGTGAGCCGAGGTGGGGGGGCACGTGGCGCCTCAGGTGTGTAAAGCAGGAGGAGAGGGATGCGTGTGTGTCTAGAGCCCGGGCGCTGGTTGGGCTGGCACTTCGGTTTTTCCCCCGTGGTGACGCCGGGCTGGTGGGAAGAGCCCTGTCTGTCCCGCCGGGCTTCACACGGCCGGAGCTGGAAAGCTTCCTCCTTCTCTCCCCCTCCCTCCCCCTTCGTGCGTCAATTGCGGCTTCTCTCCGGGAGGAGGAGAAGGGACCTCCAGTTAGTCCCGCGCGCTCCCTCGGAGCGAGCCGCGGAACCAGAGCTCGGTGCCACGACACGGGCTTCCCGCAATCCGCAGAGAGGCTGGGGCGGCCGGCCGACACCACCTGGGCAGCCCCCTCTGCCTGCAGTTTTGGAAAAACATTACCCGAGTGCCTGCGATTTCGGGGTGGGAGTTCTGATCCTACCGTCTGTCTCTCCTCCTCCGCCCCGTCTTCCCCAGCAAATGGGATCAGAGTTTGCAAAAGCCTCTCTTGCTCGCTGGTTCCCTCCCTCCCAAACAGCCCAGCTGAAGCGCTAGGGGGTGTGGCGGGGAGGTGGAGACCTAAGCGAAGGAGACCTAGTGCCTCCCCTCCCCCTCTGCTGCGATCGTGGGGGCGACCAGAGAAGGGCGAGTGGGTTAGACTATTCTTAGACATCGCTTCCTGGGCTTTCCCTTCCAGTCCTTCCCCTCCCGGAGACAGGCTCTGCTGCCCAGGAAGGCGGCAGCTTTATTTCGGCAATGTGGGTATCGCACCTGTAGGCGGCCTCCAAACTATTCAGGAGGTGGCAGATCCTACAGATGGAAAGTCGCTAGAAGCCCCAAGGGAAGGGTCTGACCCACCCACCCAGAACTAGCGGTCGGGCTGGCCACTAGGGCTTTGTTGTGATTCGTGGTTGAATGAAAGGGTTTTAATTTTTTACTTATTTCTCCACAATATGGTCAATAATAGTCTCATCCAGCATTTAAGGGAAGGTTGTATGACTAGTTTTCATTTCTCTGTGAAAGTAAAGAGATAAGTCTGAAAGGGGATAGTCCTTTCCTTCGCCCAGGAGTTTAGAGGGTTTGTTTTTTATAAAATTATTCTTTGCTTTTTAAATTTCTGAGAAGCTCTGCTGGCGGGAGCAAGTCATGGCTCATTTCCTGCAAAGGCAAGAAGTTTAGGGTTTGGACCATTTTGGAGGGTTGGGAGGACCTTCAAAAGTGACATCTTAAGACCTAATTCTGCTTTGCCTTCTCGGTATAGCTTCACTGTTGCTGAATTAGGTATATGAAGCGTTTGGTGGAACAAGAGGAAATAACCTCCAACCCCCAGACTTGTAAAAGTGATAGTTTGTTGTATGACAGGGAGGTCAATGTAGTTAATTTTTGTGTAAAGCTTAAAACATCCAAAAAGAAAATTCACTTTCACATCTCATCACACTAATGCCTACCTAGCTACCTGTCGGCCATCTCCTTCCATGAACCCAGGAGATCGAAAGGCAGGTTAAGAATTCTAGCAACTTGTAACTTAAGAATAATTTGTGGTTCATCAATAAGAAAACCACTATGAGAATAACTAATGACTTGCATTTCTTGGCACTTTTAAGTTTTTTGGAGTGCTTTATATGTTATCCCAAAGTATATTCTTTCTCTCTCTCTCTCTCTCTCTCTCTCTCTCTCTCTCTCTCTCTCTCTCTCTCTCTCTCTTTCTCTTTCTCTTTCTCTTTCTCTTTCTCTTTCTCTCTCTCTCTTTCTCTCTCTCTCTCTCTCTCTCTCTCTCTCTCTGTCCCTCTCTCTCCCCCTCCCTCCCTCCCTCCCCCCCCTACTCCCATACACACACATCGTATCCTATTATATTGGGTATTGGAGAGAAAATTAAACCTTAGCTTTAGAGAGGACAACTAAATATGGATGAATTTGAAATCAATTAACAGTACCTCCTAATTGGCATTTGAGAGTTATGTTGAGAAACTTCAACAGTTCTCCTGGGAGAGGGAGAAGACTTCCAGATCTCGACTTCCAGACCTGAGTAACTGCCCTTTATTTTCGCAGACTGTTTCCAGGCAGGTTAGCATTTGAGAGTTAAGTATTCCTTAGGCAAGCTAACTTATTCTCAATGTTTCTCAGAACCAAGGCATGGCGACCATGAGCAGTTTATAGAAACTACTTTTATGCTCAGTTGCAATGTATCCGTTTGTATTCCATAATCTCATTTACAGCTTTCTTATTAATAGTCACATAAATCATGCTCCACTTTCTTCCCCCTAACCTTCCAATGTTGGGGTAAATACACTGTGAATTTTTTTCATTCATACATTTTTGTTTGGAAATAAGAGATACTTCCTAATAAACAACAGAACATCCGCTTTCCCAACGTTCATTTTTGCCACCTTTGGGAAAAGAGCAAGACTTTTTTTTTCCATCATTACTGAGTTTCAGCTAGGGTTAAAGTGATCTCTTTGTGTCACTATTAAGACACATGTTCAATTCAGATTCCACACACACCCCAGATTCAAATTTCATGCCCTCTAGCATGTCAGAATGCCCTGCCTGGGCATGTCACCTTACATACCTCAGGGTGGTACCCACAGAGTTGGCCTTTCAGCTGAATACCCAACATCTCACTGGCTGGAAGAGTTGCCCATGCATGGCTGGCAGGGGCTCCCTCTGGCAGGTTTTGCTACAAGCCCAAACTGGTTTCTAGTCATTGAGTTTAGTTCTTCTGACCAGTACTATGACAGAACATCGACTTCTGGAAGGGCTGAAACTACCCGACAGAAGCAAACCAAGTTGGGTGCTAGGTGTCAAAGGTAAAACTCAAAATCCTTAAGAAGCCCTCAGATTTCCAAAGATACCGGGTCCCTCCCAAGCAGTGTTCCTAGAGCCCAAGAAGAAAAGGAATCCCTGGACTGTATCGAAAGGGCAGTCAGAGTGGTGGGGTGGAAGAAATTTTGCTTTCTGTTCCACCTTCCCCTTAAATGAAATTTAAACTGGTACTCCCAGAAGAAGCCATTTTTTTTTTTACCATGACAGATCATGAATGGAAAAATATTTACTGTTGCTCAAGAACTTTGTTCCCTCCCTCCTACCTTGAATGGTGAGGTAAGTTCTGTTCCTCCAGTGCTGAAGAATGAGGAGCCACTGTCTGATAAAAACTTACTCTATCCTGAGAGTACTACTGAGGGGAGAGGGGGACCTTTGGCCTCTAGGCCACATGTGACCCTAGGTCCATGGGTGCAGCCTTTTGACTGAGTCCAAGTTTACAGAATGAATCCTTTTATTAAGGGGGTTTGTTCTGTGAAGTTTGGATTCAGTTAAAGGCTGCACTTAAGAACTCAGAGGGCCACATGCGGCCTTGAGACCAAAGGTACCCCACCCCTGGTCCATCTCTTCTATCACCCATGGCTACTAGTTCAGGTTAAGACCTTTGTGTGTCCTGTACCCATTGGTGGTCTGGTGAAGCCCATGGACTCCCTTCTCAGAATAAAGTTTTTAAATGCACAAAATACAAATGATCACAAAAGAAACCAATTATATTGAAACAAAGTTATACATATGTGTGTGTTATGTGTTATATGTATTTAAGTTCACATGCCTCAGGAATCTCTTCATATCTAGTTCCTTTACTTTTATAATAATAGTTCATATTTATTTTTGTAAGGTCTACAAAGAATTTTCCTGACAACCACCTTGAAGTTGAGAGGCAACACAAGTAACTATTTTACAGTCGAGGAAATAGGCAAAGGTTAAGTAAATTTTTTCCCCCAGGGTCACATGGATAGTAACCGATTAAGGAAGATAGGGTCAGAATAACAGAGGAAACATCCTCATTTGGTTTTAGATATCATCAAAGCTTGAGGAAAATGCAGATTATGGATCAGCTATGCCTTTGCAGAACAGTCAAACAATAGCAGTGATGGAACCAGAGAAGGACGTTCTGATGGACCTGTCAGCTCTTCAGCCTTTCCCGTGTTTGCCCAAGGAGACATCTTTGGGTGGGCAGTTCCAGGTGCTGTAATGGGGCAAAGCTCGTCATGGGAAAAGTAGGATTTGAAGGTGCAGTTCTGCCTCCCCCTTGTTTCCTTTTTTTTTTTTCCCTCTCTTTCCTCATCTCAAGAAATTCAGCAGGAAAATCTATGGCCAAGAAATTAAACATAAAAAGTCAAGACCTTCAAAGTAATAGCTCCCACGGCAACCATAAGTAGGCCACAAATTTATACATTTATACATTAAAGCACAAGTTTAGTAGATTCAGTACTGAAAAAAAAAATTCTTTCATGCACACAGGAGGACTGAATTAATTTTCCTTGGAAACCAGAACTCTGAATTTCCTGAATTTTCAATGATAATTTGGCATTAACCTGTTTAAAACAAATTATTTGGGTTTTGCGTTGAGTTCAGTTATTTATGATTGAGTCTCCGTTTCAATGTAGTTATGTGTAGCTTAGGACAGCTTCGCGTTTTTTCGGTGGGGGGAGGCGGATAATAGATTCATATTTTTTTATCCTGTCAGACAAAACTTGCACAGAAAATGTCTCAAAGAACTAGGCTCCAGTGAGCAATGATCAGGAGGAGCCTCTGGGATAAAATGATCATTCTACTTTGGATATCCCCTCTGTCCTTGATTAAAATAAAAAAATAGTCTCAACTTCTCAACAGTTCATCAGGCTAAAATGAAATCTGTCTGTCTTATCAAAAAAATAGTCTCGGTGAAAAAAAAATACATATCTTTTAGCCTTGGGCTTGCAGTGATAATCCTTGCTTACATAGTAGTTTAAGGCTTATAGTGTCCTTTCCTTACGATGACCCTGCCAATTTTGTCATGGAGTCATAAATTCAGAGCTGCGAAGAACTTAAGGAGTCAGCTAATTCCCTTACTTTACAGATGAACAAACTGAGGCTGAGAATCTAAATGACTAGCTGAAAGTCACCTAAGTAGAAAGCGATAGGTCTTCTAACTCCAGTGCCAGCATCCTTTCCATGGAACAATGCTTATGCATTATGATTATCCCCATTTAAAAGAAAAGGTAACTGAGACTCAGGGTAAATTACTTTCTCAGATTCACATAGCTAGTGTCAGAGCATGGAACCCCAGTCTCCAGAAGTCGATTGCTCTCTCCATCATCACACCATTTCTCGAAATTGCTATGTACTCTTCCCCAAATTCCTTCCAAGTTTGTTTTGCTTCAGTCTTGTGCTGCTGACTGACCCTCATCCCCTCATCCACGGTTGGACGAATTAGAGTCCAATGACAATTCAGAGATGTTAAAAAAAAATTGCCTGTATGATTCAGGGTCTCGTTGATGGTTATGCTTGAGCTGCACGCATCTTCTACCAAATGAGTCCTTTGACACAGCTGACTGATCTAAACATAGCCAGTGATTTTCTATAATTACTAAGTGTGACTGAATTCTTGCAAGACTTTTCATCGCCTAAAAGACTTTGGAAATTACACTTCCAGAGCTAGTTAGACTTAGAAACCAATACACAGTTACTGTGTCATGGTATCTCTTCATCTCCATTGCACTGAGCCTAATAAAAGTAAAAGATTTCATTTCGGATAGATAGAAAATTGGCACTTTAAGAAAGATCAGTCATACTTGGGGGGTGGGGAACATCACAATGCACACAAAAGCAACAACAGAGAAACAAAACTGAAGGTGACAGTATTTGTGTTTTGGAGCTAAGAGTCAACAATAATCAGCCAATTATCAGATTGTGTCTCTGTTGACATATCTGTTCTCAATCTGATGATTTATTTGTTTAACTGACAATTTCCATTCTTCATTAAGGGCTGTTAGCACATCAAAGTAGGTTAAACCTGGTAATGTGATAACTTGGGCTAATGTTTACTTTTTTCGGTAGAAAGTTAATTATTGGGGATTCGCATTTTTGTTGTTGTTTTAATGCAATGAGAACAAAGAGGGGGATGGGATTTCTAACTGGGAAGGATCTGAGAGTGCTTCTACTCTAACCCTCCTCATTTTACAGATAAGGAAACAGCACTAGCCAGGTTAGGGGACTTGCACGAGATCAAATAGGTTTCTAACTCAACTCGTGTAAATTACCTTGCAAACTTTAAAGCCACTATGTAAATGCAGCTAACAGTAGTAGTAGCAGCAGTAGTAGTAAGAAACAGGGTCAGGATTCTCGCCCAGGGAATCTTGATTTCCAAATCCAGTGTTTTCTCCCATTCAAATAGTGAAATGAAACAAATCTTTTGTTACTACAGGTACAATTTATTCTTAAAAAAATAAAATCATCATGCATTAGTCACAAACATGGACTTTTATAAGCATCGATATTTCAAACAACTTGACTTTCCCGAAATTGAGGCAATGTTAAGAATTCTCTAGTGTGGTTTCAGATGAGATTTATTGGCTGGTGGAAAATCTAGGAAGCGTAGAGATACCAAAACAAATCCCTCAAAACATAGATGTCATTGCAGAGAACCCTTTCCCTAACTGGATTATATTAGGAAGGAAAGCTGATCTCATAGAGGATGAGAAAGAGATGGGTTGGCAACAAGTGGTTCTTGTGAAATAGCAAAAATGTAGGCCACATTCCTAGAAGCAAGCCTCACTATACTAGGCAATGCTCAGACCTTCTTTAGCTGATTCTGATTGCTTTTGATACCATATCAAAAGAAGGGTATTGACAAAGTAGGATGGTCCAAAGGAAGGTAATCAGGATGGTGAAGGGCCTAAAAACCATCAGAGTTGTTAATTGATTTTGTGAAAGTACATCAGGTGAAACAGTGATTTTTTTTTGGGGGGGGGTGGCGCAGTTAGTTCTATAAGAACAATGTTATAATTGAGAACTACTTTCCTGGTCAGCAAAAATGAAAATCATAAGAACTTAAAATAGGTTTTTATGGAGACCTGAGACCATGTAAACTTTCTATCTTCAAATTCTTTATAATTTCCCTTTCCTAAGAAAACAAAGGATTTCTTAAATGAATGTCAGAGAGTAGGGGAGGGTGCGTGGAGCTACCTTCTACTCATCCAACCATGTGTGTGGTACCCCTGGAGGCTGGGGTGGGACAATATCATGAGGTCCTGTGCTGGGTCCCCCATAGCCATTTTATGTCCCCACATCCTTAGGTCCTTCCAGTTCTCTTCATCTTTGCCACTCACATTCAGTCTTGAGACCTGTCCCTATCTGCTTTTACCCAGCTCTTGAGAGAAAGGGTTTTACAGTACTTGTCTTCCCTTTCTCTTTCCTGTCCCTCCCCTTCCAGTGTCAATGACATCTATAAACTGAGAACTATGGGAAAAGGGTGTATATGCTGGGGCTGGTGATGGCATAATTCCTGGTGAAAGGTTAGGGAGATGATCACCATCTGGAAGAGTGATACAATGGAATTTCATGAAGCTTATGTAAGGTAGGGTGTGTTGATAATGTATTACTGACATAAAAAGCTTTGGTTTGTACAACATTGTGTGGGTTATGCCTGAATAACATGGTTTTTCCTCTGAGTGATTACAAGAGTGATTGAGATCTTGGTAACAAAACTGGTCTGTTAGCTTTATCTAACCACACACTTGTGAGGTGAGTTTCCCCTTAAAAAGCAATCACTTCCAGGCACCCATTAGAGCATGAGCTCCCTATGGGCAAGGCTCTGTTCTTTTTTTTTATACAATGTACAGTGCAGGTACATTATTATGTTCACATTAAACCTGTAGTAGGTGCTTCATGAATGCTTTTTTAATGCATTGATTCTCTCCCAATGCTTACATGCCTTCCCACATCCCATCTGTTTTTGAGTTTCAATTAATTTCCAAGAATACCCAAATGAGTGAAAAGAAAGCTGATGAATGCTTGTCATATTCAGGTGAAAAATCTGAGCCTTGTTAGTATTATAGATAGGGTTTGGAAGGAACCTAGAGTTCTTATATGACTTGTATTTATCCACTCAAGTCCCACTTAAGCATCTCATCATGATATTTAAGTGACCCTAAGTTCTGGAAGCTATGCCAACAGAAGGTGAGTCAGGTAGTGACAGTTCCTACCAATTTGGAAAGGACTGTGACCTGAGGATCACCTGCCTGGCTAAGTTTAACAAGGTCATCATCCATAGATTGCCCACCAGGTGATGGAAATGTTGGCCACAACAATTCAAGTTACCAGTTATTAAGGTGCTGAGGGTTTCTGTGCCTGTGGGAGTGCCCTTATTGTGGACTTGTGGATCTTTTGAAGCAGTGACAACAATAATTAACTGACACTACTAGTGTTCTGGTGTGACAAAGTCCTTTACACACATTATCTAATTAATCATATAATACACACAATACAATAGACTTCATTTTATCAGGAAAAAAAGAGAGGGGGTATCAAAGGGTGCAGGTGGAATTTATTTTAAAGGAAGAAATCACTGAGGATGAGAAAATGCTATTTGAGAGTCAGGAATGAACTAAGGTGAAGGAGTATAATACTCTTTCCCTTCTCAAACTATGGTGCACTTACTTCAATCAATCAATAAGCAATTATCAAGCCCCTACTGTGTGACAGTCTTTGTAAACATTATCTGTGTCCCCCGTTGAATGTATGACCCTTGGAGAACAAAGGAGAGTTTTTTGGTTTTAGTATTTCCAGACCTTATGTTACAGATCCTTACGTAGAGTAGTTTTGTTGAAGAGAATAGAACTGAACTTTCAGAAGAAGAGAATCCCTTGTCTTTTCTCTACAACAGTTTCCTCAATATACATGGAGACAGTTAAGGAGGGGGACAGACTCACCCTAAGTACCCTAAGCAAGGAAAGATGATGGGACTCTCAGGTCACCCACTCTAGCTTCCTTCTTTCTATGGAAGGAGAAAGAGAAGATAAAATTAGAGTGGTAAACAATCAGAAGAATGGAACCTACTTAAAATCCCTTCTTCACAGGTCTCTACACTTTAAAGCTTGCCTGTCATCATAGCCAGGGATCTTCACTATTTCTTCTGCTTTCCTGACCTATGGAAGCCACACGCTCCACATGTCTTTAACCATACACAGACTGGTCCTTCTCTGAAGGAGATCTGAATGATGCTGACATGCTAATGAGAACACACCACCTGGGAGAAGATTTGGATCTGAAGGGGTGGGAGAAGCCTGAGAGGCCGGAGTTCACCCACCCACACCCCATCCTGGGCCCTAGACCCATCTGTTGAGTGCTGCCTGCCTACTCCTTGCAACAGGCTGCAGCCCACCTCTTCCAGCAAGTGCACAGTTCCCTAGATACCACTCGTCCTGGGTCAGCCTTTGTTGAAAGATAATGTGACTCTGAAAAGAAAGCCTTGCCCCTCCCTCCCCAAAAAGGAGGATAAAAAGGCTCTCAGATCAATCCACGGCAGACACACAGAGTCACAAAGCTCTAGCAAATCCTTTATTCTCTCCTCTAGGCAGCTGCCGCAGCCACCCCAGCTCAGCCCCCACTGCAAACCTGTAAGCTATTCAGATCATTTAATCCAGTTGAAAATCCTCTCTCTCCCTCTCTCACTGAGGCACACACTCCCATTTGCCCCGCCCCCCCCCACTTTACACTTGAGGTGAGATGGGGTTGAGGTGAGCTTGAGCTTAATTTATACTTTGAAAACTTGATGCAAACTGTTCACACGGCTTGATGGCTACTGAAATTACAGGGCTGCCCCGGGAGGAAGGTCCAGAGACTCAGAGAATCTTCTCTTCATCAATCTATAATCTTAGACCTGCAACCCCAGTTGGAAACCTTTAAATACAACTCTGTGAACTCATAGGATGTTTAAAACAAAAAAAAAACCACACATTGGAAAGTGACATTTTCCCCTTGACTTTTCAGAAACGTGAAAAAGACATGAGTCTCAATCATTAGAATGGGGCAGGGGGAGGGAGAGGGAAGTTTTTTGCATAGGAATAAAAGACTAGAATTCTTGAACCTCTAACTCAGGAGTGAGGAACCTTCTAGGTCCTTAAGTTTGGCCGTTTGACTGAAACAAATTTTACAGAACAAATAGGTCCTTAAGTGCAGGCTTTTGACTGAATCAAAATTTTACAGAACAAGTAGGCCCACTTTAGGACCTAGAAGGCCCCATGTAGCCTTAAGGCTGAAGGTTCCTCACCCTTTTCCAGATTCTTGAGCTTTAAATAACAATCAATTCCTAGTGCTTTACTCACCACTTTGAGGATGAGACAAAAAGATTCAAAATTCACCATTTTATTTATCATGCCATCAATAAGAATTTATTAAGCATTTATTATGCTAAACACAATAGATACAAAGAAAGGCAAAAACATAGTCCCTGCCCCCAAGGAGCTCACATTCTTATGGGGGAGTTAATGTTGCAAACAACTACACACCTTCAAGATATAAAAGGGTAAATGGAAAATAATCGAGGTGGGGTGGCTTTGGGTGGGGGTGGGCATGGGGAGAGACCTGGAAAGGCTTCTTTCAGGAAGCCAGTCATGCCAACCCAGATTATAATATCTCCCAGTCCTTCTTCTACCACCTGAACTGTGAAGTAATAAATATAAATGAAAATATTGGATCTAAAATTCTGTGAAGATCCATCCAGTATAAGCATAGACCTGAATTTTTTTTATTCCAGAATCATCTAACCCATCCCAGATCTCTTGAGTTGGGTTAATCGTCTTCTTATAGATCTCTGATAAAAACGGACCATGAAGAATTGGACAGGACTGAAAACAACTAAGGAACAACAATGATAGAGCAAATGGTTTTCGGGGCACTATAGTTTTAGGGCAAATAGTTTTAGGGGCACTCTAGTTTTGGTGAAATAAAAACACTAAGTCATTTAAGGCTATTTTTAGGATAATGAATTTAGCTTTTCTCACTTAACCTCTCTGCCTCAGTTTCCTCAATTATAGAATGGAGATAATAGCAGTGTTTATCTCCTGGAGTTATTATGAGAATTAAATGAGGTAATATCTGTAAATCAATGAGCACAGTGCCTGGCACATAGTAGGTGCTTAATAAATGCTTGTTCCCTTCCCTCCCCCATGCCCACTCATTCAGAGGCTGGAGGGTAGGAATCAGTACAGTGGCTATTTAGTGCAGTAGGACTAGTGGAATGAAATACCTTTAGGAGAAATAATGCTAGAGTGGCCCCTCTGCTGTTAAGAAGTCTAGGTTCCACACAGAGATTTCAGCCTATGGTAAAACATTTATTAAGTTCCTGCTGTATGAAGAACATTCCTATCAGCGCTGCCAGAGAAACAAGAGCCACTGAAGGTCTGGAGAAACTTAAAACCTTGTTTGGCATTGGGGAGCCATGTGGAGGAGCATCAACACATGGAAAAGGAATGGGTGAACATTTACAATCGAAGCCTCCCTGTAATTGGAAAACTACTTGATAGAGGAGTCAAAGAGATACTGGAATCAATGAAAAAAAATCATGGGAACTCAGAATTGGAATGAATATCAGATCATCTCATCCCACCTGACCAAATGTCCCCTCTTACAACATACACGGGTAGTCATACCGTTTCCTGTGCTGGGCAGGGTCTCCATCATTCATAGCCATTCAGTTTGTATATATATAATTGGGAAGAGGGAAAAATGGAGATGGAAAGATCTGCAAACCCAAGCATGGATGAGGACCTGAATTAATGATTAGTTATGTTATGGAGCCTGGAAGAGTTAAAGATGGCCAAATTTTCAAACCTTGGTCAATGGGAAAATCATGATGTATCATTCTCTGACACAAATGGGGAGGTAAGAGGTGGTGGTGCGGAAATATAATGATAAAGTTAGTTTTGAATATGTTGAATATGAGGTTATCATGAGATTTCTAATTTTCTTTTCTGGGCCAAAGCTCTTTTACTCCCCAAAAGGGTCCATTCAGACATTATTCATGATGAGTTGGATTTTGTTACAAGATATCGTGATTTTGAAAAGAAATTTTACAAAAGGGCCCTTTTGGACAAATGTTTTACTGCCTGATTGACTGGATCCAATTAATAGATGAGAAGATAAGCTATAGAGAAAATTGGGGAATAGGGGAAAATAAAAGGATCATTATATATACAACATTGTATGTGATGGTTATAGGAAAAGTAGTTGAACAGTGGGAAAAGTCAGGGAAATATAAAAGAAGAGTGATCAAAGCAACACTCTGGATTAGGAAATCATGAAGAATCAACTCAACACATGTTTATTAAATGCTTCACATATGGCAGGCCCTGTGCTAAGTGCTGGTGATATGGAAAAAAAGAGCAAAACAATCCTTGCCTTCAAGAAATTTACATTCTAATAGGAGAGACAACACATACATACCTAGGTATATACAAGACACATATGAGGTGGGCACAAGGCAATTTTGAATAGGAAAGCCCTAACTCTTTAAAGGTGTCATTTGAACTGAATCCTGAAGGAAACTAGGGATTTCCAAAAATCTCAAGGTAACAAGAGAGCACATCCCAGGTATGGTGGACTGCCAGGGCAAAGGTTTAGAGATGGGTCATTGAGTGTCCAGAAAATTGGAGAGATTCTAGAAAAGACCAAAGCCAGGAGTTCCAGATCAAGGGAATGAGAAGAATCAGTGAAATTTATGTTGAAGAAATAATTATTGAGGAAGGAGAATCAAAAGGGAAGTATCCTAGACTGACAAAGTCTAGAGAAAACTATCCAGAAAGAAAAGGTCATGGACAACATTGAACTCTGAGGAAAGAACGAGGAGGAAATAGAAGCCACAGGAATTAACTACAAAAAGATTTTATAAAACTTTAGAACTAGGGGAGATCATCTAATTTAATCACTCTCATTTTACAAATAAAGAAACTGAGGCCCAGCAGGATTAAATGGTTGTCCATTGTCACACAGAGGCAGAGCTGGAATGAGAATTTAAGTCTCCTGATTCCTAATAAAACCCAGTGTTTATTTCATTATACCATATAGCCTTTCACTGATAACTTTTGCTGAGTCATTTTTATTAAAGAAGGGTGTTTCTACCATAGCATCATGGAAAGAATGGTACATGTAGTTGGTGCCGAGTAAGTCCTGAATTGAGCTAAGAGTTGAAGAAGAATGAGAGATAATAGGATCAAATCCAACTATTCAACACACTTGGGTATGAGGAGACGGGAGAGCGGATAGTTAGGCGAAAAGCAGATGAATTTGAGGGAATGACTTTTGAAAACAGCAAAGACCTGTTTGTATGAATGCAGTTGGAAATGAATGTGAAGAATGAGATATGAATAAGGGATAAGGTAGGGATGTGGAGTGGTCAGGAAATGAGAATGACCACAGATCAGAGAGTGATCGAGTTGAGTGTTCAAGTGAAAAGCTATCCAGAAGAAGAGTACTGATTTTGGGGGAGGAAGATGAGGACATGATGAGATCACACAAAGGGTGACTGAGGAATCTCTATTTCTCTGAGTGCTAAGAGTCTTCAGGTGCTCTGACACCCTCTCTTTCTGCTCAGACTTGCTTAGAAGCTTTATTTTCTTGGTGGGAAAGGAAGTGATGTGAGGATGACAGGAAGGGGTTAAGACAGATGCATAGCCCAGACAGCTGAGACCCACTATCCCATCAAAGCCCAAGGTTAATGAACACTGTTATAATTGCTTTCTATGAGAGCAGCTGAAGGCATAGGATGACAATTACTAATACATAACAGTACCTTTTGTGTGAAAGTCTCAAAGGACTTGTCAAATTTTTGCTCCCGTTTGGCCTTTCCCAATGTTTCAATGGATTATTCCCTTTTACTAGAGCAGCTAAGGTGCTTGTCTCCAAGACAGCTGGTAGGGTTGGGTTAGCTCCCTGACATTATTATATCCTATCGCAGAATTCCAAAAAC
This sequence comes from Phalanger gymnotis, assembly GCA_028646595.1. Taxonomy (NCBI): domain Eukaryota; kingdom Metazoa; phylum Chordata; class Mammalia; order Diprotodontia; family Phalangeridae; genus Phalanger; species Phalanger gymnotis. Next base: position 212,509,924 of record CM053625.1, read on the forward strand.
TGTGCCATGATTCTTCCTTGTTGGGAAACTGGTTAACTTTTCAAGTTGATAGCTAATTGATTTTTAAGCTTTGCTTAACACAAAAATCAGAAAGGAGCCCTAACTTTTCTAACCATGAGCCCTGAGAGAAGAGGAACGGGAAGCAGAGGAACGGGAAGCAGAATTGAGAAGCTATGACTATGCTAGAAACAGAAAACAGTTCTACAAGGTGTCCCAAAAGTCTGAGTGCACTTTCAAGCTTTTGTGGCTTGAAACTGCATTCAGATTTTTGGGACACCCAGTATATCATTGAGATCGCGTTAGCATAACTTATGCCAGGGTTTTTCAGAAATTCTTACCTGACTAGCGGTAATAAGAGTGGCTAGGACTATGTAGTATCTCTTCAAGATCCCTTTGTATTTATAAATGGCAATGAGACAGTGGCAATGGGAGCTCAGTTATTCTCCTCTGAAGACCTCAAATCCTTGCAAGGACAATTTCTAATTTGTGTTCACCTTCTCCAGAGCAGGGTAGAACCAGAATGATGAAACTATATGCCGAGGTAGCATCATGTCATCATGGGTGGGCAGCATCTTTAAAACAATCCCAACTACTTTGTTTTTAAAATCCAACAACCAATTTTAATTTAATGGCATCTTTTGATTTAATGGTTAAATGGCATTGAACCATTTTTCAAAGGCTGATCAAGAGTAGTTCTATAGGATATACTTTTTGGGTGGGGGGTGCAGGGCTCAGTTAATTTTTTGGCTTTCCCACCTAATCCTGTTCTATTTTAATCACCTTGATTACTCCATGTCTCCTTAGTTCTTACACATGTGGTCAGTACCATGTTATCTTGCTGTTGCTCACATGAGAGATGGTCTGAGAGAACACTGGACTTGGACACAGCAGCCACAGGTCCAAAGCCTAACTCTGAAATTTATTAACCATGTGATTGTGGGCAAGGGACTTATCTCTTTGAGTCAGTCTTCTCACCAGCAAATTGGGGATAATAATACCCATGCTACCAACCTCCTGGAAGGTTGTGAGGAAAGCTGTAAAGTGATTCATAAATAGGAAGCAGATTGATTTGTAGTCCTCTAGTTAAATTAAGGGTTGATTTTCTTCCTACACTGTAAAATCAAGTTTAGAGGTCATGTCTGTCATATTTGTTATACCTCCCAGCAAATCAGAAGGGTATTTTTCATACAAGAGGCACTAACATTCTTTTGAATTAAAAAAAAAACACCCAGTAGGTTTGTGTTTGTACACAAAAAATGACAACCTTTAAAATTTAAAAAGGGCAGTATTTGTAGATCTTAGATCCATTTGTTCTTTGGTGTAGCTATTACAATGGTGATCATAATATCAAGTAGGCATCTGGTGGTGGTGGTGCTGGGGTCACTGGATAGGATCCACTCATTGGATCTAGAGTCAAAATGAGCCAAGTTCAAATCTGCCCTTAGATACTTACTAGCTGTGTGGCCCTGGGCAAGTCATTTAACCTCTGTCTGTCTCAGTTTCCTCATCCGTGCTTTGTTGTTCAATCCTTTCAACCTTGTTTGACTCTTGGTGACCCCATTTGGGGTTTTCTTGTCAAAGCCTAGAGTGGTTTGCCAGTTCCTTTTCCAGCTCATTTTCCAGGTGAGAAAACTGAAGCAAACAGAGGTTAAGTGACTTGCCCAGGATCACAATTGTCTGAGGCTGGATTTGAATTCAGGTTAGATGAGTCTTTCTGATTCCAAGTTCAGTGCTCCATCCACTACACCACCATGGGGATAATAATAGCTCCTACCTCATAGGATTATTCTAAAGATGCAATAAAATAACACGTAGAGTACTTTGCGAATCTTAGAGCGCAATTGCAATAAATGCAATCACTCTTGCTGATGATGATGGCCAATACTCATATAGCACTTGAAGGTTTGCAAAGTGCTTTACTAATGTTAAATCGTTTGGTGCTCACAACAACCCTGGGAGGCAGGTGTGTGATTTCCAGATGTAAACTAGGACTTTGACAGATCAGGTGACCTGCTCAGGATCACACAGTCAGTAAAAGTCTAAGGTAGTATTTCATTTCAGGTCTTCCTGGGTCTAAATCTGGCACTTTATCCACTTTTGCTAACTTGCCGCCTTAGCTGACAATACCAACTTTTTTCATTCACTCAATAAGCACTTGTTGAATATGCTAGGGGCTGTGAAGACAAAGATAAGTATGTCTTTATCTCTGACAGTATAATGTGAATCCCTTGGGATAGGGATTCTCATTTTTGTTTCTGCATTACTAGCCCCTAGCATAGACCCTTAGACATACTAGGTAATTAATAAATAACTGAAATTAATTTTAAAAGCTTTAGCTTTAGGGGGACAGAAAACATTTATTCGAATAACTAAGCATAATGTGATAAGTGACCAAAAACAAAGTAAAAACCAAAGTGATATTGAAATTCAGAAAGGAAAAAGAAATACTTTTAGTTGGAGGACTTAGAGAAGGTCTTATGTAAGAGGTGACATTTGAGCTGGACCTTGGGGGATAGACAGGATTTGGACAGGTCAAATAGGGAGAAAGATCATTCTAGCAAGAGGGAACAATGCAAATGGAGACAAAGAGGTAGGAAAACATGTTCTTTGGGGGTAGATAGCTTACTAGACTCTGTTCCATAAGAGCAGGAAATATGTCTTATCTAAATTTTTATCTCACCCAGAGCTTAGAGCCATGCTCTGCACACAGTAGGCACTAAATAAATGTTTGTTAAACCAGATAGGATAAAAGTCATCATAATAGAGGAACTTTTAGCTAGTCTGTTGGAAAGATCATCAGGGCAGAGTTTGCAGTCAGTGAAAATGAGGGGAGGGCATGGAGATGAGAAGGAAGTTGTAAGCCAGATGCCGAAGTCATTGAATAATGTGGGAGTTATCCAGGAAATCACCAGATGATAGCAACAAGGATGACCGAGTATGGTGTTTTCTAAGTGTATGTAATAGACTCCAAAATAGAAGAGATCGTTGTGAGGTAGTAGTGGAACTGTCTAAGCGAGGACCAGGAAGTATGCTCATCCTTCCTGCTTGATCCATGAGTCAGGGATAGTGAGAAGAATGGAGAAGGTTGTCAGGGAAATGAAATCGACGGGAAGAAGCCAGGTTTCAGTGAAAGCAAGGAGGTACATGGAACATTTCACAAACATAGCCCCAATTTGGACCGTTTCATTACTCAGAGCTTCTTCTCCATCTTCAAGAACTAGTAGTCTGGAGTTCCCCTCTCTGACCACAAGTGTCTGTCCTGTTTTACTCCTACTAAATCTACCCCACTTCCTTACTCTTACTAAATTTATACTTCACCCTCATTTTGACTTTCAGTTCCTCAGCCTCTCACCTCCCTCTTCTCATCCCTCGGCCCTTTTATTATTTACCATGAGTCCCTCTCCCAGCTCCCTAAATCCCATGAACATGAACTGACCTTTACCTTGGATGGCAAATATGCCAGTAGTGTTGATATGGCTGCCCCCAAAGTTATAGGTTCATATTTCTCTTTTATCATATAGATATCTGATGGATCAAAATGATGTAGGACTTCTAAAATTTTTTCACAAATTCAATTCAATTTACCAAGCATTTATTGTCAGTGATCTGTCAGACACTGTACTGTTCTTTGGGGATACAAAAACAAAAAAGCAGCTCCTCCCCACCAAAAAAAAAACCCCAGGGTACCAAACCTGGGATCCTAGATAGTAGAGTCTCTGGAAAGCACTGGAAAGTTCCAGGAAGACAGAAACTCAGAACCTTTGGCATCAAACTCAGAATGCATCAGCAAATGAGAATTGTTTGGGCATCTGCTGTAACATTGCTGATGATTAGTTGTTGATAAACTTGCTCAAGATCGAGTTTCACAAAGGCCTTCTCTTTAGTAAGAATAGCAAGCTGCTGATTGACTACAGATGCCCTATTGACAGCACATTTGTAGTATTAATAAAACCTTAACTTTGGTACTAGACTTTTGGCATATCCCACTGAGCATATGTAAATGGTTCAGAAACACTGTGTTGGATTAGCTGCTCAAGTTTGTCTTCAGTTTTTTTTCCCCCTTTAAAGCTAAAATCTCAATTTTAGCCTTCAGGTGAATTGCTCCAGTGACCTGATCCAGTTGCAGTAAGAGCTTCTACTTGGTAAGTTCCTTTCAGTTGACAGTTTCTGGTAGTGGGGCTGTTTTAATGCCATAAGTGTCTTGGTATGAATGAATGATTCAGTGGTATAAACTAAACCCTCTTCAATGAGGAACAGCAATCTTCTCATAAGGAAGCCATACTTTTTACCGGAGTACAACAAAATTGGTCTTGTCAACATCCTCTAGAATGTGTCATGTCCTCATCTACCTCTTTGCCTTTGCTCATGCTGTACCCCATTTCTGGAACACCATCCTTCCTCCTAGCTTCCAGTTCCTCATCTCCACTGATTGAAATCTAATATCTTGGCAGCCCAACCTTGAGAGTCAAATTCAAGATTAGTTTGTCATTTTGTAGGGGAAAAAACTGTATTAAAACAAAATTATGATATAGTAGCTCTGGAGGTCACGTAGTATAGTGGAAACACACTTGCAGTCAGGAAAGACTCAATTTTTCACCTCAGTTTTGAGACTTGTTAATTATTCTGAGCCTCAGTTTCTTCATCTGTAAAATGAATCCCTTTTTTTATCTACCTCACATGGTGGTTGTTTAAATTTTTTTTAAATCAAAAAACAAGCTGTATTTAATGCCTAAGCTGGAACACTCTATGAAGAGTCCAAGAATTCAAACACAGGAAAGTTATTTAATAGAGCACAAGAGGATATGAGGTTATTAAGTGCAACATAATGAAATGAAAGAAAATATGTAAAATGTCATCTTGAGCAACCAACATTGAGCTCTTTTTTTCAATCTGTATTAAGAGACCATCAGTTCTTTCTCTGGGGATGGATAGCACTTTTCATCCTAAGTCCTCCAGAGTTGTCTTGGATGTTTGTATTGCTGAGAGTAGCTAAGTCATTCAGAGCTGATCATCTTACAATATTGCTGTTACTTTGAAAACAGTACATTTCACTTTGCATCAGCCCATGCAAGTGTTTTCAGGTTTTTTCTGAGAACATCCTGCTCATCATTTCTTATAGTACAATAGTATTCCATCATAATCACATACCACAACTTGTTCAGCTATTACCCAGTTAGTGGGCATCACCTTGATTTTTAATTCTTTTCTTCTATTAATTAATTTACTTTTAGTTTTCAACATTCACTTCCACAAGATTTTGAGTTCCAAATTTTCTCCCCATCTCTCTCCTCCCTCCTACCCCAAGACAATGCGCATTCTGATTACCCTTTCCTCCAATCCGCCCTCCTTTCTATCACCACCTTGCCACCTTCTCTTATCCCCTTCCCTTCTATTTTCCTGTAGGATGAGATAGATTTCTATACCCCATTGCCTGTATATCTTATTTTCCAGTTGCATGTAAAAACAATTTTTAACACTCATTTTAAAAACTTTTGAGTTCCACATTCTCTCCCTTCCTCCCTCCTCACCCACCCTCATTGAGGTTATACATGTGTAGTCATGCAAAGCACTTCCATAACAATCATGTTGTGAAAGACTAACTATATTTCCCTCCATCCTATCCCACCCCCCATTTATTCTAGTCTCTCTTTTGACCCTGTCCCTCCTCAAAAGTGTTTGCTTCTGATGACTGCCTCCTCACATTTGCCCTCCTTTCTATCATTCCCCTTGCCCCTTCTCCCCTTCTCCCCTACTTTTCTATAGGGTAAGATAGATTGAGTGTGTGTGTTACTCCCTCCTTAAGCCAAATATGATCAGAATAAGGTTCATTCATTCCCTGTCACCTCCCCCTTCTTCCCCTGTACTGTAAAAGCTTTTCTTGCCTTTTTTATGTGAGATAATTTACCCCATTCTACCTTTCCCTTTCTCTTTCTCCCAGTACATTCCTCTCTCACCCTTTAATTTTATTTTTTAGATATCATCCCTTCATATTCAACTCAGCCTGTGCCCTCTGTCTATATATATATACACACACACATACACACATATACATATACATACGCATACACACATATCTACACATACATACATGTATACACACACATACACACATATATACATATACATGTATACATACATACACACACACACACATATAGATATATATATCCTCCAACTTCCCTAATACTGAAAAAGGTCTCTTTAGTTATGAATATCATCATTCCACGTAGGAATGTAAACAGTTCAGCTTTAATAAGTCCCTTGTGATTTGCCTTTCCTGTTTAGTTTTTCATGCTTCTATTGATTCTTGTAATTGAAAGTCAAGTTTTCCATTCAGCTCTGGTCTTTTCATCAAGAATGCTTGAAAGTCCTCTATTTCATTGAATGTCCATTTTTTCTCCTGAAATATTATACTCATTTTTCCTGGGCAGGTTATTCTTGGTTTTAATCTTAGCTCCTTTGATCTCTGGAATATCATATTCCAAGCCCTCTGGTCTCTTAATACAGAAGCTGCTAAATCTTGTTATCCTGATTGTGTTTCTACAATGCTTGAGTTGTTTCTTTCTGGCCACTTGCAATATTTTCTCCTTGACCTGGGAACTCTGGGAATTTGGGTACAATATTCCTAGGAGTTTTCCTTTTGGGATCTCTTTTAGGAGGTGATTGGTGGATTTTTTCAATTTCTATTTTCCCCTCTGGTTCTAGAATATCAAGACTGTTTTCCTAAATACTTTCTTGAAGGATGATGTCTAGGCTCTTTTTTTGATCATGGCTTTCAGGTAGTCCACTAATTTTTAAATCATGTCTCCTGGATCTATTTTCCAGGTCAGTTGTTTTTCCAATGAGATATTTCACATTGTTGTCTGTTTTTTCATTCTTTTGGTTTTGTTTTATCATTACTTAATTTCTCATAAAGTCATTAGCTTCCATTTGCTCCATTCTAATTTTTAAGGGATTATTTTCTTCAGGGAGCTTTTGTACCTCCTTTTCCATCTGGCCAATTCTGCTTTTTAAGGCATTCTTTTCCTCATTGGCTTTTTGGACCTCTTTTGCCATTCAGGCTAATCTATTTTTTAAGGTGTTATTTTCTTCAGCATTTGGTGGGGGGGTCTCCTTTAGCAAACTGACTTGTTTTTCATGGTTTTCTTGCATCACTCTTATTTCTCTTCCTAATTTTTCCCCTACTTCTCTTACTTGATTTTCAAAATCCTTTTTGAACCCTTCCATGGCCTGTGACCAATTCATATTTTTCTTGGAGGCTTTGGATGTAGGAGCTTCGATTTTGTTGTCTTCTTCTGGTTGTATGTTTTGATCTTCCATGTCACCAAAGTAAGAGTCTATATTCTGATTTTTTCCTCGCTGTTTGCTCATTTCCCCAGCCAATTACTTGACTTTTTAGCTATTTGTTAAGGTAGGACTCTGCTTCCAGTATGGAAAGTGTACTGTCCCAAGCTTCAGGGGTTTTGTGCAACTATTTTCAGAGATACCTCTAGGGACCTGAAAATTTTCAGTTCTTCCAGGGTGGTATTATCAAAGAAGAGGTATTTACTCATCTCCTGGCTGTCCTCTAGTCTGTGAGTGACCACAAGCACTCTTTTCTGCCTTGGAACTGTGTGGACTCCCTCTCCCCTGGCACCACAAGCTCCACCATGGTAGTGCTCCTCCTCACCCCAGGTCTGCCACACAGGATTGCAACCCAGATCAAAGCACAAGTAAAGCAAGAAAATCCTGCCTCAGTGCCAGCAAAGAAATCCCTGAAATCCTCCTCTGATCAGCAGCTTGATCCTCCCGAGAGCTCAAGAAACAGGCACTGCTTCTTCCGCCGCTGTGGCTGCTCTGGAGCTAGGGCCAGATCTTGATTCTCTCTCACCCAGGTCCAACAGACCTTTCCCACTGACCTTCTAAGTTGTTTTTGGCTTTTATGGGTTGAGCAGTCTGGAAACCACCACAATTGCTGGTGATTCAGTCCCCTGAGGCCTGCTCCAGCCCTGTCTGTATCGTCGTGGCCCATGCTGGATTACGTTTCTCCCCCACCTTGTTGCAATAGATCTCTCTGTTGTTTTGTGGGTTCGTAGCTCTAGAATTGTTTAGAATCATTTTTACAGATATTTGGAGGGGTTTAGGGGAGAGCTCAAGTAAGTCCCTGCTTTTACTCTGCCATCTTGGCTCCATCCCCCAGTTGTTTAAAATATTGCAGAATTGTGAACATTTATTATTATTCCAAAGAGATCCATTTATTATTATTCCAAAGAGATCCATCTGTTTTTATCACATCTGACACAGGTGTGATCTCATCTATACCTGGGGTGTTCTTATCCTTGTGCCTCTCAGTATACAACAGAGTATCAACTGTACATGTTGGAAGCTTTCTCTCTAGCGCTTTAAATATTTTTGTAGCTATGAATCTATAAAATATTCAAAGCTACCCCAAAAGATGATGTTAGAGCTTATGAAGATTCTTTTTAGGGGATGATGACCAACATGGCTCTCAAACTATCCATTTGTTAACTTTCACTCTCAATATTTGATTAGCCCACCTCCTTTTCTTGTCATACATATCTTTTCTGATATCTTTCATGCCACCTCCTGCATGTAAAACACTGGTACCATGCCGCATCCTTTTTATACCTATCATCCATTCCACTGGGTCATTTTTAATTTGTTTAAGACAGTGATGTTAAATGATTTGCAGCCATATCGCACCATCAGGAGAGAACTGATGTTTAAAAAGATGAGATGATTATGTAAGAGAAGTACAAATAAAATATCAGGTGAGGTGTAAGGAGGGGCGAAGGTCATTATCACATGAGAGAATCATGGAAGACTTCATGGAGGTTCTGTCATTTGAGCTGAACTTTAAAAGAAGGCTTTAAATGTAATTTATGCAGGTAGTGTGGAGCAATGGACAAAGAGCCAGCTTCACAGTCTGGAAGGCCTCAAAGTCTGCCTCTGACATCCTGGCTGTGTGACCCTAAGCAAGTCAATTAACATCTCAGTGTTATGCGTAATTCTTTAAAGCTAAATTTCAGAGAGGGTGCTGACTGTCATTGGTGGAAGAAGTTTCCCCATCTGGAAGTTCTCTATACCAATGAAATCCAATCCCTATATATGTCTTTCCAGGAAAGATCAGATTTCAACATTAAATAAAATTTTTGTGCATTACAAATATTGTGCCTGAGAACAGAACTGTATCTATTTGTTCTTTGGAAGGGAGGACCTTTTGGTTCCACTAATTTTCCTGATTCTCTGCAGGCTGTGGTAGGTGACCTTGTTGACCAAAGTAGACATTTCAGAGTCTGAGGTCACTGTCTCTTTGGGACAATAATACTTGGTATGGTATTACTGAGGGGAGAATTAATTAAAGGCTCATCACAAAACAGAATAAAGCACAATGCATATCTTTTTTAGCCTCTCTTCCTGGGTTTGGTTGCCAGAATTCAACTAAAGTACACCAATATTTAACAAGTCACTCACCATGGATTCACGTGCTAGGTGTTAAGGAGGGATATATTGGTAAATAAGATACTTCCCCTTTGCTCAAGGAGCTTGCAATGTCATAGTAAGAGATACTGGAAAAACCTCATTATAGACTAAGCTCATCTACAAAATGGTCCCCCTCCCAGAGGCCCCAGGGACAGGACTCCACTGTACTTGCAAGACAGATGATTCTTCTGCACTGGCTGGTCTTGATTGTGATCTCCACTTCTCTTTTGAAGCCAGGATCTGTTCATGTGTAACTTGAAAGAAAACTGATTTTTTTTTCCTAGAGTAAAACTGCAACTGGAAGGCAGAATTCTATTAAAAACAGGCAAATCATTACCATTCTTTCCCAATTCTGCTTATTGTTTTCCTAAGCTTATTTTGATTTCCCAGGTTGACTCCTGCTGCCTAACCCGCCAAAAGAGGTCCACTCTTCTGTTATCCCCTGAGATGACAGTCGTGAAAGGTCCTTATAGCATGTATCCTGTTTCCCACTCAAAGAGTAATACTAAGGATGTTGCTGAATGTCTCCTGTCTATCGCCATTCAGATGTTCTTTATTTATGAACTGTGTTTTGTCTATGGGTAGCTTCAGGATTGTTGAAAATTGTTATTTGTTGGGTGTAAAGATTAGGGTCTTTTGTCCTTACGTGGAAACAGTAGACAATTGACTGTAAGGTAGGATGTGAAGGGCAAAAGATATTTTCTCCCAGGCCCAAGCAAAACAGGCAAAAAAAGTCTCTCCTCATATGCTTAGAATTTCAACATTAGGAGTTATTCTTAGGTGTTAAGTATTTCATCACTAAGACAGTTTTTAATCCTAAGAAGGCTAACGCATTACATTGTTAGCATCTTGAAATGAATGCTTTCTGTGCTTTTGTATTTTTTTTTTCAAAACCAACACTTTCTGATGACAGGAGAAATAAGAATTATCATTGGAGTCCTGGGCTCATGGAGAGGGAGAATAGACCCAGATTTAGTGGAGGGCCCAGAAAACAAGATTCATTTTCTTTATAATTTGCTAAAATCTTATGATCATGTTTTTTAATAATCAGAAAGGTGGAGATGCTAATTATTCATTTCAAAACCTAAACTGTTGTAATTCATAAGAGCACACATAGTTGTTAAGATGATCACAGAAGCTAAGAGTTTGAAATGTAGCTGAGGGGCCATCTGGTCCAATTTACATCTGAAAAAAAGAGAATTCCCCCTATACCATATGTACCATACAAGTGACCATCCAGCCTTTACTTCAAAGACTTCCAATGAGGAAGGGCCTACAACCTCCAGAAGCAACCTATTTCACCTTTGAAATGCTGTAATCATTTGAAAGGTTTCCCTGATGTTTTGACAAAATTTGCTTATTTGCAATTTCCACCCCTTGCTTCTAGTTCTGGCTTCTGGGCCAAACAGATCAAATGTCATCCCTCATCAATAGGACAATCCTGAAAATATTTTATGCCAATGGTCATGTTCCCCTTAACTCTGAATTTTATATATTCTTTTCTATTTAATCTCTTAAACAACCCTGTGAGAAGTTTGTTGTTGTTCAGTCGTTTTCAGTCATGTCTGACTCTTTGTCTTTTGGGCTTTTCTTGGGAAGGATATTAGAGTGGTTTGCCATTTTCTTCTCCAGCTCATTTTACAGATGAGGAAATTGAGGCAAATAGGGGTAAGTGACCTGCTCAGGGTCACACAGCTAGTAAGTGTCTGATTTGAACTCAGGAAGATGAGACTTCCTGACTCTAGGCTCAGCACTCTATCCACTACATTACCTAGCTGCCTCCTGTGAGAGGTAAGGAGTGTCTATCCCCACTTTACATGTGAAGAAATTAAGATTCAGAGAGGTAACTTTCAGGATAGCATTTAGAGCTGAAAGAAGCTTTAAATGGCTCATACCGGACTCCTTTATTTTACAGATGAGGAAAACGACGGCTAGAAAGATTAACTAACTAGCTAAAGGTGACACATGTAGGAAGTGGCAGAGGTAGGATTTGAACCCAGGTCATCTAACTCCAAATCTAGTGGTACTGCCTTTGTCTGTGGTTATGCAGCTGTCAAGACCCCCTTTCCCTCACTTCTTCAGAATCCAAATCTCCTACTCTTTCCACAACACCAAAAGGGATTGCAGTAGAAATAATGGGGGGGGGGTGGAAATGCCCAACTTTTCTCTATACCTATCATATATGTATGTATGTATGTATGTATATATATACACTATATGCATATAGTGTATATATATATACGCACACATACACAATTCTCCCAAGAGAATATTCTTTGCACATGATTTAATGGCATTTCTAATATTATTAATAATAATTAACATTTACATAGTGCCTACCATGTGCCAAGCACTCTGTTAAGGGCTTCACAAATATTATCTCATTTGATCCTCACAGCCACCCTGAGAGGTAGGTGCTGTTATTGTCCCCATTTTATATTTCTAGTGGGAAGCCTTTTGCTGTATCTGTTGATTTTTTCTAAGGGATCATTACCTATTTGGCCTTTTATTGCAAAATCCACCAATGGTTAGACATTAAAACACCATCGTACATCACTTTCCTCCAACTTTACACTGAATCTTTAGTTTCTCCTGAATTCTCTTTCAAAGACTATTCTAACTTCAACAGGGCAACTTGTACCATTTTCAACATTGCCCCTTCCTGAGGGGCAGGGGGTGGCATTTTAGTTGCAAAAACTTGGCCCTGCTCATCTCTATAAAGATAGGTGCTTTAAGCCAACGAAGTTTCAAAATAAGCAGATTTTCAAACAAAACAGTTTTCCTTTTGGTAGCCGAAAAGGAAACCACACATCCAGGAGGAATGTAGATCAAAGCAGACTCTGCAAATGATGCAGAAACACATAAAATAACAAACAAGTCTGGTGGGAAGAGGGGAGCTTTTGTAAAAGGATAGGTCTATTCATATTACACTGAAATTGAATGCAAGATTGCAAGGGAAGATACACGAGTTGAGAGTACAAAGCTATGGTTTTTTTTTCCCTTTTTCATGGATGGGGAGGGGGGTTGTCTACCTTTAGTAGGTCAGGTTGGAGGAACTAAAAGGAACAGACAAAAGAAAAACTCTGCCTAGTTTCCCTTTTGCGATAGACTTTCTAGTCCTCTCTTTCCTTGGATTAAATGGACAGAATAACTCTTATACTTTTACTGTGAAACCGAGGCTGAATTTCAGTAGTCTTAAACTGCTGTGATTCTACTTGGCCTTCTCATTTTTGACAACTAGGTTATAATTAACGGGACTCATAGGTAAGGTGGGAATTTAATTTACCATTATTGACATAATGAAAAATTAATACAGACAGTGAATTTTTTTTTTATTTGAAAGTAGATTTGAGTAAGGACTGTGAAATTGGATCATGCCCCCAGTGCTCTGTCCTTCATGGCTGGTGGATGGCAGTGGAGGTCATGAAGGACACACCAGTTTGAAATAATCTGTCAGTGACTAACATCTTCTTCATGAGCATTTGAGATCCTTAAGGGATCTTAGAGTATGGGAGCACAGCAGAGATGAAGCTACAATGGATGATGGGATCAGGATGTCTCTAGCTAGCTGGTCAATTATGCCAAGCCACCCTTCAAACTTGGAAACTGTGAATGGAACGATCATTTCTTTCGCTAACTTCATGTAGCTGCAAATGTGGGTGGTTGCCAATGTGAAAGTGAAACTGAGTTTACTAATAAAGTCACATAAATGCTTGAAGCTGACAAAGCTAAATAGGAGAATGTTGAGATCATCAGCTATCTCAGATCTGCCCCCCTCTTCTCTACTTACACCTCAATTAGCCTCATTTTCATTCTCTTCACTGTTGACTTAAATGACAGTTGATAGCCTATTTATTTAAAATGTTCACTTCAACTATTGTAAATAGTAAATATGCACATGGTAGGGTGTGTGCTCGAAATATTTTAATCAATAAGGTACACAATCAAAAAAGTTCAGAGATCACTGGACTATAGCATAATTAAAAAAGCCAAGCCAATCCCTATAGTCAGTCTCCAATCTACCTTTCCATCATCATCATCATCACCATCACCATCATCACAACCATCACCACCACCACCACCAGCACCACCAGCAGCATCATCACCATCATCAATTCCTCCCACGTACTTTTCATTTCAGCCAAACTGGAAATTGACATTTCCTGATTTCACCTTTTCTCTTCTGTGTATTCAAGCAAGCAGTATGCCCCATGCCTGGGATGTATTCCCTCCATAACCCCACCTGTTGAAATCATCCTCTTCTTTCAAAGACCATCTTATGTGCTCCCTTTTCCATGATGCTTTCTCTGATACCCAGTCCAAAAAATGGTTTCTTTCTCTTTGAATTTCCCTACTAGCTATTTTTTCGGGGTCTTTCCCTTACCACATTATATTTTGTACTCAACTTATTTGTGTACATTTTATCTACCACAACTAGAATAATCCAAATTGGATGTTAAGGTTTAAGAGCCAGATCAACTAATCGACTTTTGGTCATTTTACTTTTAGTCATGTTACAACTTTTAGACCAATTTTTAGTTATAACCGCAATGTCATTTAATCAAGAAGTATGTATTTAAGTATTTAATGTGCTGGGCCTGCTTCTTATGTTCGTTAGTCCTGTTATTTTCATTGGCCACCCTGATACTTTTCAGGTTGTAGAAGATCCAAAAAGAAGGCTAGAAAATATAACAAAAATTCCTGAAAATGAAAATATCTGAGAAAGAGAGATATTCCTAAATCTGGTACCTACATTCAAAATGAACATTTTTCAAATATGTCAGGACAAGAATGGTCGCAGTCATGATTTATATAATAAATTTAGTTTTGTACTCATTTCTGGAAAAAAACCCAATTTGGACATAATTAGCCACTAGCATTAAATATTGTAGTCACTCTTTGAACTTCAGAAAGTATAGCAATTATGTACATTTATAAGATAAATGCTTTAACAAAAATGTAAAGGAAAAGTTATTGCATTTTTCTTTGTCAATAGGCAATTGTAAGTGGCTTACTTATCTGAAGTCTGGCAGGATCTGAAGTCAGGTCTTCCTGACTCCAAGTCCTTCAATATACCCAATATGTGGTCATCCAGCCTTTTTTCAAAGACGTTCAAGAAGGGGGATCCCACAGGACTCCTGGGGAAGCCCTTAACCATTTAGGATAGCTCTAAGTGATAAACTGAATTGAACTTTTAAATAAATAAATATTAAATAAATATTAATTCACAGTAGGATTTTCATAGTACACAAGACTTACTTGAAACAGTGAAGCAGATTTGTGGGGGTGTGGAGTGGGGCGTACCATCCCTACAGACATGTCTATGTTTCTTACCTCTATACTTGAAGAATCTGTGATTTCACCATTGTGGGTACTTCTTTTGTCAGCAGATATCACCAACCCTCTGTTGCTTAGCAGATGATCCTTGAGAATTATCATGGCTAAAAAATATGATACTCTAGGGTGGACCTGCTGATGAGTCTCTTCTAATTAGCAAAGCCTAGCCTTGGACAACATATACACAGTCTATTTATTCACAGAGAGGCCAACACTCAAGGTCTTTACTACCAGGCTTGGACTTTGCTGGCAAGGCCTTTGAGAGTCCAAAGACACATTTGCCCTGTGACAAAACACCAAAAGAACATCTTAGTGGAAGAGATAACAGTAGTAGCAAAAGAAAAGTTGTTTATAACATCACTGAAAAATCAGAACTTCTATTCCACTTCTAACTCTAATGATCACATAAGTCTCTACACTCAGTGTTGCCCAAATTTCTTCCTAGATAGTTTGTGTCTAATTAGGTGAAATGCAAATGTCCTTCCTCAGGGCCAGGGCTTTATATGGCCTCGGATTCTCCATTCCTCCACTGAGTGATTTTTAAGGTCTCAGCAAGTTCTAAAAGTTCTATGCCCTGAAAGTGTCTTGTAAATGTTTGCCAGGTTCTCCCAACTCAAAAATTACTCTTGACTTATCTGGTACCTTTAACTCTCTCAGGTTATTCAGATATCATTTGGTGTTCCATTATTTATGCCCAAGGGAAGAGTTTACAGACCAGGAAAATCAATGGACTTCCAAAATATGGATTTAGTTCCAGTTTCTATGAAATGTCCTTGGAGTGTGCTGGAGCCACCTCTCACACTGACTATTAAATTTTCAACGTGAAACATTCACATTTGAGAAATCGACAAATGCTTCAAATCAGGGCTTAATTTGTTGTTTTGTTGATTGTCTAAGCTTAAGAAAGTGATGGAGAAAATGTCAGTTATGTAGATTAAACTTAAGAATGTGCTGTTGTTAAATATTTATCAGCACACCTTGAATGCTCTCCTAGCTCTTTGCTTGCAAAACAGAAACATAATGATCCAGTAATCGCACATGCTTGTCTGTGTCTTCTTTGTAATTTACTAATAAAATATCAATGAGTGTATTGGAGGGAACTTACCACGTTTTACAGTTATGTGGAGCAAAATTCACGTTCCTAAGAGGATGAACAAGTGTTTTTATCTGAGTCCTTGGAATAAGTGGCAAACTCCTGAGAAGGAAGGGAGAGTCTTGGTCTAAGAGCGACCAAATCCAGCTTAAGCCAAAAATGTTCTAGAATGCATATTGACTTCTTTTTTTGATTTTCCATTAGACATCTTTAATATCTTTTATTTCAAATATTAATTTTATAAGATAGATTGAATATTTTTGTCTTTAGTCATACAAAAGATGAACTTTATTTCATCCTTTAATGTAAGACTCTATGTACAATTATATTGTACACATGAATATGTACATATGAATATGTACAATGAAGTAATTTCATTGAAATTAAGTATTGAAGTTTTTATTTCAAATATTTTTTTATTTCAAATCCTTTATTTCAAATATTAATTTTATAAGATAGATTGAATATTTTTGTCTTTAGTCATAAAAAAGATGAACCAAATTTAAAATGCACTTGCAATGCTAGGCCAAAAGTTAAGAACACTGTCGAAAGTATTGCACTTTCATCAAGGTCATGTTATAACAACTGTTATTGGAATCATTGTATTGGGTCTTTTGATAAGTGTTAGAACCTATATCTGATCATACTCTGAATTTTTGGGGTTCACACTTGTATTGGTGATCAAGATGGGCTCTTAGCACTCATTCCACCAAGTGCCCTTGAAGAGTTTTGCCCTTTATCTCCTTGATTAAATTAGCTAACTAAGGTGGGGCTCCAGGTGGGGCCCATGAAGGGAGGTCTGATTATATCTTCGATCCCAAGTAGGCCCCAAACCCCTAGCTATTAGGTGCTAAGTCGATAGGCGTGAAGCCCTCAAGGTTCTAGGGGGAGGTGCTAACTCCAGAGCCAATAGTAAGAGCTTAAGTTCTGGTTGCTCAGATGACGTTTGATGATGGCTAAAGAGTGCATACAAAGAGAAGACAGAGTTATTTGGCTACTTTAGTAGCTGTGAAAAGGCATGGGCATGGAAAGAAGGGAATCACGTTTGTCAGAATGTCTTCTGTTACAAAGGTGGCTTTGGGAAGTCATGGGAAGTGGGAATATTAGTGATAAACTGTAGAACTGCTCTGGAGTGGGAAGGCTCTGTAGGAGAACTTTGGGCTTCCTGGCTCGATCCTGAGTTTAGGCACACATCTCAGAGGTTAGGGCCATAGGGATGGCAATCTGAAACTTTGCCCAAGAGCACTCAATTTAGAGGGTGCTAACAGTACTTGCATCCTTCAGCCCCTTAGTTAGGAAGAAGAAGTAGGTGATCCAGCTATAGCTACCTCTTTCGCAGGGCACAGCTTCCCGGTGTCTCTAGCTCACAGTTACCTTTCCTCCTCCTTGCCCCCAATGGAGAACGTACTTCATGCCATCTGCCCCAGTTAGATTTGTGGTAAGTGGCCTGGGTGCCAAAACTCCTAGTTATGGCTCTGTCATAGCTAGCCATATAGTGGGCTACTTTGGAATGGATCCATACCTAACAACTTTATCCTCTGTGATTGTACATAGAGTCTTACATTAAGTGAGGTGGCTGATAGCTGAATTGTCATGGTAAAGACATATAACTTGTATTCAGCCATTTACAGAAAGGATGTAGAGGCAGAAAGGGGAGTGTAGCATCCCATCTGAGATGGTGTTCTCATATTTCTATGCAGAAGCAGTACAGCAAGTGGTATATATAGGTCTTGGCTTGCTATGTTGTCTTGCTATTATGTCTGTGAAAGTGTAGCTCATCTCCAGCATATAGTTTGAGCCTTGTGTCTGTGCTTTGCACAACGCTCCCCTTCTCCCCCACTCCCATTGCCAACTTTAGTTTGCTGTGATAATCTGTGGACAAGAGGAAGGCCTTTCTGATTTCTGCTTCTAAGTTTCAGGACTTTGCTGCTATCTCACCCTGGAACTTGCCTCAAAATTTGGAGCCGCCTCATCTTGGAAGATCCATCTGCTTCCATGGCCTTTTCACTCTGAAACATCCCTCTGCTCTGTTGGCCCCTTCTCCCACTAGTGAGTTTCTCAAGGATACTTCACTTTGGAGATGGGCTAAGGACAGTCAACCTTCATTCCCATTCCCAACTCACTTCTGAATTTCAAGACTTTGACACCATGACCTTCTGTGCAAATTTCTTCTTCCTGTCCTTTGCCCCCACCCCCTAGTTTTCAGCTCCCTTTTGTATCTCTTCTTCTTCCATTAGAATGCAATAGTCTTTAAGGCAGAGGATGTTTTTCTTTTTGCTTGTATTTATACATCCCAGCCCTTAGCACAGCACCTGGCACATAGTAAATACTTAATAAATACTTGTTGCCTTACCCTATAGGCCTTAGACACTTTTGTTTCTGAGCCCTATGGTAGATTCATTTTATAAGTGTATCTGATTTTGCAGTATGCGTGTGCGTGTGTGTGTCTGTGTGTGTGTGTGTCTGTTTGTGTGTGTGTGTGTGAGAGAGAGAGAGAGAGAGAGAGAGAGAGAGCAAGAGAGAGGGAGAGAGAGGGAGAGAAGGGGGGAGAGGGAGAGAGAAAAGGGATGAAGAAAGGAGAAGGGAGCAAAGAAAAGAGAGGAAGGGAGGAAAGTGGGAGAGAGACAGAACCAAGAGACAGAGACAAAGAAAGAAGGAGAAAGAGAAAAAAAGAAGAAAAGAAAGAAAGGAAGGAAAGAAAGAAGGAAAAAAGAAAGAATGAATGAAAGAGATTGTTTTATATTTAACATGTAAAATTTTGCAGGTTTTCTCTATTGATTCTCATGAAAGAATATTCTCCCCATTCTTCAAAACTTTTAACTTTTAGGAAGCTACTTCCTTTCTCAACATACATATTAGTTCTAATTGTACTTCAAAGACTTGTAGATTGTCCCCCTCTGTGCCACTCACTCTCTTTTCCTGCAGAGCTCTTTTGGGACTCAATAGAAAGCTGGAGTGGGGAAGAATGAGGGCTCTATCTTGATCCTTGGTTTGTGATTCTGTCAAGAGAGTGATAGGTGGGTGAGGTGAGAGTAACTGAAGCAGGAATGGACTAAAAGTGTTGCTGTTAACTTCCAGAGAGGTGTGTGTGTGTGTGTGTGTGTGTGTGTGTGTGTGTGTGTGTGTGTGTGTGTGTGTGTGTGTGTGTGTATGCCAAGAAAAGGTTATTCAGAGTTAGAATAATGCTTGCACGTCAGAATCATACCAATCCCATGAAAACTCAAGGAATATATTGTCTCTTTTGGAAACTTTGTGTCCTGAAAAGATAAGAAGGAAAAGGAATACGATTATGCTGCTTTTCAATTCATGTGTTTCTACTTAGGTTCACTGTGCTTTATCTTATTCAAGTGCTGCCGAATTTCATTGTAGTTAGGACCCTGGTGTATATGGAGGTCCTCCCAAGGAACTCTGATCCTACTCCCCCTTCCCTTTCACAGCCCACCCTGCTCCTCTCCCACCCTCCAGTCTGTCAAAAAAAGAAAAGAAAAGAAAAGAAAAGATCATCCCTTCACCGCTACACATCTCCCAGTGAAAGTTTGTATCGTGCTGTCTAAAGGCACTCCCTCGGTGTGAGCTAGCGAACTGACAGGCCAAGGCACTCTGCATATCAGTTTCCCAGACAAAGGACATCCTTCAGCAAAGGGAGTGTTTGCACTGGGACAACTATAAGATCTCTTGGAGATTATAGCACCAAACAAACCCACTCAGTTAATGAGTTTGATGCTCATTTGTTTTTAAATAAGTGGGGGAGGAGAGGGGGAGGGGGCTATATCATTCATCTAAAAATGCTTTATTTATACTCATTGTTTTTCAGGTTCTAAACCATTTACTGAAACATTAAGAAGGGAAACAAGCGTTGACAGTTTCTCTGGGCTGTGATTTCAGACATGCTGTTTCATTTAGGAATGGTGCTGTAGATGTGCTCTTGGCATTTTGAAAGCCTGAAGATCTTAGAGAGGGGGGTGATTCAAGTAGTCGTTAGTTCTAAATGATATACCAAAGGAGAGCGTGGTGAGTGGTGTTTGAAAGAACCTTTACACGTCAGATGTTTCAGCTTCAAATTTGCCCCCGTATATTTTGTCATGTCAACCCAACAGAAATAAAAAGTCAAAAGGCAGCGACTGGCCATAGGTTAGCTCTATCTTTGTTGTTGTTAATTCTTTCTATTTGTGGGGTACGTAGCAGTCATACTAGATCACCCCAAATGTTCTAAGAGAGCTCACTCAGTATTGTCAATTATATTCTACAGGATAGGAAATATGTCCTCACTAAGGAGTGGCTTTGCCAGCGGTCACTGAGTGTCATGGTGGGTCACGTGAGGCATGTGAGTAAGCAGAGCAGGTAATGGAAGTCAAGAAGACACAGAGGGAGGATACTAGGGAGCAACAGCAGTTGCGAGTCCCAGGTTTGTTTTAATGGTCAAAAACAGAGACATTGGCAGAATCAAAGGACTAGTTCAAGGTAGCTGTTAAAAAGTCCATCTAAAAAGTTATTAATTCACAGAAGCAGAGGATATAAGGCTGAGAAAGAATGAGTACAGATGCATAGCATCAGGTATAATGAAAGAAGCTCGATACTAAGGCAACTTGGCATTGTAGCCTCAGATATGGCTAATCTCTTTGATCTAGCCAGGCATAATTCAAGGTAGTACAGTGATTCAGGATGGTAATTAGAATGCAATAATACCTTGTGGACCACATAATGCAATAAAAATAACTTGACTGGTAATAAGATTCCTGGTTAAATTCAAATAAAACACTACTTCTCTCTGCCTCTGAGTCCCCCATGGTAATTGGTAATGCTAAATCAGAAAGGCGATTCAACAAGGTAATGGAAACTGTGCTATATGCTATACCATATGACACCAACTCTCCATAGGCGGAGCCCTTTATATCTCAGGTCACCAGAAAATCAAGCAACTTTCCCACCCGGTTAAAGGTCCAGGCCAGCATACATAAAAAGGAATCCTGCTCCTAATATAATCTAGCCTTTGGTGGCAAGTTCCCAAATATTTTCTAGGGAAACTTCTACCGCTAAAATAGTCTTTAAAATAACCCCAAACCTCTGATCTTATAAGTAATGCTGAAATAGGATTTTAAATTAAATAATGTCAATATAAAAATTGTACAAAATTTTGTTTTAAAGTACAATCCACAGTAGGGGTACTAGCAGTGGCAATTTATAGTAGGTCTTCTGATGTAAAAACAACCACAGTGACCAGGAGTAGCACTAGAAACATCTAATCCTCCAGTATATTTTCCCTCCCATCACAGGTTCGCATTATCTATAGCAAATTTAAGAGGTCATATGCTCCTAGAATACAATCTATCATGGGTCCTAAATTAATATCAAGACTCATTCCATACCATCACTCATTCAGTATTCTTCAGCCCACCAGTCAAAACTTCTCTTTCTCTGGAAGTCCCATAATGTTAATGATACTAAATTTTGGCCCCTATAGAAGCCTTTGCTGAGGGATTAATCCCCTTCTTCTGCAGAGATTGGTCCCTATCTTATTCATCTAAGGACATAAGACTACCACAAACCAACCAAAGTATCTCTTTTCTTACTGACAAATTTTCATTTGCCATGATTAAGACAGTTTTACCTTTCCAATATAACAAAAAAAATCAAAGCCTCTCCCAATAATTTTGTCCCTTGGTTTCTAATGCCCTTTCAAGGGAAGAGTTGTTTGAACCATTACAAGAGAAAGAAACTCTGCCAATCAAGGGGAACTGAGCCATTTTCCTAGGTTCTGTAGAGTCTTCTGAGACAGTAGGTAGCTCATGGCCAGTGCAGCTCTGCACATAGGATGCAACAAGAGTTGGAGGGAGGGAGGGTTAATTGGGACTGTGTCTAAAAGTAATCTATTCTTTCTGAAAGTCTAATCTACAAAACTGTTGGATCAGAGAACTTTCCTACTTTTTTGGAGTAGTCCTTATTTATCAAAGACACAAGCTCTGGGAGGTGAGATGCTTAACTCTAATAATTATAGGTATGATAATAAAGCTGTTTTAAAAGTTCTTTCCAGTATTTAATATAACCAGCCTTTCAAGGGTGGTATGGAAGATAGAAAATAGTAAATATGATGGTGATAGGCCTAATCTCAGACTTTCCTATTCTTAAGAGGAATTCCTAGATCAGAAGCAGATGTACAGGCGAGCCTGTGAGGAAGAAGTATGTATTCTATGAAGCTTTGGTGGTGACTTTCATGGTGGCATATATAAGTGGAACTATGATTCCTTATCCTGAATACAGTCCAAACTATAGTGAGGGCAAATCTCCTGCCCTGAAATAGAGGAAGGGGACAATATAATTAATTTGCTCATTATCCTAAATGCACACTGGTCAAGAATCCTGTAGGATTATACCATAATGATCTCTGAAAGGTCAGAATTCTGATTGGCATGAAGAGCATTGTCGAGCAGTAGCTATATCATTAAGAGAATCATATAATCTTGAGCCTGCTGTAAGATAGCATTATGACCCCCTCATGTCTAGGTTGATGATCTACTTGGTCCCCAATTTTTGGGGTCTGCCATATTTCTAAGGATACCAGCCTAATTATTCAATTTAGCAGAGTATTTATAATGTTTCTTATGGTCATGTCCTACAAACAACAATGTAGTAGGAGGTATCAGCAAAATCCTTCTATTTGTGCTAATCCCAAAGAGACAGACCATTCAGCCAAACCTTAGAAATCAATAAAAATAAAATCCTGTTTTCCCTGTTGCCTTAGGCTTTCTCACATTCCAGATGTGCAGCTGGAAGCTTGATATACTCAGAAGGCTTTTACTACATATGTTTTTGATGTGAGATGGCATACATTTGTGTTAATAATTCTTATTGTTTCATGGAATCATTAACTTCTATTAGATCATATGCTCCTTGAGAGCAGGAATTGTGTTTTGCCTCTATTTGTATCCCCAGTACTTACTACCATATCTAGTACTAATTAATAAATATTGTCAAATATTTATTAATTGATTGATTAGTCTAGTCTAATTTTCAGAGAATCTATTATTTGGATAATATTTTATACCTCTTGTGCTAAGCTACTAATTATCTTTCCAAGTTTCTCTTCAGTTTCATTTAATTTCCTTTAGTGTTTTGATTTCATTTATAGTAATAATTTAAAACTATTAAATATAAAAAAGAAAACCTTTTGCTTCATTTCTTCTAGGAATTCTAGTTTATCTTGTGGCCAAGCTATATTTTACTTTGAGCCCTTGCTTGTAGGTGTTTTAGAGTCATTCTCCTCCTCTGGGTTTATGTCTTGAGCATCCCTGACATCATAAGAGTTCTTCATCTTTTTTGCCCTTGTTGTTTTTATTTACTCATTATTGAAGTGTTACTTCCAGGATTCAGACTTTGTGTTATATCTAGGTTCCATTCTTCTGGTGGGACTGTTATGGTCTTGTATGGTCCTGACTTGTCTTATCTAGTGTCTTACTCCTCAGATGGGTGCAAGAGGACTGGGGCCTTGTTTTGCTCTCAGGGTCTGTCTCCATGATCCTTGTCTACTTCCATGCAACAGTTCCTGCTCATTACTTGTTTTGGGTCAAATTTGGGATCTTATGCTGGAAAGATGGCCCATTATGGGTTTTTCTTGGTTTTCTGATCATTCCTCAATCTAGCTCAATTCTTAGATCTTTGTTGAAATAATTCTAGGGGATCTGGGCTGCACTGTTTTCTCCTACACCACCATCTCTTCTGATCTTCCTGTACTATATAAGTCCCTGCCTCCAACTGGCTACCTCCAGATGTCCAGATCTATGTCTTGCCACTGGACTCAGATGACTCTGGAGGAAAGAAGGAGGCAGGTGACTTTGCACAGCCCTGCCTCACTTAAATCCAGTTCACTTGCAAGTCAAGATATCCCCTTCCTGATGTCATTGATCGTCTCTGAGAACAAGCAACCACAAACTGCCTCTAACTTAGATGAATGTCTTTGACAGAAAAGAATAATTAGCAAATTCCTTAACCATTTCCTATTTGCACTTAATGTAAGTTTAATTACTTATCTGATGGATAGTATAGAACTCACACATTACCTCTTCTATGTAGTCTTCCTTATCTCCCCATTTAGAAGTGATTTCTTTCTCATCTGACCTTTATATTCTTCTTATACATTTCTGACCTTCTGATTTGTATTACATATATGTGTATACACGCCTTATCTCTTCTTACTACATTGTTAGCTATTTGAGGACAATGACACATCTTATTTACCTTTAGATTATTACCAGTATATTATACAGTAGGTTCTTAATATCTAATGAATGAAGTAATAAATGAATGAAATCATAGGTTCATACTCATGATAAATCAATGAAAGTACATTTAGATTTCAAAAGCATATTTGAATTCATAAATCTTGAATTTTATATCAGGGAGCTAAACTCAGTGAATGTCTATGGGAATCAATGGGAATACCATTGATTAGAGCCTAAATAATAACATAAACCAACAAAGTCTTCGAAACCAAAGTTTAAAGATAAGAATAATTAATGAATAATGTGGCATAGTAGAAAGAATGCCCTGGTGGTCAGAAGACTTGAATTAGAATCTCAGTTTTGCCACTTATTACCTGAACAACACTGGGCAAATCCTGTCACCTCTCCAAGATCTCAACATCCTCATCTACAGAATGAAGGGAGTAGAGTACCTGACCACTGAATGCCCTTCCAGCTTTAAAGCAATGATCCCAGTTGTTTTTCTAGACCCTAGGCAGCATTTAATCTTTACCTATAACATCTATTTCTTAAAGACTTCAATTTAGGAACACTATTAAATGTACTGGGCATACAAAGCTTCCTGTGTTTAAGGCATTGTATCAGGCATTAGGGAGACAAAGAAAAAATGTAGCAGGTCCTTTACTTTCTACTAGCCTTAGCTGAAAGAAATTTCCCAGTGATTTCTTTTGAGAAAAAGTTATGAGACAATAAGATTCTTAAATTACATTTTTAATTAAGCTGTGTATGTCCTTTTGCATGTTTAATAGTATGGCATTGCCATTCCTGTGGTGGAGATATTATTACATTATATATGTTGTCCTAAAGTATTTTAGAGTTAGCACCACGCCATGGCTCACAGTTCCACAATTAACAAATCACCATGCAGAGTTTGCCTGCGGAGAGCTGGGGCTGGAGTTACCCATGTGTGGAAATGTCTTGGCTGATTGAAAAATAAAGGAGGGAAGCTAGCATGCTTCTCCTAATGAGGCATGAGAGGTTTCTTTTTGGTGAATATGAGAAAAATTCTCCAGGAAAAAGAGTCTTTCTAGACATGTATCAGGACTGAGAATTAAGTCTACAGACCATGACGTGATCTATGTGAGGAATTTAACATAAAGATAATGCTATGATGGCAATCTGCTCTTGATTCAATGATTCATCAAATACTATTAAGCACCAGTTATGTGGCGGAGCATAGTACAAAGCCCTGGGGAGAGATAAAGTTTACACAAGACACCCTTATCCAACCCTTCGTGGAAATGACAGTCTAATAAAACACAATGACATGGACATATTTACAATATTTATAATTTATAGTATTTATAATATGTGATGTGTACAAATGACATCCAAAGTGTTACGTGAGGCTCCAAATGGCAAATGGGGTAGGAAGATGGCCTATCCGAAAGCCATGGAAAAAGGACTTTTTGATTGTCCATCCTATTTGTATGTTCAGCTGAGGGTTCCTTCCTATATCCAATTTCATGTAATTTAAGTGGAATTCACTTCTTTTAAATGGGTTTCATTACTGAATTCTGAGTTTAAGCTCCTAGATAAATTTGAGATATCGCCTTTTTTTAAAAATGGAAATTATTTTTAAATGAAATCACCTTTGAATTATTCAATTTAAGTAAATCTTGACAGAACCAGAGGAGTGGCAGTTGGTAAATCCACACCAGACTTCACTTCAGTGGTAACAGAATTCATTGATATGCAGGGAATTTCTAGGGACAATTTACATAGAAAAGCTTCTGTTTTTTGAGGCGCTGTCTGCTAGAGTATTTTCATTGGGAATGAATATTTAGGAACCTTTTCCCTTGTTAGAATTCAGAATGTTTAGGCACTATAGACAAGCTAGAGAGAATATGGCTCATTCCAGGGAACCTCAGTTTGTGGTGAAAGCAACAGGAACGATATATGTAGGAAAACTGGCTTATATTTATTGAGTGTTGTGATAAAATTCATGGGGCTATAAGAACTCAAGCTGGAATAAGAAAAATTGGAAATAAGGAGGAGAAACCCAAATTTGGGGGCCTCCATTCTTCATCATAGTACCAAAGTTATTGCTGAACCAAACACTACAACACACACAATCTATCCCTCTTTTTTTCTGTTTTATTAAACCCATCTTCCACATGTACATGTACACGTATGAATATGCATATATATAGTATGTGCAAAAAGCATGTCTATCTGATTATATATTTTATTGAACCCATCTTCCATATACACATAAATATGAATATAATGTAATGTAATACAATATAATATATACATGTAGCTATGTCACTAACCATCTGCCTACAGTCTATATATTTTATTGAACCTGCCTTTCATATGTAATATGTAATGTACATAGTATACTATAATAATATACATATTATACATGTATAATATAAGAAATGTATACATACATATATATAATAAATATAATAATATACATGTGTCCATAGATCTCCCTACCTGCCTATCTATCTGTTTGTCTCTATGTTTTATTGGCTAGCTTTCCATCTATTGTTCCACACTGCATCTGGTTTAAGTGCATATGTTTTATATATAGATAGATAAAATTAGGCATATAAATATATTTATACATATAAATGGATACGTATATATACATGCATGTGTATATATTTCTATCCATGTACCTATCTATCGATTTGGTAAAAGTGAAACATCTTTGCTTTTATCCTTATAAATTTGGTGATTCTTCTAGAAAGCATAATTGCCTTCTAGTTTCCTCTTATTTGCAAGCTGGGCTTCTTAAACCTATAAGCTCTCTGAATTCTTTAGGATAGCATTCAGTCTGATGAGTTACATGTGCAGAGACATAACTAGCCCAGAGTAAATAGAGCTTTACCTCAGGGCACTGCCATGTAGGGGGTGTGGTTTCTTTTCATGATAACTGCCAAAACAAGGGGTTTTACGAGACAGTGGTGAGGAGGGATGCGTAGCAGTCATGGGGGACAGCCAGTGCAAAGTCACAGAGACTGATAATTAGATCCTCAGGATTTTTTTTTATCCCTGTGACTATTTCCTCACGTAAAACCAAACTGTAATTATTTCAACTAATCAACCTGTTCCATCATGATTCTTGGGAACCTTAATTTCACTGATAAGAGAGTTGAGGGCAGGAAAGAACTAGAGTCAAAAAAGTACGGATGTCTGAGTAGTGGGAGAGGTTATTCAATGCTCCCTGAGTAGGGCACATTCTTTCTCTCCCCTTTCTGATTTGGAATTAGCTTTGGAGAATACTGAATTTTCCCGGGACCATGACTCTTGTGGGGCTGGTGCTCAAGGATCTTAATTTAGTGGCAATTAAGGCTCAAGGAGGACAAAATAATTACAATAAATCAGCCTCTCCTTTGAAAAGCACTAGTTTCCAAGTTGTAAGACAGCAGAAATGTCTGATTTAAGCCAGTAATGCCATATAAAAAGCAACTTAGCCCATAGCTGATTTTGCTTTTTAAAAACCCAACCAAACAAAACAAGAACAGCCCAGGCAATAGTGATCTATAAGATGAAGCCTGCTCTAAGATGGAAGCATGACTGCTCGGAACACTCAGACTGCCAGCTGAGGATCTTAGGTCCAATAACAGGGCAGAGTCAGGACAGAATGAGAGATAGATGGACTAGGTCTCCTAATCCAACTCCTTATTTTAGTGCTAAGGAAACTGAGGCTGAGAGATGTGAAGAGATTTATCCAACCTAGGTCCTATGACTCCAAATTCAGACTCTTTTCTCTAGTGCGATCTAGACTGAAATTCTAGTCTCATGAGACCGGCTGGATGTAGTAGTTAGAGCATCTGTTGGGTTGCCTAACTAGAATCTTAATGCCCCATTGGATGCATTAAAACACAGTCCTATCTTCATTTCTTAATCATTCTTAGGGCTAGCTATATAGTCAGTCACTGTCAATGACACACACACAAAACCCCATTGTTTTAACACCAGCATCCTCCCGATGGATGCTACATGACTGAATCATGGAACACTATAATCTCTAAAAAGTCTGAATTGCTGGTGATGCCCTCCATTAGTCAGTGGCCAAAGGACATGAATAGTTTTCAAATGAAAAATTTCAAATGATCAATGCCTGTATTAAATCACAATTTGCATATGTAAGACTGGAAGGGCCTTTAGAGGGCATCTAGACTCGAGAGGGTGCCCTTCGTTTTATAGATGACATAGCTGAAGCCCAGAGGTATTGATATCAGGTGATTTGCCCAAGGTCACACAGGTGAAAATTTAAACCACTTTGAGGTTTCTCCTCATATTGTATAAATTGACAAAGATGACAAAGATTTGGAAAGGTCAGTGTTGGAGGGTGTTTGGGAAGACAGGCACTTTGAGGCACTGTTGGTAAAATTGTGAAGTAGTCCAACTATTCTAGATATCAATTTGGAATTATACATAAAAAATAACCAAGTTGTCTCATCAAATCCACTACTTAGCACATGTCCCAAAGGAAGTCAAAGACAAAAACAAAGGTCAAACAAACACCAAAATATTCATGGTAGCATCCTTTATGGCAGCAAAGAATTGGGATAGGGAGCAAGGAGTGATACCCATTGATTGGAGAACGACTGAAAAAAAAACTGAAGTATATGAATGGAATGGAATGACTGTATAGCAAGAAATGCCAAATATTCAGAGAAACGTGGGAAGATTTATACGAACTCATGGCAGAGTGAAATGGAGTAAGAATACCATATATACAGTAAGGACAATAATGTAATTAAAAATATCACTAAAAACAAAGTAAGAGTAATTGAAAAATTAATCAAAGTCCCAGATAATAGATAATGAAATGTCTCCCACTCAGCAAAAAGCCAGGAGATTCTG
The DNA here is from genome assembly GCA_028646595.1 of Phalanger gymnotis. Lineage (NCBI taxonomy): Eukaryota > Metazoa > Chordata > Mammalia > Diprotodontia > Phalangeridae > Phalanger > Phalanger gymnotis. Next base: position 212,538,919 of record CM053625.1, read on the forward strand.
AGATCTAAATATTGTTTCTATTATCACATGTGATGATTGTAGGGTATGTTTTGTTTAATTGTTTTTCTTTGGCACAGGAAGGTTGAATTGGGGGAGGCAGGGAAAGAACTTTGCTATAAAAATAAAAGGCACAAATAATAATAATTATAATTATAATAATCTATTATTATCCTGTCTTCCTATCTTCCTCAAGCTGGAAGTTCAGTGGTTCTAATCCTATTGATGATTGGCACAGTGGCTTTGATCTGCTCCATTTCCAACCTTTGGTTTTTGTTCACTATATTGGTTAGAGACTTAATGTGAACATCCAATTTGCTTAGCTCACTGCAGCTCAGAATTCCCGACCTCAAGTGATCCACTCACTACCTTTACCCTCTCCCCTGTACTACAGATTACAAAACCGTGCCTGGCTCTCTCTGTCTCTGTCTCTGTCTCTCTCTGTCTCTGTCTCTCTCTGTCTGTCTCTCTCTCTCTCTGTCTGTCTCTCTCTGTCTCTCTCTCTCATGTCTTTTCCCTGGTGAGCTAACGGGCAATGGAGATATGAATAGTGAATGTAAGTAGGTTGTAGCATATTAGCAATAATGACTTCCTCACAAGAACTAGCATAAAAGAAGTCATTAAAGAAATGTGTGATTGGAAAAGGAGGTAGGCTGGTCATGTCACAATAATGAATAGTAACAAGACGAACAGCTGGAATGCTGCCCTGATATCTGTAGAAACTTAGGTCTCTGGCCTATTGTGTGGCTCTCCAATGGAAAAAATATGAGAGGACATGAACAAGACTCACTGAGAGTAAGAAGATCTGGATGAGTTGCCATGTATGCTATTTGAGCAAACACCGGCATCAATGATATTATAGATTCTTCAAAGGAATGAAGAACTAAATGGACATCATCAATCAGAGTCTGGCCCTAAAGTGTAGTTGTGCTGTCCTGACAGCCTCCAAGACCTGCTTCTGCAGAGCCAAATTAGCAAAGCAGATGGTGATGTTAGTTACCAGTTCAGACTCTCCTCATTTATAAAGGAGTCTTAGAATTCATGATCATAGAAATATGGGTCAGGTTGCAGGAATCAGGCAGACATCATAGGATCATAGGATCATAGACTCAGAGCTAGAAGTAACTTCAGAGGCCATTTAGCCCAACTCCCTCATTTTACAGTTGAAAAAATTAAGGCCCATAAGAGTTAAGCGACGTAGGAATGATCACATTGTGGTCTCACCATCAACCACAAGTGCTCTTCTTCCCCTTGTAGAAACTCTGACTTTATTTTATCATTTCGCCTACCATTCTACTCCTCTCTATTACCTTACTCCTCCTGAACCTTTTCTTCACCCTCACTGAAACCAGTCCTTAGTACTTTCTCGGGCCATTCCCCCTAGCTCTGACTTCACTTTCTGTTCTCTCTGATTTCAACCCCAATTGTTAGACATTTCAACTCTACCTTGTTCTCTGCTCTTGAATCCCTTGACACTTTGTCCTGTTGTCACTCATCTCTTGCCAAATCTCAAACCTGCATCATTCCCAACATCGTTCTCTTCTGCTCCTACCCACAAGCCACAAACCACAGCCAGAGGAAGTCTTACAATTGTGCTGGTTGGGAATATTACAAATTCATATTTTCCAACTTCAATGGGGTCGTCACTGAAGCATAGCATTCCTTGTATTCCTCTTTAACTGACTGCCTAGCTCATCCCCACAGAACCTAGTCTAAACCTTCTCTTCTTTCCTTAATCTGCCCACCTCTCCTCTTTCCTCTCCCACCTCATTTGAGGTCCTTGCCTTTTATTTTACATTAAAAATTGAGGTCATTCTATATGAGTATCCTCTTCTCTGATTCTTTATCTCACAACGCCTAATTATCTCTCACTCTCTCCTCCTTTCCCTCAGTCTCTGACAAAGATGGGAGTTCTCTTTGCTAAGACTACATGTTCATTTGATCACAATTCTACCCATCTTTTCCAGAAGATTGTATCCCCAATCACCACCCCCCATCTTTAATCTCTTCCTATCTATTGGTTCTTTCCCTACTACTATCAAACATGACCAAGTTTATTCCATATTTATAAAATCTTCACTGGACTCCATCATCCTTCAAACTATAGTTCTGTAGCTCTCCTTCCCTTTTCAGCCAAACTCCATGAAAAAAGCTCTTTATACTCATTCCACTTCTTCTTTCTTTGGCTCCTCTTTGCCATCTGGCTTCAAACTTCATTACTCAACCAAAACTTTTCTCTCTGAAGTTACCAGTGATCTCCTAATTGCCAAATATGATGATATTTGCTCATGCCTCCTCCTTTTTGACCTATATTCTGCATTTGACACTGTTGACTATCTTCTCTTCCTTCTTAGTCTCCTCTCTGGGTTTTTATGACACTACTGTCTCCTGGTTCCCTTGCAACCTTTCTGATAACTCTTTCCCCCTTCTTTGCTGGCTCATCATTCACATGATGTCCCCTCACTGTAGGTATTCCCCAAAATATTGTCCTAAGCCTTTTTCTCTTTTCCCCCTATGCTCTCTTGGTAACCTCATCGTCTCAGATGAATTTAATGATCACCTCTATGAAGACGACTCACAGGTATCTCTATAGTTTATCTTTATCTCTATCTAAGGGCAGGTAGGTGGCTCAGGGTATAGAGTGCCAGAGCTGGAGTCAGGAAGACTCATCTTGAGTTCAAATCTGGCATCTGACACTAGCTATGTGAGCCTAGGCAAGTCACTTAACCCTGTTTGCCTCAGTTTCCTCATCTGTAAGATGAGCTGGAGAAGGAAATGGCAAACCACTCCAGTATCTTTGCCAAGAAAACCCCAAATGGGGTCATAAAGAGTTGGACACAACTGAAATGACTAAACGACAACAAAAATGCCTGTCTATCTCTCCCTGTACTTCAATTCTGTATTCTCTGTTGGTGATTAGGTATTTTAAATGACACATCCCATTTTAAACTCAACATTATATCTGCCACTGCCACCCACACACCTCCAATACCTCTTCCAAACTTCCCCATTTTGGTTAAAGACACCAGAATCCTTCCAGCCGCATAGGTTTGTAACCTCAGCATTATCCTGGGCTCTTCATTTTCTCTTACCCCACATATCTAACCAGTAGCCAAACTTGCTTGTTCTTCCTTAACATGTCTCCTATCTAGCTCCCTTCTGTCCACTCACACAGTTACTGCCTTGGTATAGGCCTGAACCACCTCTTATCTAGGTTATTGAAACAGCTTCTAATGGGTCTCCCTGCCTGAATCTCCTTACTGCTGAAGTCCAACCTACGCATCGCTGCCAAAGTGACTGTCCTTAAGCACAGATTTGACCATGTGATTCTACTACTCAACCCACTCTAGGGACTTTCTACCCCCTCTAAGTTAAAATGTAAATTCTTCTCGGCTCTGCCTTTCCAGTCTCAAACTGGCCTTTCTATCCCTTATACATAACATTCTACCTCTTGCTTAGGCGTCTTCCCATTGGCTGTTGTACATGCCTGGAAAGCCCTTCTCCCTTAACCGCCCTTAAAAGCCCCTTCTTAAGCGCTTTATTCTGCATGAAGCCTTTCTTAATTTCCCCCAACTGTCTGACATTTGTGTTCCCTCCTAAGCCATCTTTTGACTACTTTGTATATAGTTGTATTTAGTCACATTATACTTGTGTGGGACATTTTTATACATGTGCTTCCTGTGAGTAGGGATTGTTTCATTTTTTTGTGTTTGCATTCTCAGCACCTGGTACATAGTAGGTTGTTGTTTGTGTTTTTCAAATTTTTTTTTTATTTTTTTTTCAGCCTCATAGTTTTAAAGAGTTACACAAGGGCACTTAGAGACTAAGTGAAGGGCAGCAGTGCCTAGAGAGCTGGGCCTAGAGTCAGGATGACCTGAGCTGCAGTCTAGCCTTGGACACTTACTAACCGTGTGACCTTGGGCGAGTCGCTTAACCTTGTGTGCCTCAGTTTCCTCATCTGTAAAATGAGCTGGAGAAGGAAATGGCAAACCCCTCCAGTATCTTTGCCAAGAAAACCCCACAAGGGGTCATGAAGAGTCAGGAATACTGAAATGGCTGAACAACAACAACAAGGAGTTATGTGACTTAATCAAGATCTCACAGCCATTATGTGACACAGGTGGAAATCAAATCTAGGTCTTCATGACTGCACACTACCTCTCTTTAGGGACAATAACAAAAAAAAAAGAGGAAAATGCCATTATATTCAGGGCATCTAAATAAATGTTCCCAGTTAGCATTTCCCTAATAGCTAGGACGTTAGTGCTCTGACCATTAGATTCTTGCTTTTCTTTCTCCACAGGAGGGTATTAATAAGTTTCACATTTAACTTCCCTGAGCTTTGCCAGGCCATTTTCATCTGCATGGAGACATTACTAGTCACTGAGCAGGAGAGGCGTCTAATTTTATAATAAGCAGAATATTTGTCGCACTAATATGCCCAATGATGTTGTAACAATAGATATAGTAATAATGATAAGCAATAATATAGCAAGACTTCCTTAGATTCCGAGCTCTAAGCCCTTTCATGGGCATTCTAATTTATCACACACACACCCCTTCAGTTTCTTTTATGTGTTGTCTTCTTCCATTAAATTGTCAGTTTAGAGGTCAGGGACTGTTTTTTGCCTTTCTTGATATCCCCAACACTTACCCCAGTGCCTGATGTGTAAGTATATCCTATAAGCAAGAATTTTCTAACTTTATTTTAAGGATAGAGAGATTGAGACCCATGTTGTTTAAATGACTTATCCAAAATGAAAACTCTCAATAGAGATGTGTGCAAACACATATTTACTAAATACCTACTTTTTGCAGAGAATTGTGCTAGATGCTAGTATAATAGATACAAATCTTTAAAAGATAGGTATAACCATCTCACTTCCCTCCACAATGAACTCCAATGACTCCCTATTATGTCTAGGGGAAAGCAAATCCTCTGTTTGGTATTTAAAAGTCTTCAAAAACTGGCCCATTTCTACCTTTCCAATCTTCTTAGATTTAATTTCTCTCCATTCAATCTATGATGCAGATACCTTGGCCTACTTGCTGTTCCACAAACACAGTATTCCATATCTCCTCTCTGTGTCTTCACACTGGCTATGCCCTTAGCCTAGAAACATCTCCCTCCTCCCTTCCCACCTCTACCTCTTACTTCCACTGGTTTCCTTAAGCTTGAATTTCACCTTCTGTAAGTCCTCCCAGCTGCTCCCAGACAGAAGTCACCATGACATCATAGGAACAAAATCCAATAAATCTATCCAAGTAACAGCTTGTACTACTTTCTTAGCTCAGAAAGGGCTAAGAAAACTCCCAGTTGGTGTGTTAGTGAATCTGGGGCTATCTTACTGGTTATATTCTTAGTCGTATTATTCTAATAAGAGTTAGTTCCCAAATGGTCCATGAAGTCCTCTCTCGCCACTCCCAGCCTGCAATGCTTTCTCTCTTCTCTGAGGTCATTTAGAACTCCTATATGTGCTACCTAGTCAAAGGTTCATAGCTTCAGGGCTGCCCTGTAGTCCAAAACTCTCATTTTCCAAATAAGGAAACTGAATCCCAAAGAGATTAATGACTTATCCAAGATTATACAAGTAGTAAGTGGCAGTGTCAGGATTTGAACCAGGTCCTCTGATTCCAAATTCATCATTCTTTCCACTACACAACATTCGTGTAGCTACCTCATTCATTAGTTCCCTTTCCTGTCTCTATGCCTCGCCGCTCTAATTAAATTATAAGCTTCCTAAGGTCAAGGACCATGTCTTCTATCACACAGTGTCTAGTACCATACCTGGCACAGAGTAGACACTCAGCAAAGATGGCTGACCAATTCATTAGTATGAGAATTAAAAGAGTGGAAAACCAGAAGTTGCCCTGACTACGCAGGCAATCTTAATAATGTAGTGAAAATGTCACCCTTGTCCCACATGGAAAGTAAAAAGCAGTAGATTTCCTGCCAAGATTTTTTTTGGGGGGCCTTCCAAATCCCCACAAGTGTGAACAGTGTATCAATACAATGTTGCTGGGATAAACACATAAGGTGCATCTAGTCATTAACTGCAAAAGCTCAATGCATATTTTACTTAGCCTTTGTCTTTGAATGGTAAATACCAACCCTGTCAGTGACTAACAGGGAAATCACCTTCTTTCCTAAGAGGACAATCTCCCTGGATCCTCACAAAGCTAGCCCATTGAGACTCTGCAGAGAACGGAGTCATGTCAGAGGTTAAAGGAGATCTATGTCACCTAACAAGATCATCTCTGCCTACACTTTATCTTGTCAAGTTTCCTTTTCAGAAGGAAAAAAAATAAATAAAATAACGCTATGAGGCTGATTTGAATTGCCTATCTGAATCACTGGAAGAAGTTTCCAGAATAGGGAATTTTAGACTTTGATGAAATCACAGGTTTTCTCCCTGAAAATTACCTTGTATGTTTCTGTGTATACATATATGTGTATGTGTATATGTACATGTATATACACGCATATATATGCTTATTTATCTTGCTTCTTGGTTCTTCCTCTGGAATATAAGCTTCTTGAGGACAGAGACTATTTCATTTTTTTGTCTTTGTATTCCCAATGACTAGCATAGTGCCAGGCAGATAGCAGGAGATCAGTAAATGTTTATTGATTGATCTGCATCAAAATAAATAATAGTGATGATAGTGCCAATAACCGTAAAAGGAAAACTTTAAGTTCATATTCTCATCTAGATTCAACCTCTATAAACTTACATGAAGTCATAAGAGAATGTTACATTATTTCAATGCATTGACTCTAGTTTTTAATGGGGGGCATTGTTATTTTTCAAACCTTGTATTCTTAGAGAAATACACGAAGGCAGATCTAAGTCCCCAGACCTCCCACCTTGGAAGGTGTGCTCTCTGCTGCCGAGGCTTTCTGAGTGGCAGGCAGACATTGCATAGAGAAGATTGCAGGTGGCAAAATGAACAGGGCACACACGAGCAGAATGAGAAGTAGGAGAAGTCGTCCATGGTCAGGAATAGGAGAAGAGTGCAGTAATGTGATTATGGTAATGATCAACAAGTCATAGTCTGCTGCTTTTGTTCACTGTAATTAACTTCTTGGAGTGGCAGAGCTGCTTATTCTGCGCTCATCAGATGGCCTTGCTTTTGTATCCCAAGTCTATCATTTCTTCAGCAGGGATTGGGAGCCTCCAAGTGCATTACTAAATGAATTCATTGCTGGAACAAAGATTTGGTGGTCGAATAGAGATGGATATCTTTTGTTGTCAGACATTCAATACCATATAGCAATCCAATTACCTAAGCTGTTTCTATCAGTCTTATTATGGCTCCCTATTGAGTGAGGCCTGCTCTGAGGCTGGATTGCTGTCTTGGAAGAATGTAGTGGAACAGATTAGAGCTTTAATGAGAGGGCTTTCTGTGGGCTAGATCGTTTCCATTGTATGTATCGAGATCTAGGAATCATACTTAGGTAAAGGTCTACGGCCAGTGTTGCAAAGACTGATCAAAGGAAGGCTTGAAATCTGTACAATTTGCTTGAAGAAATTTTATGGGTTATAAAATATTGGCAAGGGTTCTGTCTCTTATGGCCTATCTGATGAAAATCTATGGTAGACTGGGAAAAGGAAATTGCTTATTGGCATTTATACTGTAGGATAGATATCTTTGGAGTATGCATTTGAACTTTTTCTTCACTGTGTCACAGGTCAAATTCTGTGCTCAGCAGTAACATTTCAGGAATGCCGGCTGTGCAAAATCAACACAAGACTTACTCCATATTCTACTCCCCAGAAAAAAATATTGTGAGAGAATGGCTTGTACCAGATGAAATGGATTTGAATTAAGAAAAGACACATGCTACAGGATATGGATGAAATTGAACAAACTAAACATGTGGCTGTCAAAGCTTGCTAACTTGTATCAGGAGCCAAACACAGAGACTGGAAACAAACATGTCGTTTCATCGTCACCTTCACAGGGAATAATATGGCTGGTTTAATATACACACACACAAACAATAATCAGTGTTCTACATTTGAGGATTCTTACTGCATGAATCTTATTCTTTTGATATCAGCAAATACTTTAAAGGAAACACTTCTCTTCATCTCTCGTTTTCTTTTCTCCCTTTCTCTGCCTTCTTCCTCTCCTTTCTCCAGCTCTCTCCCTGTCTCTCTTTCTCTCCTTATTCCTTTTCCCTTCTTTCCCCTCTCTATCTCTGTTTCTGTCTGTTTCTGTCTGTTCCATTTCTTCTCCCTCTCCCTCTCCCTCCCCCTCTCTGTTTCTTTTGTGTCTTTCTTTCTGTCTCTATCTCTCCTCCTTTCTCCTTCCCTCCCCCTCTCCCTCCTTCTGAGTTCTTAAAGGCTATGTCAGGCAGGATCGGCAGTTTTGGCCCATCCCACTAATCAGGAAAGCCTTTGAGTAGAAGTCTGACCTGGTGGCAGATTATATGTCTGTGATCTGAGAACCAGCCCAGCTAATTTCATAAATGTTCATCATTAGGTTGACCACAGAGTGATGAATATTTTGACCAAGCAATCCTTGAAGACAATGTCCATAGCAGGATTGCAAATGAAATCAGTGGAGAAAGTCCTCTTAGTGATAATATCAAAAGCACCTTTTAAATTGAAGAAAGTATATAATATTATGTACTTATAGATGCGTGTATATATACATATATACACATATACACACAAATATATGGGAAAGCAGAGATATACATAGTTATTACACAGACACACAGAGGAATTTCTGTACCTCTCTACCTCACTGGCGATCTCCGTACAATCTAACTCTTAGCCACCTTTCAAGACTTACTTCATGTCCTTCCTCCATGAAAAAATTCTCCAACCATAGTGGCATTTCCTTTATCTGAGCCCACAGAGCATATTTACTGTGGCAGTCATTTACTAATCAATTATGTATTGCCTTGTGGCATCATTTGCTTTGTTATTCAACCCTTACTTCATTATTTATGAAGCATCCCATGAATCTCTCTCATCAACTAGATTGGAATCTCCCTGAGGTCAGAGACTATCCTTTCCCTACTACAGATTATATGGTGTTTTGTAAACAGTAGTCACTAGAAGGACATTTATTGATTGATGAATTTAGAGTCCCACAGTTGTTATTTGTCCTTGGTTCTCCAAGAGGACCATGACATCAGGGAAATGATAGCATGACTTTCAGTTGACTTTAATTGGAGTGAGGGAGGGCTGTGCAAAGTCACCGGCCTCACTTTCTCCTCCAGAGCCATCTGGGTCCAGTGGCAAGATGTAGATTAGTATAACTGGAGACGGTCCTGGATACAGTGGGAGACCTTGGCCTTTTTAAGCTAAGGTCTTTAACAGGTCTCGGTTTGACTGAGGCAATGCCTTTTCAGTGATTAAATCTGAGTAAGAAATGAGGGAGAGAATGGTCCTTTTTACTTAGTCAAAAAAAAAAAAATCATTCTGGGAGAGGAAGACTCTCAGAGTTTCCAGCCCAAATAGAAACAATAGCTACTTACATTCACTCTGAGCCAATAAGGGCCCAAACAGTGACCAAGTGGGGTTTGGCCTGGGACCTGTTATTGGCCAGTCAATGAGAGCCAGAGTGATTTGGGTTTAAGGCCTGGTCCTTAAGAAAGAAATCTAGTCTGTAAACCACAAGATATCTTGTGGAGTTTCAGTAGAAATTCAAAGAAGGAAGAAATCATTGCTCTGCTACTTTATGTGGGTATGTATAAACCTGGACAAATCACAACCTTCTTGAGCCTCAGTTTGCCCAACTGTAAAATGAGGGGGTTGTTGGAGTAAGTGGCCTCTGAGCTTTTTCCCACCCCAGATCTGTGTTCCTCAGTGGAGGAAGTGAATCTTAAACTAGATTTGTGGGAGAATATCCCAGGCAAGGAGATCTCTCATAACAAAAGCAGAAAGTTAAGAATGAACATAGGATGTAGGAATGACATCGAGGAGTCTAGTAACAATAATTCTGTGTAGTAGGGGTAGTGGGAAATAAGATTCGATAAACAGAATGGGCCAGCTAAGGTTGTGGAGGGCTTTAGAAGCTAAGCTAGGCAGAGGAATTTGGACTTGGGAGGCAAAAAGTAATCACTGGGGAAAGTTAGCCCACAGGGCAGCTAGATGGCATAGTGGATAGAGTGCCAGGTCTGGAGTCCAGAAGACTCATCTTCCTGAGCTCAAATCTGGCCTCAGACACTTACTAGCTGCATGACCCTGGGCAAGTCACTTAACCCTGTTTATTTCCTCATCTGCAAAATGAGCTGGAGAAGAAAATGGCAAACCACTCCAGTATCTTTGCCAGGAAAACCCCAAAAGGGGTCATGAAGAGTTGGACATGACCCAAAACAACTGAATAACAAAAAGCTGCCTAAAGTATGGAGGGGTAGAGGAAATTAGGAAGCAGTTCCTTAACTTCAATTGAGTTATTAGCGGCTATTTTAGAGAGGAAAGGGTGAATCTTACAGTCATTTCAAAGAGAGAAATAATAAAACCTTTGTTTATATGGAGAAGTATTTATGTTTGTATGGAGAAATAAGAAAACACATTAGATATGGGGGGGTGAATGGGAATGGGGTATTTGGTAGGAGAGAGATAATCTAGAGGAAGGGGCAAGATTAAAATACCTCATATTCATGTAATACTTTACAGTTTACAAAGTACTTATATAGGTAAGCAGAACAGATATTGTTATCTCCATTCAATAAATGAAGAAACTGAAGATCAAAGAGGCTATGATTTACCCCAAATCATACAACTACCAAGTGATGGAGCTGGGCCTGGAATCCAGGAGGTACTCTGATTCCTAGGACACCGTTCTTTCCAATACACCCTTCTTTGTCAGCATGCTGAATATATGTAGACACTTTTATAAAAGTTGTGTAGAAGAGGAGAAAGGCAATGAGCCCATGGATGTGGTTCTGAAGTTCTAAATAATATTGGAGTTCTAAATAATTAGGTTCTAAATAATGTTAGAATGAAATAACTAACATGGCAAAAAACAAGTCAATTCACAGCATAAGTATTCTTTGTGCATATGTGCATATATATATGTATGTGTGTATATATGTGCAAGTATATGTATGTGTATGCTTATATATGTGAATGTATGTGTACATCACACAGCAGTACATATATGTGCTTATAGGCACTGATTATATCATGTATGTGTGACTTATAGATGTGTTTATCTGCATATATGTGTGTGCATATATAGGTGTGCACATATATATCTTGTCTACGTGTATTTATGTGTGTATGTATATATCTGTGTATGTGTGCGTGTATGCATGTGTGTGCATGTCCAGAAAAAAGTAAACATTCAGTCTTGGACTGCCCCAACATATTGTCTGCTTAGTTTTTTATATGATAAAACCACAAGAGCCAGCAAATGAAGAATTTTGCTTTTTGCTGAGAAATGCAAAGCCACTGGTGCCTGCTTTCTTTTGTTTAAAAAAGAAAATAGTTTGAAAGGTCGCCCAAGCCTGGCATAAAAGGAGGCAAAGGCAAATCAATGTTTAACTTAGAAATATTTTTCAGTTAATCATCGTTGACTATTCGCAAGTAAGAGGGGTAGAACTTTGGCAAACTTCAGCCAGTAGTCAATGAATTTCTCTGCAAGGTAGAAACAACGCACAATCTCGCCATAGAAGCTGAAACCCTTAAGAATTGATTATCTATTGAAATTTTTCACTGATCATTGAGAAGTTAAGTCTCTCCACTTTCTATGAATGTTGGAGCTGATAAGTTTTACAAGTGTGTATGTGTGTGTGTGTGTGTGTGTGTGTGTGTGACAGAAAGACAGTGAGAGGGAGGGGGACAGACAGACAAAAATAGAGAGAAAGGGAAAGTGGTAGTGGGGAGGGAGAATTGGAGGGAGGGAGAGAGAGAGAGAGAGAGAGACAGAGAGACAGAGAGACAGAGAGAATTCAATAAGTACTTCAGTACCTACTGTGTGCTGGTGTTGGTGATAGCAAGACAAATAAGGACTAGACCTATTCGATTTCACTGGTATTTCACAGCACCTTCTTTGCAATTTATAGTCAGAGCCCTGAGAGGTTTAATGATTTTCCAAGTCACACAGCATGTTTGTATCCCAAGCAGGACTTGAACTCGAATGTTCTTGGCTTTGAGGTCAGTTCTTTATTCATTATACCACAGTGCCTCTGTGATGAAGATAGAAAGACCAAAATGAAGCAGTCCCTGCCCTCAAAAAGCTTATATTTTACCCTGTTACAGGTCTCTCCTACCTCATTCTTTCTTTCTTGTTTGATTATCATTATGGTTACATTATACTTATTGCCTGGGAGAAAACTTGCCCCTCATGGTGAAGGCAATCAATCACCCAGGAAGGCATATTCTTGCATATTCTTCCTGGCTCTGCCTCTTATGTTTCTGTTAAAAAAAAAGTGTGTATACATATATATATGACATTATGGTGAAACTTTGAATTACTGGTTCTGAGATGTGTAATTCTTGGTCTATTTGACTACATGGGTTTGACTTCAAGGTGAGACATGCTGGCAAATATGGTACCAAAAGCATACCACAAAGGCTGCACCCAGTGCTGGAGATTTTTTAGCTTTCTTACTCCTTCTTATTTCCAGATTGTCAGTTGATAAGCCAACTCTATGATTTTCATCGGCTTTGTTGTCTTTCTCTTGTATTAGTAAAATAATTATCTGTCAAACAAAGGAGAGGTCACTCTTTTGGATGGGGATTGTAGTATAACCATTACATTCTTGTAATGAGGAGTTTGTAAAGAGATCCTTAATCAAAGCATCACCCTTGACTTAACACCATTGTGTGTATGAACTGCTGAACATATGGTGCTTTATTCTATGGCCTCGAAGCCCAGGCAGATTTCCCACACTATGGACATTTCTTTACAAGTAGAGAGTAATGCTTCAGGGCAACTGGTGCCAAAGCTGTGAATATTCTAAATGTCTAAAGAAATGTTTCTCTTATGACAACTGACCACAGAACTAGTCCTTTCAACCTGTGTAATCTTGAAACAGCTTACAATAATTTGGCTTTGAGATGATTTGCTGAGAATGTATTCAAACTTTTAGGGAAATCTTGACCAACTTTGCATTTTAAAGGACTCTTTTATGATATTATCTCAAAACTTTAAAGATATTTAATTGAGCAGTGTAATAGATGCATGGATGTCTTAGTGGAAACAAAAAAAAATACTGAATTGTATTTATTTCCTTTCTCATTAGTAAGGCCAAACCCTGTATCTTTTAAACTCCTCTCATGTTTCATAGATAACTATGACAATAACCATTTTTGGTCCACTTTTCTTTCTTTTTGTTTCAAAGCAGATTTTTCATCTGTATCCTTACATTCAATTCCTCTTAAGGCACTGTCATTTTCACCATTTTACTTGTTAACTCTGAGACTTGCCTAGATATAGAATTATACTTTTTGACTGGCATTGTCTTTACTGGCATCAACTGATACCACTTTAGCTTGCCAGGATGGTGAGAGTTATGTGACCATGATCAATTCAATGAAATTGAATACTAAAAGCCTTACCAGAAGTTCCCCTGCCAATATAGCAAACCTATTTTCTTTCTGTGCAGGAACTTTTGTCTTGCTCACAAAGTCTGCTGAACAGATGACAGATGGTAACAACTTTGCCTTCAGTTCTGAACAGACTCACATAGAGACCAGTGACCCACAGGTGACAGTCACTATAATCTATTACAAACCCCTAGAGTCAACTTCCACATTGAAATATATGGACTTCTTTGAGAGATTATTTTTCTATACATGGAAAATGAGACTCTGAGATTGTATATTAAAAATACAACTTGGAGAGTTCAGTAACTTCCTTTACCAGATGATTTCTCTCACACGTTTTCTGCTTTCTCCAAAATCACATTTATGGTGATGCCATTAATATGTAACAAATAAACTCTTTTAGGCTCTGGGTGCGCCTAGATAATTGACATCGCTAAACTACGAATTGAGTTTCTACATAGCCTGAAAGAATTCATATAACTCCTAACGATGAGCATTTGGTCTTTCTTCCTTTTAAGATCGAACTTCTGTTTTTTTCAAAGACTGAAAAGTACCATACAATCTTACTCCATCATTTTCTGGATCACTAATTCAGTAAAGTACTGGTTTCTAAAATTCACTTTCCAGAGAAGGGAGGCCGATATGCAGATAGGTTAGTCTTGCTCAGAGCCAGAGAAAATCTCCTACATCTCTGGTATTGCCTGGCCATTTTTGAGCCTGAAAGTCCTTATAAGAAAATCATTTAGATTCCGCCCAAGCTGGGGCTCATTTTGTGAGTGTTGAGGACTGTATCTTTAGTACTGTTTCTTCATATCAAAGAAGACTTTAGGAGATATTAACCTTTGATGCTTTGATAGATTCAATTTCATCCTGCTCTCCAATGAAGCAGATTGCAACCCTTCCATGTTTCTTTTTCCTGTGTGGCTCTTATCCGTAAATCTTCCAAAGAAGATTTATCCAAGTGCTTATGAAGCCTTTCTCTTAAAGGCCTTATCTTTTTCTTTTAGTATTTCATAGGTACCAATGCACTACTCCAATTTGAATCAGTGTTTTCTCTTGTTTTCATTACATAACCTGCTTACCTTTTTTCCATTCATATGTTTTGAAGACAGAATTTTTAATATCCCTATCCTCATCAACAATATACGGGAATATATTTATACTCCCTTCCATGCATGCTTGCCTTATCCAGGATAATAGTGTAACATACTTTGAAGTCCCATAATACCAGTAGGAAAATTTTGAGGTGAAGAGGTGGGCTTTGCGCCAAAGAAAATTTTGAGCAATTTTCTATCACCGAAAATACTATACAAATGGGATTTAGCCTCATATTGTCCTCCTACTATATTCTAAGGCCAGCTCATTGTCCACCTGTAGCTTCTGCCCAAGAGATGCATGTTGATGGACTAATTCAACAGCTGCTTATACATTTTAGTCATAGTCTGGACAACGTTAATTTCTTATACACTTTGTTGTTCCATGTAGATTGTTACACCAGTCTCTTTGGTTTTGTATGTTTTGCTGAGGAGACTGTAGTGTTTTTGGATTTGATAGTAACAATAATCACATTTGAAACATTAACTAAGACAATCTACCGTAATCTGCAGCTATTTGGGGGGCAAGAGGAGATTCGAAGCATGCAGGAATGGAACCTATGAAAGGATAAAGGCACTTGGAAATGTAACCTCAGCAAGTAGTGGTGAGCTAGAAGGGTAAATCAGGAAGAGCACTGGGATGGGAGTCAGAAGCCCTGTTTTCTAGTCTAGATTATCTGCAAGTAGTCTGACACATAGTAGGTACTTAATAAATGTTTGTTGATTGATTATGTAACTGTTAGCAAGTTCTTTAATTGGGTTTGCTTACTGCCAATCTCTCTCTCCTCAAATCTGTCATGCACAAAACTGCCAATCTAGTCCTATCTACCCCCACCCTTCTAACATGGTCTGTACTCAAACCAAATTGGCTTGGTTATTTTTCCTCAAACATATCTTTCTAGTCTCTCAACCTAGAAATATCTTTACTTCCATCTGTTGAAGTCCTGACTATCTTTCATAATGGAAATGTCCCTTCCTTCATGAATCTTTTCCTGACCATTACAGCCAGATTTAATGACCTCCTCTTAATGCTTTTAGCACACAAGATAATTATCATGTCCTGCTTTGTATGGAAGAAAGCTACTGTTGTGTTTGGATTGTTCCTTGGGGCTGTCCTTCCTGGTAGGGACCACATCTTGTTCATCTTTATACCTCCTCTAGCACTTAGCATTGTAGAAGACATAGTGAATATTTGAATGATTAGACCTTGATTTCCTCATCAGTAATAATGTAAGAGGGATGGTGACAGAATTTTGTGGGCTACAGTCTCCCCTCCATTCCTTCTGATTATTTCACGGTCTAGTCAACTCTTGGTTTAGGTCCCATCCCTCTGAAATGGTTCTCATTTTAGACCCATATGTTAAATAATCACTTAGAACTCTTATCATAGCGAATCAGAACAGTTTTATCTGGAAAAGCATGGTAACATCAAGTAACAGCAGACAGAAGCAAATTGCAATCTCTTCCACTTAGCTTGGAGTTACATCTTCCTGCTCATTCTCTAGTAGCTCTAACTATAGGGGAAGAAATTGGGATGTTTGATACCTTCCTCAAACCCTTTGTCTTCCACCATTGCAGAAGAGGAAAATACCTTAGTTGATCATGGCATGTTGACTGTATGGGGACTGGGGTGCATTGCAAAAGATTTACTGGGTCTCTTACAAAGACTTACTGGCTGATATTCTGTGGTCCTCAAAATTCCAGCTCACCTTGGTGCACTCCCAGTTTGAAATGGAAGGGCAAAGCCTCATAGTGCTGTTAGAAGGTAGAGTAGAAAGGAAAAGAGGAACCTCAATGTCTTTAAGCCAAGGCCAAAAGAGGCACGGTCAGGAGGAGTATTCTAGCCTCACATAACCATTGACCTCTCCATCATGACTTCCTTCTCAGATCTCCCAACTTAACTTTGGCTCTATGTTCTTGCCTTTTTTTTTTTTATCACTTCCTCTATCCTTCATCCATCTTTCCAATCTAGGCTATTTTGGTAATGATGTTATATCCATAATGGAAGTTGCTAGGAAAGTACCACCTAGAAACTACAGGACCATAAATAAACAAGTGTATTCCCTCCAACAGTAATAGATTCTTATGTGCAGATGGCATATTAAGATTTACAACATAGCCAAGTAGGTGGCACAAACATCATTATCCTCATCTTATAGAGGAGGAAATGTAGCCTTTGAGATGTCAATTTACTTAGCCATTATACAATTAGCATGATAAAGGATTCAAACTAAGGTCTCTTGACTCCACATACCACTCTTTCTGCTATAGTCCACTGTAAAATAGCTGGGCCATCTCCAGTTGTCCTGATCTATATTTGGCCACTGGACCCAGATGGCTCTAGAGGAGAGCGTGAGGCTGGTGACTTTGTATAGCCCTCCCTCACTTAAATTCAATTGACTTGCAAGTCATAGCGTTATCTTCCTGATGTCATGATCCTCTTTGAGAATGAAGGACAAACCACAACTGTAAAATAAGGAGTTGGACAAAATGAGCTTTATACTCCTTCCTAGCTAATAAAAAATTCTGTTATTAGTCATGATTTCAGCATAGTAAATAAAAGAATCCAACGGTCATGAAACCCAGGTGAATTGCATGATAAAGACCTGTGCTATTTTGGGGGTAGTATATTGATACAGTATTTTGTGTAGGTATTTCAGGAATGGTAGAGCAATGCTGGCCAAAACCCTCTTATCTTTGACCTGAACTGGATTATTCTTGAAGAGAGGAGGTGACTCAAGTAAGGGTATGGGGGAGGGGCGGCAGGGAAGGGTGCAATGGCACTGTGTGTCTGGATGCTGGGAAATCTTCCCTTATGTTTATGTGCATTTTTTACCTATATGCTTGTAACATGGAGGAGGAAGGGTACTATAGAACAATGACCAGTTCTGTTCAGCAGCTGGGCTGTCATTCACACCACCAAAAAGAGAGGTCTCTCCAGGCTAAGTCAGAGGAAGAACTGCCTCTCTCTTGCTTCAGCCTTGACCTTCTTGGCTGAGAATGCTTTTCTTCCATTGATTTTCAGGTTAGTGTGGATTGCCAATTAGATTATGAAGTCCCTCTTCCTACCAGGAAAACTCTCTTCATCCTTGATCTTGCTGTTTTCTAATTGATTCACCTGTAGTTTGACATAGAGTAACAAGCATTTAATAGGATTAAATCAAAGGTAATAAAAGAAGCATTATCCAGTTGTGGGATAGGGTATATACCATACTTGTATTTGCTCTCCAGACCCAATCTTTTCCTGAACCTTTTGGGTCTAAAAATCTGCACTTTTTTCCCCTCTCATCTCCAAGCTTGGGGAAAAATGCAAACCTAGGTGTTCAGATGTTACTTGGTTACAGCACCTGTGGTTAGACATCTCAGCGCTGTATCTTGCCTTCTCTTCAGCCTCCTTGAATTGCCTTCAGTTCACATGGCTCACTAAAGAATCTGAAATTCCATTCAGCTTCAGTTTGTCTCTATAATATTCTCAGGTGTAAGTAATTGGCTCCAGGGTTTGCCTGCAAGATGACAATTTGACATTCATAAACTTAATTCTGGGGGAGGGAAGAGATAGGATTTCTCTGGTTTTGTCACCATTGAGGCAGCTAGGCAGTGCAGTGGATAGGATAAGAGACTTAGGGTCAAGAAGAAGTGAATTCAAATCCTGCCACAGACACATTAGCTGTGTGACCCTGGCCAAGTCGCTTAACCTCTGCATGCCTCAGTTTCCTTCTATAAAATGAGGATAATAATAGCACTTACTTCCCAGGGTTGTTTTGAGGATCAAATGAATTAACATAGGTAAAGTTTTTTGCAAGCCTTCAAGCACCATATAAATGCTAGCTATGATGATGATGATGATGATGATGATGATGATGATGATGATGATAATGATATCTATACTTCCCTTTTTACTTTCAAAACTCCA
Source organism: Phalanger gymnotis (assembly GCA_028646595.1). Classification (NCBI taxonomy): domain Eukaryota; kingdom Metazoa; phylum Chordata; class Mammalia; order Diprotodontia; family Phalangeridae; genus Phalanger; species Phalanger gymnotis. The sequence goes on from CM053625.1 coordinate 212,557,440, forward strand.
AACAGTTCCCAAGATGGTGAGGTCATGACCATGGGTAAACACCCTTCTCATTCCATGCCACTACTTCCTCAGTGAATATGCACAGCTAAGGCATACTCCCAGTTATTCCTGGGTGATATGGTACGGGGAGGATGATTACATGTTGTTCCACTGGAAAGGCTTTGAGGGGACTTATTATGTCATGCCTATACCCCCATTTTCTTCTCCCCCTTTCCCCCCCCACAAGGCATACCATGAGTACTAAGGTTGTCCTTGATTCCTGCTCTTCACTAGAAGAATCTGTAATGATTTGATAATTCAGATTCAACTTAGGCTGAATTCTGTAAAGGAGACTGATCTGAAACCCTATCCCATGCTCCCTGGGGCCATGTTTCAGAGTACCAGATATTATATATGATTTTAATGGCTTTCACTGCTATACTTTTCGATGAGATGCTATTATATGAGACATGATAATTCAGAAAGAATATTAACATATTTTCACAAGATAAAACCCAGCTACTTTTGTAGATGCAGATTACCAATAAAAGATTTTGCTTTATCATTGTCTGTAATCTATAATTTTTTCTGAATATTTTGTGTTCAATATTTATTGTTAGAAAGCGATAGTTAGATAGAACATTTATTACGTATTTACTATATACCAGGCACTGTATCAAGTGTTGGGGATCCAAATACAAGTGAGTATGACAGTCCCTGCTCTCAAGGACATGGCAGCATGATATGGAGGTGACCAGGAAGTGCTGTGGAGTTCTGGTTATGTGCAAGATAAGGCAAAAACTCACCTATCAGAATCTGGTGTACGTCCAGGGACAGAATCCAAAGTAACTATGAGGAGGAGATGGGGATTATGGCCAGAGTGGAGGCAGCATGATGTAGAAATGTCCTAGAAGTGAGTCAGAATAAAGCCTAGAATTTGCATTTGGGTCTTGTAGGAGAAATAGATTATCTGACTTTTCTTTCTCTTGAAAAGAAAGCTCTTCTTTCCTTCCTTCCTTCCTTCCTTCCTTCCTTCCTTCCTTCCTTCCTTCCTTCCTTCCTTCCTTCCTTCCTTCCTTCCTTCCTTCCTTCCTTCCTTCCTTCTTTCCTTCCTTCCTTCCTTCCTCCTTCCTTCCTTCCTTCCTTCCTTCCTTCCTTCCTTCCTTCCTTCCTTCCTTCCTTCCTTCCTTCCTTCCTTCCTTTCCTCCATACCTTAAGAAGAGAATGTGTCCCTGAGGAAGGAGAAAACTCTTGTGGAAAAATTTCACATTTGACATCCATCCCCAAGGAAAGATGTGTATTTTTAGTAAACAAGTTTGACTCCAGAGAGGGCAAATTGTAGATTCCACCAACTGGTCATTCGTACTTTCTCCAGTTTCATGTGAAATATTAAATTAATCTCTTGACAATTAACATATTAGTTCTCTGGAGATTTTCTTACAAGGAGAAGATACTTGTTATGCGAATATATATGTACGTATACATGTATGTATGTATGTATGTATCAATCTATCTATAGCTATAGATAGGTTCTGTCTGTGTGTACATGTTTATCATGAATGATAATAAACACATTCCCTTACAACAGGGAAGCAGGTATGGAATTTTCTCTATCTTGTTTAATTTCAGAATTTGAGATACTCATATTTCAGGAGAACTTAAGAAAACAAACTTAACACTAATGGGAGACATGTCCACATTGGTCCACTGGATTCTGCTTCTCATCTTACAGAATTCATGGAATAACTGCATTCCTAAAATGGAGAACCTTGTCTGTAAAGCTTAATTTCCTTGGAAGTGAATGGCAAGTTGTCATTTTGCTCCCCTACTCAGTGATGGGAATAGAGACAATTCTGATGTTTCCCCCATGAGCTATTATCTTCTCTTGGCTGCCATCCTAGGTTTATAGATGTTTATTCTAGAGGCAATTTAAACAAAAGGAAGGAAATGCTCCGGACCAGTAACTGCATGTAACCAGAATAAAAATGCTGATATTAAATCAGAGCAGAAGAAGATGGTATAGTGATTTCAAATTTTGGCTTTCACCTCTGGGTGCAGGACTCATTCCTGTTTTGGAGAAACACAGATGAAAGGCAAACAAGTTTTGGCGGATTTGGCCTGTTTATAATGTATGGATTCCCCACTCCCCCACCCCCATCACCTGCTCTTCAGAAAACAGTCAATCTGAAAAGGAATTTGAGGCTGTGGAGTTGTTTGTTCAACTGCAATCAAAAGCTCCTTTTCCCTCCCACTCCTGAGGTAGTTTTCCCCAAGTACAGCATTGCAAAGGTGACAAGTAAAAAGCACATGTTTTTGGTTTCTCGTCTGGTCGTTGATGTGGAGGTTTTCAGGGAGGAGAATGTAATTCATTTGGAAGAATGCAAGATCTGTCTTTGAATGTTAGGAATGGACTGTGCTGGAGTAGGAAACATCCAAGAAAGCTTCTTCCCATAAATAAAGGCTATCGGGAACAGACCTTTTAAAATGACAGTCTCCAGAAGTTCTATGCCCATAAGAGTAATCCCATTAAAGAAATATCAGATAACTAAAAAGCTCCATGAGCCCTTGGTGTAAAGTGATGAAGTCCTGGTATGATCTTTTGATTTATTGAATGGATTAACCTACTTATTAAAGGAACTTGCAGTGCAAAAGCCAATGTCAATCCTATGTGTACTAAAACCATTCCTCCAGATGGAAAGGCATTGATAAGATTAAACCTCAGAAGAAACACATTAGTTCTATTTCAAGGTCTACTTCCTCAGAGAATTCGGGTCACCAATGCATCTGTCTTGGGCTGAGCCACTGTAGAGATTCCACTCAACTTTTACAATCCATTTATGAAGTAAAAACATTTTGAGTAAGAGTTTGGGTTCTTCATGAACGCTCCTTCACCAAGATATTAATTTGCAAGTCATGATTCAAGTGTGGCAGCTGGTTTTTCCAGGGCACTTGGGATTGAGACAATCCATTCAGGTTCTAAATGGATGGCAGCCTTCAGAGGGGGTAAGGCTTACTACCAGCCCATTAGAGTGTAAGTAAGGAAAGTTCTCTGTTGTTTTCTGTGGGGAAAATCTCAGTGGGACCTCCTTTAATGAACACCTGTAATCTGGTATTGCACCATCAAGCATTTAATTCTTTAAAAATACCTCTCTGGCTCTGTGGGAAGCACCCCATGGAGTTACATAGGAAGAAAAAAAAATCTGGCTCTTTATTTCTTAATCACTCAATGTTGGAGGTTTACATTGTCTCATAAAATGCTTTCCAGGGTTAAGGAAAGGTGGTTTGAAAGCAATTTTATTGACTCCCGGTGTTTCCAATTTTATGAGATTTTTAGATTATATACATTCACACACAAGTATTCTCTCCTTTTTTGTTTGTTTTTACCCAGATCTGGGGTTCTGTTGCACCATTCAGATGCTGGTCAAATGTTGTCCAAATGTCAATATTACATAAGTTGAGTTTCCTGGAAGCATAATTGACACATGGCAATAGTAGTGGGGTTGCATTTCAAGGAACAATATGAGTCTGAGTCCTGCAGTTAACTTGCATCATGGTGCTCTAGATTAAAGTATAACACGGGGTGAGGATATAGCTCCCATTCTGTGCCAAGTTGAACTAAAAATAGAATGAATTCCTGGGTCTAAGGTTTTTATGTTTTTCAATTGCTATGCAGAACTTCAACCACACCTCTCTTGCCAATCTGGAATGGAAAGCCTTCTGTTGTCTTTGTGGAAGTTTTTCTATTTGGGGTCATTAGCTAGCATTGTTTTTTCTTTCACAAAACATGAGTTTTATTGTTATCCATTAACAACAGCAACAACAAAGAGAAAAAGTACCAATAGGCAGTATGGTATAGTAGATAGAAGAGCATCTCTAGAATCAGTAAGGTTGGTACTTAAGTCCTGCCCTTGATGGCCACCAACCCATATGGCCAAAGGCAAGTCACTTAACCTCTTGGTGCCCGAGACAACTCTCTGAGATGATGAGTTACAGATGAATTGTCCAGCTGCAGGCCTCAGTAGAGGGAGTTTCCGCACTGGTGGATGCCCACAGGGATGAAAGCACAGGTCTGGATCTGATGGTGATTACGATAATGGTGATGTCATTCCCTATCTCTTTTGCAAAAGGCTTTACTTACTTTAGCTTCTTGATCAGGGCCACAGAAACCTGTGATGTCATTGATCTTTGAGGAAACTAAAGTTCAGAGGAATTAAATGACTTTCTCAAGACTGTACAGATACTAAATGGCCTCTTTTCTAAGTTCATCATCGGATAGCTCTGGCTTCTCTGCCAACTGTGTTGCTATATATTACTATAAATATGGAGGGGCACAATAGCGAGCTTTTCTTCTGGTGCTCCCTAAGATAGGAAAAAGGGGAACTAGAGATGAGAAGGTAATGTAGTAGAAGAGAGGAGACTAGACAGTTGACTCACGTAGGAACAACTTTAGGGCTGCTAGCCGAGTGTTCCAGGTGCTGACTGGCACTTACTTGGCAGGGTAATAGGGCCACAGTTTTCTGATTAACTGTCTTAAAAAGTTTCATGGCTCAGAACTCAAAATGAGTGTGAGTTTTTTTAAAATGTCATTGCTTGAGAAGTCAAAAGCTTTTAGGAAGGCCTGCGGTTAAGGCGGATCACTCTGATCTTTTTTCTAAATGAACTGGTGTTGTTATCCCTATGGGGAGCACTCACCCAGAGAGATAGCAGGAGGTTTTGCTACTGCAAACTACGCAATCAGAGTCTGGCTTTGGGGAAGGGTAAATTGGGATAAATGGCTTGGGCCCTACAGATCAGGCTGCCCTACAGCTAGATAGTCCATGAGATTTCTGAAGCTCTTGAGAATGAGGATACTCTCTAGGCTCCAGGGCCCACTCCTCACTGGCTCTTGAAAGAACTTCCTCCTCTTCCTCTCTTAGCCATGATTATCTAATGTGGTTAAAGATGAATTCTAAAATCTCTTTCAGTACCAAGATTGGATAACTCCATAAGGATCCACTTCAAATTAGACGTTGAAGGATCCAGGAAAAGAGAAAATGGATCTTTCTTTGCCTGCCCATGCAATCTTTCTGTTCTCATCACATTCCATTGACCATTGTTCCTGTCCTTAGTGAGGGCAGTAGAGGTGATCTAAATCGCTCTCTCATAGCCCATGCCTCTCTCCTTCTATAAGATGTCTGGGGCAATCTTCCCTTGGGCCTCATAAATATTGAAGCTGGCCCTGAACATGCAGTTATACTTATTTCCCTTCAGGAAGTGGCTTACCCACACAGTTCCCTAGTATTGGGTGTGCCTCTGGCTAAACAAGTTAGGTAGAATTCTCCTTTGTGAGTTGGGTACTCTTACACCAATCCATATTCTTATTGTTCCTCTCTTTGGCCATTTGGTCACTTTCCTCCCCTTTTCTTTTAATTGTACTGACCTTTGGCTCTCTTTTAAATCATGTCCAGTCATGTTCCATATGAAGAATAAGTTGATATTCATTCCATTCCAGTAGGCACTGATTGGTTGTAAATCGCGCTTGTAAAATCTGCTCTCACTATTAACCCTACTTGCATCTGGAATTTGCCAACATTGCTAAAGACCCGGTAGATCATTCACTTCTATAACCTTGTGTGTTAAATTATTGTGGAATCTTGGGTCTGGAAGAGACCCCTGAGGTCATCGGGTCTGGGTAGGGCTGCATCTAAAGTATCCCATGTACATCATTGGAATTTACTTTCTTAAGCATTTTCAAGAATTCCTTAACTCTTTTCCAGTAAGGCAATATAATAGGGAGCAATTTAGGCTCAGATATATCTTCCTGATAGCTTACCTAACTTCCTCCGGACTGATTTTAAGCCCCCTTTCTATTATTTCATTCTCTTTGGAGGTTTGTTGTTGTTCAATCCTTTTTTAGTCCTATCCAACTCTTCTTGACCTCTTAGGAGTTGGAGAACTGCTGTCTAACAACCTTTCCTTTACCTGAATACTGTTACTCAATTTCCCTAGGGTTAAATCACAAATTCCTCAATTCTGCTTCTCAACCAGGCCAAGGAGGGACAAGACTGGGTAGATAATCAGAAAGTCAAATCTTCTCTTGGGCATTCACTATCTACATGATCTCCAGAAGCTCCAGAAGTAGCCTCTCTGAGCCTCAGTTGCCTCATCTATAAAATTGTTGTTCAATCATTTTCAATTGTCTGACTCTTTGTGATTCCATCTGTGGTTTTCTTGGCAAAGATACCAGGAGCCCTCCAATGGATTAACCCATTTTCACTGAAAGAAATGTGGGGGAAATTCAGTTGATCTCCCCTTAGTTGGCATTACCTAGAAGCCATTGTGTTCACCAAAAGCAATACTGATAAGAAGAAACCACTCCCAGCATGCTCATGGTATCTTTCAATTAGAAAATATAGTGGGTGTAACTCACTTCCTGGAGCTATATCAGTTACTAAATATGTGGAAATAGAAGATTAAGTTCTTTATTACAGAGAGCTCTCTTCTAAATAATCCATGTTGTTTTCCCTGGGTAGAATCTGTTCCTTTTTCTGAGACGTGAGATCAACATTGCATACCCATTAAACTTCTTCTGAACGGTGTTCTGAGAAAATGGATATTTCTCTTTTAGGCCTGGTTTTCAAACGAACAACACATTTTAAAAAAAAAAATCCAATCTCTATTAGGTGCATGGAAGATCAAAGGATATTGGCAACGCTTTTCTCACTTTTTTGCCCATGAGAAAAAATAAATTCCAAATTATGCTTTGTCCCTTGGTACGAAATAAAGGCTTTTAGTCCAAACGAGTATTTTTCTCCTACAGGAGCCTTTCTGCCCTCATATGCCTGAGATATTTATCACAGATTGCTGTGCATGTGTGGGTAGGACTGCATGGCTACTGAGGTCCCTTCTGATATTTTATGGTTCTGCATTCAGTTCTGGGTTCTACATTTTAAGATGGATGTTTACAATCTGGAGAACCTCCAGAAGAAGGGGATGAGGATGGTGAGGGATTTATAGAAGAGATTCTTGTTCAGGTATATAAAAGGTGATACATGGCCTCTGAGGTCCATTTGAATCTTGAAATTCTGTGACTGATTTAGTTCAGGTTTTGTATTTTTTTTTTCAATTTATGTCTTCCTGCATCTTTGCTTATATAGCCTTCATTGAATCCAGACCAGCTCCTTAAACTCTCTTGTATGAAATTACCTTTGGATGAGTTAAGTCAGAGATGCTGTTATTGGCATTCAGGGCAGGAAAGTCAATGACTCCAGGCCTGGAACTCTACCCACTGTGCTGCCCCCTAATTCTCAGATTTTCCTGACATCAAGCTTAAATTTATTTATTTATTTTTACAAGTTCCACTGAGTTTTCTAGTTCTGTCCTCTCAGAAGACCTGAGTTCAAATCTGACCTCAGACCTTTACTAGCTGTGTGACCCTAGGCAAGTCACTTAACCCTGTTTGCCTCAGTTTCCTCATCTATAAAATAAGCTGGAGAAGGAAACGGCAAAGTACTCTAGTATCTTTGCCAAGAAAACCCCAAATGGGGTCACAAGGGGTTAGACATGACTGAACAACACCAGCACTGTATAGCTGCCATCCCCTCCACCACTCCCTAATCTTCACCCCACCCCCCATTGTCTCATAGGGCACCTTGATTTTTTCAGGAAAAACTTCTGAACCCACACTCTCTCCTGTCCAGGCTTCCTCCCTCCTTTAGTTGGAGGAGGATCCCAAGCAGAATCTTAAGTCTCTAAACTGCTGCTGTCATTGCTGTAAGCAATCCTTTGGGTAAAGTGTATGGGAACTTTTAATCAGTAAGTCAGCAGATATGTATCAAGTGGCTACTCTATGCTCTGCTTTTATCTTGCACAACTACTCTTCACTCATACATAGCTCAAGATGGTAACTTGAGGAGAGTACGTCCATAAGGTTGTAACATCAGCACTGAATTTTTGTCGGGGTTCTGAAGGCATCTGAATTTGGAAAGCTCCAAGATGCGGCCATGGTGACATATTACAAAGGGACATGGGGGCCCTATCCAGGCTGACTGTGTCCTCAGCTCTGATTCAGAGGGGGGAAGCAGTAGATGTTATAAAGGGACAGAGATTTAGCCTCTGGCGTATTAATTAGCATCTGACCAGGAATATCGAGACCATTTCAAGACTCTGAGAAAGAGAAAAATGAAGAAGCTGGTAATTTGGTCAGCTGCCCTAGCGGAATCAGCTAGCCTTCATTCTGTTCATCCCTAAATTCAGAGTTGAACCATTCATGCACAAAAGGGCTTCTGACTATTTCTTATGGTGCTGGGATAGGGATGGGGATCCCAGGAGTGGAAGGGGAATTGCTTGATCTGTTTCAAAGGCTAAAACATTAGAAATGGGGGTGGATGAGGTCAGGACATTGTACGTGGAGTTGCAGAAGGGTGAAAATAAAGAAGAAATTATTTCAGATTACTTGAATTTTGTACTTTCTCTATCAAAAAATACATACACATATGTATTTAATAGCTTACCTTAGTGTGCTGGGTACTGAAATACACACACATACAGGAGAGGAAATGTGGTGCAATGTATAGAAAGCTGGCTTCAGGTTTGCCTTCTGGGAGCTCAAGTACTAAGGTTACTTGATATACACACAGAAATATATCCTTACTAACAAAATTTGGTGTTCCTTATAATCTAGTAAAATGTACTTTTCCTACATTTTTTACATAGTGTCCCTTCATATACCCCATGTTCCACCAAGGCTGGGTTAATTACCATTCTCTGGAATTTGTCCCAGCTTTCTTGCCTTTACTCCCAACTCCTATAATCATGCCTTCCCTAGACAGCTCTCCTGCCCCTACCATGGCCCTCTCCTTTCATAACACTTTCTACCCTTCTTGAGGCAATTAGGTGATCTAGTGGATAGCAAGTTAGACTTAGGGTCAGGAAGACCTGAGTTCAAATTTGTCATGGATGCTGACTAGATCATTTAACCTCTCTTGGTCTCAGTTTCATCTATAAAATGGAAATAATAGAAGCACCTACCTCAGAGGGTTATTGTGAGGATTGCATGAGACAACTTATGTAAGCATTATGTAAATACTAGCTATTATTAGACATGGTCAGCTAGGTGGCCCAGTGGATAAAGTGCCAGGTCTGAAGTCAAGAAGACTCATGTCTGTAAGTTCAAATCTGGCCTCAAACATTTACTAGCTGTGCGACCCTGGGCAAGTCACTTTACCCCCTTTGCCTCAGTTTCCTCATCTGTAAAATGAGCTGGAGAAGGAAATGACAAACCACTCCAGTATCTTTGCCAAGAAAACCCCAAATGTGGTTACAGAGACTCAAATATGGCTGAAATGAGTGAACAACAAAAAATTATTAGACACCTCAGGAGGGAGTATATGCTTTATGAAGACCACAATTTGCTCTGCAATTTTCACAATATTTATTTATATACATGTCCTACTAATCACACTAGATTGTGAGTTCCTTTTTTTTTCCCTGCCTCTGGTGTGGACCTGTGATTTCATTGGTTCTGAATTCTTGCTAAGGAAACTTTGTCAAGTAGTAGAGATTAGCAACTGTTAGACAATTTATGGTCTTGAAGAGTTTTCTGTACCATGCATCGAATCCCGTGGATCAAAGTGTAGGGAATACATTTTACAAAAGATGCCAGTGAGCTAGGGAGCCTTGAGAACAGGGCAGCTGAGATGGTGAAGGGCTTCAAGTTCCGGCCATATGAATTACTTCATAGAGAACAGAAGGTGTTTAGCCTAGAGAGGAGACACCTCAGTGGAGGTGTAGGGTTAGAATGTTCTAGCTGTCTTTAAGTCTTTGAAAGGCTATCATCTAGAAGAAGGGTCTGGTTTGTTCTGTTTGGCCTCGAAAGGCAGATTCAGAAGCAATGGGGAGAAATTGAAAAGAGACCAACTTTGGCTTGATGTGAAGAAAAACTTCCCAAGAGCTAGAGCCTCCAATAAGTGCCTTTGGATTTCCTTTCTCCTGGAGCCCATGCATAAGGCGACTGTCATAGTCTAGGCAAGCTGATGAGGACCTGAACGAGAACAAATTTTTTCCACGTGAATTGAAAAAAGGGTACACACGAGGGATATTGTGAAGATAGAAGCAACAAAATTTGGCAATGGATTGGGTGTGTGGGATGGTCGAGATATAACTACAAGGTTGTTGGTCATGGACTCCACCCAAGGGGTTTCTTATACTGGAATTCCAATCACTATACAAATGCTAGGTAGATGCATCAATTTCCTGGGTTCTTAGCTGTCCTTGAAAAACCCACCTGTTTTCTAGCCTGGCTAGCCATGCTGGGTTTTGCTGGGTATTTCTCACCTCCAGAAAGGCCTAACTATAAGGTTTAAGGGCTGAGCATCAAAGAGAATTCTACTCCTTTTGCTGAGGAAGGAGAGCTTTATACAAAAGCAGCCTGAGTCAAGGCACCAGAAAAGTGGCATTTTACAGTAAAGGCTTTCTGGGGCAAAAAGCTCTGTAAAATTGAGTGCAATACCTTAAATGTATCTTTATGTAAACATTGAAGACATAATAAGATTTAAAAATAACACAGTTGAGTAAATGAAACAATTGAAGATACGAATCTAATTCAAAATGAATTCAGCAACTGGAACAATATTATCTGATGAGGTGGATTTTATGTTGCATGTTCAAAGGCTTGTTTAAGTCCATACAAGATATCAAAATAACCAGAGTGTTTTCCTTAGCTCTCAGCTGGCTTTGTGAAACAATAATAAATGGTGGAAATGTTTATGTTGACCAGAAACTGTACTTCAGGAATGAAAAGCAAACTTGTTTCCAAACATCAAGCATTGCATTTGGGGGCCCCACTGTTACAAATTCTGTATTGGAGTTGTAACTCTCCCTGCATCAAATTCAAACTCCTGGTTGACTGTGGCAACCTCTCCAAAAGGGAGCCTACGTTTAGAAAGAACAGCATGTCGAAAGCATGAGAGTTCATCTGGTCACCCTTCCGCAGGTTGAGGTAGTTATGAGGGCACTGTAGAAAGAGAGTAGCCATCTAGAGAGTCAAAGGACCTGGGCTGCAATCTCAGCTCTGCTTCTTACTCATGAGGCTGGGTGACTTTAGGCATCATGTAAACCCTTTGGGTCTCCATTGTCTTCTCTGTAAAGTAAAGGCTTTAGGTTAAGTGATCTTTAAGGTTCTTTCCAACTTTAAATGAACAAACCCCTTCATTTTACAAATGAGTTACACCAACCACAGAGGTAATAAGGATTTTGGATCTTGCATGGTGTCGTACCTAATGGCATAGACAGGATTCCTGACTCTGAGCTCTGTGCATTTTGTGTGGTAGTCTGCTTCATTCAGTAGATGTGCTTTTTTGGTTTTGGTTTTGGGTTTTTTGGGCGGAGGCAATCGGTTAAGTGACTTGCCCAAGGTCACACAGGCCAGTATATGTCTGAGGCTGGATTTGAATTCAGGTCCTGCTGACTCCGGGTCTAATACTCTGCCCACTGTGCCACCTACCTGCCCCTCGAATGTGCTTTTCAGGGCTTTTATTGGAGGTGGGAGCTGGAGGAGTGGGGGAAGTAATTGAACAGGGGAGTGATAATCTTGGTAATCTTACCAGACCCCATTTTCTAAGATGTGTAAAATATACCAATTGCTTTTAGAAGTCAAAAACTGATTTCCAGTAGCAGGAGGAGATGATTTAGTGAATGAACCACTGGGAGAAGTAAACTACAGAGATAAATGAAATGGGGGCATAGTGGGAGGGGGTAAATAAGTGCTGGATTTGGAGTCAGAGAACCTGGCTTCAAATCTTGGATCCATGACTTATTGGGTAACCTTGAGCAAATCGCTTTACTGGTCTGGGAAACGAGGAGATTGGACTAAGTGACCTCAAAGGTGTCTTTCAGTTTTAAATCTACTATCCTATCAAATACTTTCCCCAATAATGTAAACAAACACCAGCTCTTTTTTGAACATGTATTTGCTAAGTGAAAAATACTATGGAAAAAAATTAAAACTATGAACTTCAGCATCTGCCCATAAAGAACTTACATAGTCTAGTTGGGAAGACAAGCCATAGACCTGAAAGGATAACTCCAAATACAAGACCAAAAAAGTTTATTGATTGATGGGCAGTGAGTGCTATAAAAATTTAGAAGAGGGCCAGATCACTGTAAGCTGTAGGAGGCATGAAAAGATTGAGAGTGAACTCGGGGCTTCACTTGGGTCTTAAAGAATGGGGAGGGTTCAGATTGGCAGAGAAGAGAGGAGAAAGCGTCTCACTTAGGGAAAACCTTGTGAGCAGAGGCATGGAAATAAATATACTCCAGGCCGATTTAGGGAGCTGTGAATGGATGAATTTGACTGGAGAAAAAGGTTTGTGCAGATGAGCGTTGAGAAATGTAGAACGATAGATTGCAAAAGCTTTAAAATGTCAAGGAAAGGAGTTAAGACTTCAGTTAGTCTTTGCTTGAAGGCTCTTATGATTTTTGAACAGTGAAACAATTGGATAAGATGGTATTTTAATAAGATTAATCTGTCCGGGAGGCAGCATGACATATTGGATAGAGAAGTTGCTTCTCTGACAAGCCCTGTCTATGTGATCCTGAACAAGTCTTCTCCGTGCCCCAGGCAATTTTCTTAAAATATACATTTCAGAGAAACTATCCATCTGCATTGGTAAAAGGAGTTTCTTTGTGAGGAGTTGAAATCATAGTTCCAGAGCTGTCCCATCCCAATATGACTAGAGTTAGAAGGATAAGGAGTGAAGCAAGGAAGCTACTTGTTGCAATATTTTATGTCTGGGATGATTCAAGTATAAATGGTGGTTGTGAGGAAGGAAAGGAAGAATCTCCTAGAAGGCCCAAGGATTCAAGACTTGGAAAGAACCATAAAGATCGTTCAGTTCAAATCTCTCTTTTTTACAGATGAGGAAATTGAGACCCAGAGAGAAGTAATGATGCTCAAGGCTTAACAGGCACTATGCAAAAGAGTTTTTCTGCCTCCTAAATGAGTACCATTTCAAGGTATATCACATATAGTCTCTCTAATAGGTTAGACGGGGGGCAAGAGGGACTAAACAATGAGTGTGGAGTCCCTACATTGGATGACTGGAGGAATCTTGATAACTTTGACAAGAACAGGAAAGTCAGGGGCAGGGGAGGTCTGGGGAAGATGATAAGCTAACTTTTGAACATAGTAAATTTGAGATGATCACGAGGAATCCATTTGGAGATCAGAGGCAGGTGTAGCATAGAGGACGCATGTTGAGTTTGGAATCATATGACTTATGTTTGAATCCTAGTTCTGCCATTGTGTAACCATTAAGCAAGTCTCAACATCTATTTGTCTCAGTTTCCGTCTCTGTGAAATGGGGATGGAGGGGAGTCAGACTAGATGGTTTCTAAGATCTCTTCCAACTCAGTATCTATGATTCTAAGGGCATGCCTAAGAGGCAGTTGATGGTATGCAGAGGTTGTAGCTTAGGAGAGATCAGGAATGGAACAATATACATACATATGTAGATATGTGTGTATATATACACTTGCGTATGAGTGTATATGTACATATGTATTATGTATGTGTATATATGTATATGTGTGTATATAGATAGATTGTGTGTGTGCATATTTGCTTGTGTTGTCCACTTTGGTAGGTGAAGCTATAAGGGTGAGTGACCTCTCTGAGGGAGAAAGTATAGAGTGAGAAGAGTATAAATCTTAGCACTGAGCATTAGGGGGACACCCAAATTTAGAGAAAAGGAAGAAGAATCAAGGAAGGATACAACCAAACTGTTTATTCTATTTAGTTGGGACTTAGACAACAATAATAGGACCAACACTTTAATGTGCATATACACTCTTCATCTACATAGCAACTAGCTGGTACAGTGGATAGAGCCCTGGAAATGGAGTCAGAAAGTCCTGAATTCAAATCCAGCCTCCTACACAAGCCACTTAACCATTATTTGTCTTACTTTCCTCATAAAAATGGAGGCAATAATAACACCTGCTTCCAAGGGTTTGTTGTGAAGGCAAAATGAGATAAAAGATATGTAGCACTTTGCATACCTTAAAGCATTATATCAATGCTTATTATTATTTGATTTCATCAGTAAAATTATATAATCCTTTAGGACAATGTCTGATACTTCTTTGGCATTTTTTGAAATACTCAAATAGCACATTGCTAAGGCTACACGGGCTTACTTAACAAATTCTTTTTAAAAATTTGTAACATTTCACATTGGTGAACATTTTACTTTTAAGCAAGCTATGTTGTTTTGAGTAGATATATCCCACCTTCTAGGAGCCTTGTATAGGGGTGTCATCCAAAGAATTATCAAGCCTTCCCTCATGTTTCTCATGCTATCCTCTCCCTCAGAGATGTCATCCACTTTTATGGCTCTCATTATCTAGTCAGACAACTTCTACATCTATATTTCAATTCCTGGCATCTTTCCCAGTCAAAAGACTCTCCCACATCTTTCACTGCCTGCTAGCCATTTCCTCCTGGAAGTCCCACTATTGCCTTAAATTCAATATGTCTACAAATAAACTCATCGTCTCATCCATTTCCATGTTTTATTCTGAATTTGAATGTAGGCTTCTCGACCATTTGTTACTTTTGTCTTTGTATCCCTCCTCCCTCCTGCAGTGTCTTGAAATTTTGTGTCTGTACCTATGCTTTCATCAATGTTTCATCACGGAAACTCCCTCCAAGGATAAAGATCAGCAACTTTTCTGTAATTTAAACTTAGTGAGTTGGCGGTCTTGAGGGGTTAAGTAACTTGGCAATAGTCACATAATTAGTAAATTTCAGAGGTAGAAATTGAACCCAGATCTTCTTGACTTAAAGTTTGTCTGTTGCTCAGTCATGACCTCATGGACCATTCTGTCCATTGGATAATACTGGAGTGGTTTGCCATTTCTTTTTCCAGTGGATTAAGGTAAACAGAGGATACGTGACTTGCCCAAGGTCATACAGCAAGTAAGGGTCTGAGGTCAGATTTGAACTCTGTTCTTCCTGACTCCAGGCCCAGCACTATCCACTGAGCCATTTAGCTGTCCCACTTAAAAATACCTGATTAATTGAATGGAATCTTCCCTCCTTGTTTCTCCCTCCTTCCCCATCCCCTTTGCCAAGCATTCACCTCCTGACTCCTCTGTTTCTGTTAAAGTTATCATTATGCACCTAGCCACTCAGACTAGGAATTCAAGACCATCAAGTTCCGCCACCATGATTTTTTGTGGAGAGAGAATTAAAGTGATTTTTGAGTAATCTACTGGCAAAAAGCTGGGATCCTCTTTTCTGAGCCCATGGCTTCTGACAATAGAAATGGCTTCCCATATTCTGGGCTGTCTTACAAGTATTTGTTTTATGCTCTTACTAGAACCATTTATTTCATGCCACCCTCTTTAAAGTGGACTTTCTGACAAGTGCCTGGAAGGCATCTGAACTATTGGTTTGGAGCTTTTAGTGTTATGTATTTCTTGTTAGATGGATAAATGGCTTGAGTTGAAGGGGTGCTAACTGGCAGTAAGCTCCTCTGTGGGAAGGAATGAATTAAAATGCCATATGCCCTTTCTCTAGCTAGCTAGGCTTCCTAGCATGAGTCAGCTCTACTTTACCAGCTTAGGTCACAAGTTTATCTTCCACGAGAACTACAAAAGTGGCCACAGTGTCAGGGTATGATGAATGAATGTGTCTCGAGTGATGGTGCCCTAGTCCTGTTTAAATCTGGGAATTCCAAGAGATAATGGAGATTTCTAGTTGTATAAGTTCAGTAAGGGAAAAAACAGATTTGTTTTCAATTCTGATGGTGGTAATTCCTATCATGTGGGAAAAAAAAATCTCAGTAGAATTAAATGAAAAGGGTGAGTTTTAGCTATCAAATATGAAATAATAAAAGAAGGGGCAAAATATAAATACAATATTCCTTAAAATAGTCAAAGTGTAACTTCATACTCTCTTTTTTCAACAGAGGTAGGGACCCAGACATATAGCATAATTCTCATGTATTTTCCTCATCTTGGAGTCCAAATCCTATCTTATGTGATGACTCTGTGTGACTTTGGACAAGTCTCTTAACCTCTCTTAGCCTCAGTTTCTTCATCTGTAAAATGGATATATTAATAGCCCCTAACTCAATGGGTTATTGTGAGGATCACATAAGACAATATACTTTTCAAACCTTAAAGTGCTATATAAATGCTGGCTATTAGATCTTATCATTATTCTCTTTTGGATCTGGGAAACCATTGTCTCCTTAATGAGTTTTCCACTTATCATCAGGACATAGCTTTATTTTCTCCTAAGATGGTTTGGCGGAGGGATGAGCCGTCTTTTTGAAATGGGAAGCGCCTTTACATTTATCAGCCTAGCTACATCATTGGGCATTTTGGTTACATTTCCTTCTTTGTCATGGTTGGATTGGAGAAGGAAGAAAATGGAATTAGAGAGGACAATTAGGAGGCTAACCT
Organism: Phalanger gymnotis; assembly: GCA_028646595.1. Lineage (NCBI taxonomy): Eukaryota > Metazoa > Chordata > Mammalia > Diprotodontia > Phalangeridae > Phalanger > Phalanger gymnotis. The sequence continues at coordinate 212,573,868 of CM053625.1, forward strand.
AACTCCAAGTCCAGGTGAGCCACAACGAGGGCCTGTGTAAAGGGAGTAATCATATGAGTGTGTAGAACGTAATAGACACAAGAGATGTTCTAAAGGTAAATGAAGAAGACTAAGCAAGTCAACGGATGTATGTGTTTAGGTGGGTAGGGTACAAAACAGAGAGTCCAGAATGACTCCAAGGTCACACATCTGGGTGATTAGGAGAAGAGTATTTTTCTCAACATTCTAGGGGCCAGACCATAGAGTTTGTGTAGTGCAACTCTCTCCTTTTATAGATATGAAACCTAAAGCCTAGAAAGAGCAACTCCAGTATAAGCAGTATACTGGAAAGTACTGGAAAGGCAGAGGTGGGCTTTAGAACTCATGTTTCTTCTTTAATACCTGGCTTGTGTTCTTTTTAATATATCTTCCTGCCTCTTCTACTTTGTTCTTTTACTCAGGGCTAACCTTCTAAGGAGTTGTATCCTATAACAAAGGGTGGAGTGCATTGTTAAGCAAAATTGTCTCCTTAGCATGGCTTTTGTTTACTTTGAGTGAAAGTACTTTCAGCTGTTAAGTGCTAAGCCCCAGGCCCAAAGCCCTATCAGGTATGAAACCTGTGTGGGTGTAGATTGATGATTTAAGAGGGGCCAACTCAGGAACCAATGGTCTCTGGTCTTTGAGGCAGGGCTTGAGAACACCAGAAGCTCGGCTGCGACGAAAGGTGAGCCAAAAGACAACTACAGTGGAAGCAGAAGCTGTGGAAGCAGGAAGCTGTGGAAACAGGAAGCTGCGGAAGCAGGAAGCTGCGGAAGCAGAGCTGACCCGTGTGTAGACCCAAGAGTGCGAGCAAGGACTTGAGGCCAGTAAAAATGATTTGGCTAAATACTATCTTGTTTTTCTGTGGCCTCCTGGTTACTCTTGTGAGGTGGGCTTTCTGGGCCTGGAGTCTTTTTGTCAAGATGTTGGAATGGGGAGGCTGGTTCACGGATCAGCTGCGGTGGGGCCTAAATAAATTTTTTGTTGTTTTCTACTTAGAGAATCTCTCATACCT
>CM053625.1:212575400-212603773 GCA_028646595.1 Phalanger gymnotis
TGAGGTGGGCTTTCTGGGCCTGGAGTCTTTTTGTCAAGATGTTGGAATGGGGAGGCTGGTTCACGGATCAGCTGCGGTGGGGCCTAAATAAATTTTTTGTTGTTTTCTACTTAGAGAATCTCTCATACCTTGTGATTTCAAACCATTCAAACATATACATGATTATATTTGAGATTATAAATTCGGCCTTCCTACTACAGGAGTGCAGCTACATGGCTCAGTGAATGGAGTGCTGGGCTTGGAGTCAGGAAGGCCTGAGTTCAAATCTGGCTTCAGACACTTATTAGCTATGTGACCTTGGGTAAGTCACTTAACCTCTATTTACCTTAATCCCCTGAAGGAGGAAATGGCGAGCCATTCTAGTATCCTTGCCAAGAAAACCCCATGAGTAGTATGGTCCATGGGTCATGACTGAATAACAACACCCTTCTAAGGAAACGGAGGCAGTGACTTCCTACATGATGTGTGTGTGTGTGTGTGTGTGTGTGTGTGTGTGTGTGTGTGTGTGTATGTGGGTGTTCAGGTACCCCTTGCTCCAGATTATCAACTTCATTCTCAACTTTCTATCTTCATAGCTTCATTCTTTTAAGGATGAAAAGCATTTGGATTCTTGGAGAGTTTTATAAAAATAATACTAATAAAGCTAACAATTATGTAGTACTTTACAACATTACGTCATTTGATCCTCAAATGTCTCTGTGAGGTGGGGAGTGCAAGTGTTTTATTATGCCCATTTCCCAATGAGGAAACTGAGGCTCAGAAAAATTAAGCAACTTTTCACACAGCCAGTGAAAGCCAAAGGCAAATTTTAAACCCATATCTCTCCACTTTCCACCATACTGTGTTGTCTACCTTCTCTCCCATGTGCCACCCTCCAACCTCTGTAGCATCTTAAACTTTGTAAAGCGTTTTTCTCAAAAAACTCTGTGAGGCAGGTAGTATAGTTTTTATTATTCTCATTTTACAAGGAAGGAAACTGAGGCACAGAGGGGTTAAATGACTTGTTCTTGGTCAAATAGCCATCAAATATTTGAGATACCATTTGAATCTATGTCTCCTGATTCCAAAGTGAGCGTTCTTTGTAATGCATCATTGTGTTTCTCACATCTCTGGGCAGCTTTGCCATCTTTAACCTTAGAATCACAGAATCAGATCATTTAAGTATTGGCAGAGACCACAGAGAGTGTCTATTCTAAGTCATACCTGAAGTAGAAATGCCTTCTAAAGTGTCTCTGATAAGCGGTCTTCCATTGTCTTTGAAGACATCCAGTTATGGGGAGCTTGCTACATTTTGAAACAAACCATTCTCTTTTTGGCTGGCTCTAATTGTTCAGTCTTCCTTATATGGAGCTAAAATCGGTCTCTCTATAGCTTCTGTCTATCGCTTCTTGTTTTGTCTTTGGGGCCAAACAATACACATATAATCACTCTTTTGCATGATAGTTCTTCAGATAATTGAAGACAGTTATGTTCTCTTTAATTCTTGGCCATGCTGAGCATCTCTACTTCCTTCAACTGAACGTATCATCTCCCTGCCCCTTTTCATCATCCCTTCTGCTGAACTCCCCAATTTCTGTCAACGGTACCACCATCTTTCAGTCACCTGGTTCATAAACTCTGGTATTACCCATGATTCCTTATTCTCTCCCAACTTACATATCTTGTCAGTTGCCAGATCTTGTTATTTCTACCTTAGGAATATCTCTCACATCTGTCCCAATCTCTATAGTTATATGGCCACCACTCTAGTTAAGAGACTCTTTGTCTCTCACCTGGATTATAGCAATATAGCTTCCTCATTTGTCTCCCTGCTTCTAGGTTCTATCCTCCCCATTCCATTTTTCATGCACTTGCCAAAGTGGATTTCCTAAAGACATCCTAAAGATTTCGGATCTCATGTCACTGCACTACTCGGTAAACATCAATGGCTCCCTGTTACCTCTAGAATCCAAAAAAAATTATGGTTAGCTTTTAAAGTCTTTCACAGACTGACCGCAATCTATCTTTCTAATAAAACTCCCCTTTCTGCATCTATGATCCAGCCATGCCGGCTTTTTTGCTGTTCCTCAGAGACGAGACCCCATCTTCCATCTCTGCGCCTTGGTACTGGCTGTCCTCCGTATATGGAATGTGCTGCTTATTCACTGTAGTCTCTTAGAATCCCTTGTTCCCTTTAAAATTCTGCTCAAGCAACACTTTCTACATGAATGTTTTCTAGATTCCCTTAGCTGCTATTGTTCTTCCCGCACAAATTTTACCTTGTAATTATTTTGAAAGTATTTTTATATGCTTATTCACATACATGTTGTCTTTCCTGGTATAATATGAACTTCTTAAGGACACGGGATGTTTTGTTATCGCTTTCACATACCTATGTGCTTAGCACACAGCAGACTTTTAATAAATGCTTATCGATTGATGCTACTGTTTGAAGGATAATGTGTCTTCGCTGTACTGGTCACCTTCATCTGGAAGTTCTCTATTTATTAATGCCCTTCCTAAAAGTGGTATCCAGAACTGAAAACAGTACTTCAGTTGTAGCCTGAGTAGGCTATACTACGGTAGAGCTCTTCCCCCCCACTACTGAACACTATACCTCCCTTAATGTAGTCTAAGATAGCATTGACTTCACACTAGTGACTCACTGAAACTGTATTCCATTAAAACACCCAGATCGTTTTCAAAACAATTGCCCAGTTATGATACTCCCATCTTATACTTGTAAAGATGACTTTTTGAACTTGAGTTAGACTACATTTACTCCCAAATTAAATTTTGCTTATTAGATTTAGCCTAATGTTCTAGACTTTCAAGGTATTTTTGGATCCTGATGCTGTCATGTAACAGGTTATCTATCACTTAGAGCTTTGCATCATCTCCAAACTTGACAAACTGGCCATTTAATGCTTCTATAAAAGTCATTTTTTTTTTAAAAAAGCACAAGATGAAACACAGATTCCTGGAACACTTCCCCAGAGATTTCCTTCCAAGTTGACATTGAACCATTAATGTTTTCCCTTTGGGTCTACTTATTCAAACTGTGCTGAATTTAGGTAACTATATGCTCATCAAGATCTTAATTGTCTATCTTGTCCATAAGAACAGCAAAAGAACTTTTATAAAATGTGTGGTGCTTGATGTAATTAATACAGATGTCACCCATGACTGGAGGCATCTGGAAAAATATTTTCATCCATAAGAAATCCCTTTTCTATTTGAAATTTGCCCCAGACATCCTCCAAGGCACTGCAAAAAGCAAAAAAGGAAAAAAAACCCCCAAACTTCTGAATTTTAATCAGATTAAAAAAAAGTAGAGAAGATTTCGGTCCTTTATTGTACCCTGTTAGGATCAAGATGGTGTGGCAAAGCAGAAAGAGTGATGGAGTTGGAGGTAGAAGGCCCAGGGTTCAAATCCTGCCACTAATCTTTGAGTCTGTGTAGTTATTTAACTTAAGATCCAGGTTTCTTACTTATGAAAAAGCAGAATATGTGCATTGGGGAAGTAAGATATGAGAGGATTAGAAAGGTAGGAGGAGGCCAGGTTATATGACAGGCTTTAAAAGACAAGCAGATCTTTGATCTTGGAGGGAATGGGGAGCCATTGTAAGTTATTGACTAAGGAAGGGTTGTGGGATTATGACAAGGAACCTTGCCTTCACCAGGCTGAGGCTGAAGCAGTATAAGAATGTCAGAAGTAGATGAATTGAAAAATACAGTAACATGACACCAGATAGAGGGAGTAGGGCCATAGAGAACATTTTGGCAAGTGTCTACACTGAAGATTCTTCTGATAAAAGAAGGCGTGGAGGGTCAAGAGGGGAGGGAAGGCAAAGCAACAGAGAAGAGTTTAAAAGAGTCACTGGAGGAGAATGAACCTTTGGCAGTTAGAGAGAATGTTCAGGGAGAGAAGAAGGTTCCATGGTGCCAGATACTAAAGAGGAAGTGCGGTGTGGAAGACAGAATAATGATAATAATGAAAGCTAACGTTTTGGTGTTCTTTAGTTGTGTCTGACTCCCCATGTCCCCGTTTGGAGTTTCTTACTGGAGTGGTTTGCCATTTCCTTCTCCAGGATTACAGATGAGGTAACTGAGTGACTTGCCCAGGATCACACAGCTAGTAAATTGTCTAAGGTCAGATTTGGACTCGGGTCTTTCTGACTTCTTCATGATTCACTTGAGTCAGCCCCCAGTCAAAGCCCTAAGATGGAAGTAGATGAAACGAAGGAGTACTGATGCTAGTTCAGAGAAGGGAAAAGGGGCCAATGATACTTTAAACTTTTCACATTTTTGCCTAAAGTTGACTGCCCTTCTGCCCAGAACTGTAACTAACAATTTTTGTACCTGGGCAAGTGGAGCTAAATAGGGGAGGAGGTTGTTTATGAAGTGGTTGCCGAGCATGGAGCTGTTTAGGAGCTTACAGGGGGAGTAGCCATGGTCTAGAAGAAAGTGCTTGGCACATTACAGGTCTGTTGCCTGGGACCGGTGTACTGGGGAATGGTGTAGATTGTGCTGAGAAAGAACTTAGCTTGGGTGTAGCTGTGGGGGGAAAGGAAACTTCTGAAGCTTCCCATTTTAACTAATTGTTCTATCTAACTAGATGTACGCTCATTTGTCAGTCAGCACCCTCTAAATTTTTGTAACTGGGACAAAGCCCCACTTGCCTTGTCCTAGTTATTGTTCTTCTTCAACTCAGTTAAAGCACAAGTATTCTGTGCAGGAAATTCTGAGAAATAGACCTTGCTTCAGCTCTGATCTTTCTGTATACTCAGCCCACTCCCAACCCTCTACTCTCTCAGCCCAAGGCTAACAAAAACATACCGATGAGAGTTCTTTTGTTCTTTCTTTAGACCAGCAGTTCTCAGACTTTTAGGTCTCAGGACCCCCTTTTACTTTTAAAAATTGAAGATCTCTCCAAGAGCTTTTGCTAATACAGAGTCTATCTATTTAATTTTTCCCCCAGTTACATATGAGGACAATTTTTAACATTTGTTTTAAGAAATTTTTGAGTTCCAGATTTTCTCTCCCCCGCCCTCATTTCCCCCTTCCCTGAAACGGTAAGCAATTAAATATGTTATAAATGTTCAATAATGCAAAACATATTACCATATTAGTCACGTTGTGAAAGAAGACACAGACCCAAAGGAAAAAATAGGTTTTATCTATTGATATTTATTTTATTAGATATTAAGACATCTTAGTATTATTATGAGAATAGCCCTGACCTTAGAGACCTTCTAAAAGCACCTCAGAGATCCCAAGGGGTCCCTGGACTCCACTTGGAGAACCACTGCTTTAGACTGCCCACCTCAGATGCCTGTCTTGACAATCCACTGGTGTTTGACTAACATAAGAACTTCTGAGGAGAGTCCATACCACAAAAAGCAGGCCACTTCTGTGAGTGACAACAGCAAAATACTACAACAATGAGGTCAAATGGTTTTTCAAACCAAACAGGATAATGATGAGCTGGCCCACCAGAAAATACAAATCCTAGGAAACTTTGCACCACTGTTTATATGACACCAAGTGGGAATTGTTTGCCAGTGGGATAAATACAGGCATCTTCTTGTTACATAGTATTTTATTATGCTCCAGGCCACTTGGGATATTTTATCTTTCTAGGTTTAGCAGTTGGAGTCTATGATGTAACTATCCTGTTCTATCTTTATTTTACTAATGATTCTTGGAGACCTTCTTCTCTAGTTCCTTAAAACATGTGTGAAACAGAGTGAAGCCTTGACAAGGCTGTTCTTTATATCACAGGAAGTTTCAAATCCCCATAGATAGGTTGAGGTCTCACTCTTGTTATATGGTTTTGGACTTAGGGCAATTTTAAAGGAGGATTCAGTCAAGGGAATTCTGGGACTGGCGAAGATGAGTTTGTTCTCACAAGGAAGAATTACTGTGTTTTTTTGTTTGCTTTTTTATTGTGCCTTGTTTTTAACCACGAAAAATCAAAATATTCTTGAATTGTTATCATTACAAAAACAGCATTGGGAAGCTTTAATCAGTTATTCAATAAGCATTTATTAAATGCCTACTATGTGCCAGGCACTGTGCTAAGCAATGCAAAATGCAAAACCAAAATTGAAACAGTTCCTACTCTCAAGAAAGTTATGCTCTTTTGAAGGAGACAGCACATGTATGTATGTGTATATCTATCTCTATATATATGTATATGTGTGTGTGTGTATGTGTGTTAATATGCAAAATAGGTCCAAAATAAATACAAGGTTTTTTGGAGTTTTTTTTTGGATGAGAGATAAAACTAAAATCTAGAGTGAGGACCAGTGAGGACTTCTTGTGGAAAGGGGCATTTGGAGAAAAGTAGGGAATTTAAGAGATGGACCTCAAAGGAAGGAGTACATTCCAGGCATGGGGAACAGCCCATGCAAAGGACATTAATAATTATCTTACCTATAAAATACAGCCTTTTCTTTTTTGAACACTTTCTAGAAGCGGACAACAGACACTCAAATGCTGTATGATTTAGCAGGAAGTTTTGTCCCTCAACAGTTTGGGGGCAGGCTCTTCAAACAGCCAGGATAAGGCACCTAATAGGTACAGAAGGTCCTAAAATATCAACCTGCAGCCCCACTTATACTGAGTGCCCACACCTGAGATGTGCACTTTGTCTCTATGGCTGAGGATGATGCAGAGATATGCTGGGATTCGGTATGATTTCAGTATGCTGTCACAGCATCCTCAACGCGGTAGTATCTATTTTCCATTCTGTAAAATAGAACTGGTGAAGCCTCCCTCCGAGAAAGTGGGACAAACTTTCAGAGATGAGACAGTGATTCAGTAGTGTAGACTAAGGTTAGCAACTCATAGATTGACATCCCATCCACTAAACCAGCTTGAGCTTAGGGCAACATCCCTGTCATTCTATTCCCTGACTGCCAGCTCCAGCCCCTCTCTTAACTGAACTGAGTTTGTTTGCCACCTGTGTGTGCAGTTTCTTTATAAAATGTGAAGGTGGGGTGAGATGAGATCTCTTTTAGTTCTAGAACTGTGACCTTGTGATCTCTTCTGGAACTTTCCATAGGACTGGGCCTTTCCAAATCCTGATCTTCAGACTTTCAATCATTTATTCCTTCTTTCATTTGTCAGTTTTTTTCTAGAGTGCCTACTACGTGCAAAGTGCAGCAGTGGAAGAGATAAAGAATTTTAAATATACAATATTTCAGATAGAGAGATGAGACATATACACGTGGAAACTAAATAATCGCCTTTATTATTTTTTTCATATACCTGTGTGACTAACACATAGTGGGCTTTTAACAAATGTTTATTGATTGATACTCCTATTTGAAGGTTTAACATGCCTTCGCCGTGCTGGTCACAAAACAGATATTACGAGGAGTAGTAGGTCTGGAGTTTTAGTTCCAGCCCTGCCACTGACTAGGTGTGATCTTTAAGCAGCCTTTTTTACTCTGGGGCATCTTAGGGAAAATGAGCAGACTGAGCCACATCAGTATTTCCTCATTAGTCCTCTTTGAGAATGAAGGACAAACAACAAGAACAAAAACAAACAATTTCCCCATCATAACCTGCAGCAAATTTTAAATGGTCTGCAGAAATTTTGTCTCCAAAGGTCTCTATTTATTAAAATCTCTAAACCTAAAAATCAAAGCAAACATAAACAAAACCGTGGCTGCCTGCTCTTCCTTCCTTGTTTCTCCCACCCTAGGCTCTCTCCTTCTCACTGGCTGTCCCTTCTGACCCACCCGCTGAGGCTGGAAAATGGTTGACAGTAGGAAATTAGATATTTTACTTATCTGTAGTAGCTTGAGGAAAACTGGATTAGATGATCTTTAAGGCTTTTCCCAGCTCTAACGGTCTGTGATTCCATTATTAAATGTTGAAGGAGTAATGTAGATAATCAGTGCTTTGAGTATCTTGGGATCAAGAGGCAATGTGGTAGAATTGAAAGAGGGCTGACTGGGAATCACAGACTCTGGGTTCAAATTCTGACTTTGCTATTTACTGCCCATGTAACTTTAGGCAAATCACTTTGTGAGCCTCTGGTTCTTCATTTCTAAAATGAGGCGGATGGTTTGCCTCCTTTCCAGCTCTAAATCCTATAGTCCTATCATCATCATGTTTAATTTTTAAACACCCTGCATGCCTAGGGGTATATAAACTGATCTGCATTCAACAATGGGGGACTTGGGGAAAAAACGCCAACACCCATTTCTGAAGCTTCCCAATCCTCGAGCTAGCCACAGCAGCTACATCCAGCGCTCCCCAAGCGATATTTAATAGTAGTCGAGACATGAATCGCTTTGTTTTATCCCTACTTACAGTGCTGTAAATTAGACAATATTGTTAGCCTCATTTTACAGATAAGGAAACTAAGACTCAGAGGTTAAATGAATGGCTTGGAATCATACAACTAATAAGGATTGGAGAGAGGATTTGAAACTCCACCTTGACCCCAAGTTCATTACACTGCTCCCTACACTTTCCTGCCAGTCCAAAGATGGTCTGAAGTTAAACATTGATGCCCCATCCCTTCTCCCGGTCTACTCTGTACCGCACCATTCTTTGGAAAAGGTAACCAAGAGCTCAGTTGACTTTAAGGCACTCCTCCAAAGCATGCTCCAGGGGTGGCAGACCAGAAATGTGAGGCTGCTAGGCCCAAATGCCTCTTTAAAGAAGGCATGCTTCTCATTGTAAATATTATACTCTAGCCTCCCAGCCTAATCCCAAATAATGTCATCTTTGGGAAAAACTGTTAAGTGGTCAGAATTTAAAGCTTTCCATCTGTTGGGGAAATAATAGGCTGGTAGAGAAAAGGACATTATTATTTTTTTTCTCCCGCTAAGAAGGTTAAAGCTCAAGCTGGAGATGAGTTATCTTTGCTGATAGCACCGCTGCATGATGGGCTGGTCGTACAAGTGTCTCCAAGCATGACACTCCTGTCCTAAAATGTGCCACCACATTTTCCTTGGGATTTTCCCATGCTGTTTTGAGCAGCATAGGAAAAAATGTTAACTCTGAAGAGATTGACATATTACTACCCTGAGGCTAGATTATAACTGAAATAGATTTCTCCTAATAAAAATAAGGGCTTTTTTTTTTTTTTTGCTTGCTGGGCCCCTGCAATGAAGCAAGTTAATAAAAATTGCATGGGAAACTCGCATTGCAGCTATTTAAAATAAAATAAAGTAAAATTGAATTCCTAGCTGAAGCGGACAGTGATTGTTGGCTCTGTGTTGAAATGTGGGGGTGGGAGTAGGGGTCTAGGAAAGGGAGGGAATGTTCCAAAACTCATTGGAAATGAAAAGTAAGATTTATTGCCTTTTTGTTTAACCCTTTAGCAATATTCACCATATCTAGAAAGTGAATAACCTGTAAATGTTTTTAGAAGATTAAAAGACAATTACATTTTCACCATTGAGATGATCAAGCTTTTTAGAGTGGCAAATAGGGCCACCTGAAAAGATCTTTGAAAGAGTTACCTGTCTCAAACAAAGACTTCCCTGGGCCTTGGATGAAAAAAACACTCCTTGCTCTCCACTCTCCCTCCCCATTCCCTTCCTCTTCTCCCTCTCCTCCAGTCAATTTCCATTCTTGGTGCCTATGTGACAGATCTCAATGAGGTTGAAAAGTGTTCTCTTTCCCAGCCAGAGGCTGATTGCTCCCACCAAGTGGCAGGGCCCATTCCAGGATCTCCTAGATATTGCTGGGCATCTCTAATGGAAGGTTTGCCCACAAAGGTGCCTGCTGAGCAGAAACTTGTTGCCTCCAACCAGGAGGCAACCAGCATCTCCTTAGGCCCCAGCAAGAGATGCCACAACTGCCCTTGGAAAAGTTTGATTTATCAACTGAGAAATTTGCCATTCATCTATATCCAGGGTTCATAGAAGTCATTTCCCTAGTGGGGAAGCAAGGCCTCTGTTATTTCCCATTTAGTGGCACAAGCATGAAAAATTGCAACTGAGAGACACGGGCTGAATTCAGGCCTTTGGTTTCTAGGGCTGAATTTATAGGGATATTTAGAAGTAGTATAGGTTCTTCTCCCTCCCCCTTCCCCCATCCTTAAGGCCCCTTAAACCTATAAACTCTAACCATTTTCACAGGTTTTTGCTAATTAATGCCACCACTGTGGAAATGGGAGCAGTTCTGCAAACAAACTCCAATAAATGGGATTTTTATTACTGGTAGAAAAGTCCAGGGAATAATTAGCAGGTCCATGGAGATCTCTTGATTACAGGCATCTGCATTTGTAATGGCCAGACTCAAAGATCACTGAGGGAGATGGTTTAGGGCTTTCCACCTTAGGGCACATTTATGTTGTCAGTTCTAGCCTTCCAACTCCAGTTGGACAAATGTGGGAAAATATTTTGTGAAACGCTAGACAAATGAACCTGATGTTGACTAATCCAAACTAGGGAAGCTGGCGTTGCTTTGCTAAATACTGTATGGCAGCCAAGATTTGCAAGTGAAATATTTTGATATCTCATTAAGCTTGATTCCACTGAGAGGCATGTACACATATGAATGTCCATCTGAGGTGCCCACATTTCATGAGTTCCTAAGGGACAGAGATAAAGAAGATTTTTTTCAATGATATCATTTTTTTTTCTTTTAAAGAAGTGGGAATGTTCATCTTCATACAGTTAGAGGATAATAGATCTAGAAGCTGAAAAGAATCTTCAGGGGCCATTTAATCCAACCTCATTTTACAAATGAGGAAACAGTTTTTGTATTCCCAGCACCCAAGTGCATGGTAGCCACTTAATAAATGCTTGCTGGATTGAATCCAGTTGAGGCCTACAGAGGTCAGGTGACTTGCCCAGAGCTTGGACTAGAGCCTAGGTCAACTACCCCCTCCCCCACCCCTCCATTACTATTACAAAGAATTCTCTAATACCACCATAGGGAGGCCTTTACAGGGCCCATCAGCTGCTGGAGCTGTCACCCCTCAGATTACTTTTTACCTATCTACTCTGTATGTATCTTAAACGTGCCTATTTCTTTACATGTGTTTTCCCAAATAAAATGTGAATTTCTTGAAGGTAAGGGACTCTTTTTGGCTTTTCTTTGTACCCACTGTGCTCAGCATGGTGCCTGGCACATGGTAAGCGCATAATAAATGCTTGTTGACTGACTGACTGAAAGAGACTGGAAAATAAAAGAACATGTCTTGGCTGGGAATAATAATAAAGCAAAATAAGGGGAAGACTTCATTATTCCAGAATGTTTAAAAAAAATTAATTATGTGTACCAAGAAAGAAAGAAAAAAAAAGATTGCTTAGGATGAAGCTGAATAGATGAGAAAGTTTTTTTGAGTATCCCAGCTAAGGCAACAATAAATCCTTTAAATCACTTATGCTTTACATGGCATACTTTTCCCCTTGTGGTCTAGTTTCTTTTTAAATATATTTATTTCTATTTTTCAGTAATCAGTCAATAAGTATTCATTACTATTAGTAATTATTACATAATATTGATAAGTTAATATAATATCAGTATAGTCCAGCAGCAGAAGAAAGAGAAGTTCCATTTAAAATAACTATAGACAATATAACATATTTGGGAGTCTACCTGCCAAGACAAACTCAGGAACTGTATGAACACAACTATAAAACACTTTTCACACAAATAGAGTCAGATCTAAACAATTAAAAAAATCAGTTGTTCATGGGTGGGCTGAGGCAATACAATAAAAATGACAGTTCTACCTAAATTTATCTATTTAGTGCCATACCAAATTATCAAAAAAAATTATTTCACAGGGTTAGAAAAAATAATAACAAAATTCATATGGAAGAACAAAAGGTTAAGGGTACCAAGGGAATTAATGGAAAAAAATGTGAAGGAAGGCAGTCTAGCCAGACAAGATATCAAACTGTATTATAAAGCAGCAATTATCAAAACAATCCAGTATTGGGTAAGAAATAGGGTGGTGGATCAGTGGGATAGATTAGGTACAAATTATAGTGAATGCTCATAGTGATCTGGTATATGATAAATCCTAAGATCCAAGCTTTTGGAAAAAAAAAACTTATTATTTGACAAAAACTTCTGGGCAAACTGGAAAGCAGTATGGCAGAAGCTTAGGTAAAGACCAACATCTCACACCATATACCAAGATAAAGTCAAAATGGGCACATGATTCACACAGAGAGGGTAATACCATAAGCAAATTAGGAGAGCATAAAATAGTTTATCTGTCAGATCTATGGGTAAGGGAAGAATTTATGACCAAATAAGAGATAGAGAGCATTACAAAATGTAAAATGGATAATTTTGATTATATGAAATTTAAAAAGGTTTTGCACAAACAGAACCAATAAAACCAAAATTATAAGGAAAGTGGAAAACTCGGGAAAAATTTTTTGCAACAAGTATCTCTGATAAAAGCCTCATTTCTCAAATATATAGAGAACTGAGTTTAATTTATAAAAATACATGTCATTCCCCAATTGATGAATGTTCAAAGGATATGAACAGGCAGTTTTCAGACAAAGAAATCAAAGCCATCTATAGTCACATGAAAAAAATGTTCTAAATAACTATTGATTAGAGAAATGCAAATTAAAACAACTCTGAGGTAGTACCTTATACCTATAAAATTGGCTAATATGACAAAAAATTGAAAATGATGAATGTCAGAGGGAATGTGGGAAAACTGGGACACTAATGCACTATTGGTGGAATTGTGAACTGATCTAACCATTCAGGAGAGCAATTTGGAACTATGCCCAAAAGGCTATAACACTGTGCCTACTCTTTGATCCAGCAATACTACTGCTAGGTCTATATCCAAAAGACATAAAAGGGGAGGGGGGCAAGGGTAGGACCCATTTATAAAAAAAATATTTTTATGGTAGCTAAGAATGGGAAATTGAAGGGATGCCCTTCAATTGGGGAATGGCTGAACAAGCTGTGGTATATGCTTGTAATGAAATATTATTGTGCTATAAGAAATGATGAGCAGGATGACTTCAGAAAAACCTGGAAAGACTTACATGAACTGATGCAAAGTGAAGTGAACAGAACCAGAAGAACGTTATACACAGTGACAGCAATATTATTCAATGAAGAATTGTGAATGATTTGGCTACTCTCAGCAATACAGTGATCCAAGAAAATCCCAAAGGACTAATGATGAAGCAAATTATCCATCTCCAGAGAAAGAACTGATATTGTCTGAATGCAGACTGAATCATGTGTTTTTCACTTTCTTTCTTTTGTTCTAGTTTTCTTGTACAAAATGACTAATATGGAAATGTTTTACATGACTGTGTATGTATAACCTATATCTGTTTGCTTACTGTCTCAAGGAGAGTGAAGGGGAAGGAGAGAGAGAGGAAAGGAAGGAATAGAATTTGGAACTCTAAACTTTAAAAAAAATATTAAAAATTGTTTTACCATGTAATTGGGGGGAAATAAAATATATTTTAGAAATATGATATCAGCATAGTTAATAATAATAACTAACATTTATATAGTACCTATTATGTGCCAGGAACTATACTAAGTGCTTCACAAGTATTATCTCATTTGGTCCTCACAACAACTGTGGGAGATAGGTGCTATTATTATCTACATTTTTTATATAAGGAAACTGAGACAAACTAAGATTAAGAGATTTGTCCAAGGTCACACAGTAAGTGGCTGAAGCTGGATTTGAACTCAAATCTTCCAGACTCCAGGCCAGGCACTCTTTATACTGCACTGCTTAGCTGCCTAATATTAATAATATAAAGATACTGTGGTACAGTGGGTAGACTACTATATCTGGAGCCAGGAAGACATAGGTTCAGGTCTTGCTTCTGACAGCTGTGTGATCATACAAGTCCCTTCATCTGTCTGAGTTTCAGACAACTTTCTAAACTTTCTAAAACTTAAAGTACTGAATTAATAGCTAATAGTTACATAGTGCTTTAAGGTTTGAAAAGTACTGTACACTTGCTATTTTGTTTGGTCCTTACCACAATCCTGTGAGGTAGGTAGTGTTACTATACCCATTTTATGGATGTGGAAACAGCCTAAATGATTTGCCCAGGGTCGCATAGCTAGCAAATGCCCGAGGCCGGACACTCCTAAATTAATTGGGGTCTCCTTGACTAGAGGGCAACGCTCTATCCACTACTCTATCCACTCTATCCACTATCCACTGATCTGGAAGGTGATCACTATTGAAATTATAGTACTTGGATATACAGTTATCCCTTCCACATAGCCACTTTCCCCACCAGAGGTGGGACACCTGTGGCCCTCTAGGTCCTCAAGTGTAGCCCTAAGAACCATGGGCTACCATGGTGTGGCGGAAAAAGCTCTGGATTGGGAGCTGGACATCCTGATTTGAATCCAAACTCTACTACTAACTGTGTGACTATCAAGTCTTTTCACCTTTGTTGGAATCAATTCACCCATCTATAAAATAAAAGGGGATTTGAACTAGGTGATCTCTAAGGTTTCTTCTAGATTTTTTTTCTAAATCTAAAATAGTATATAGTAAAAAAATGTAAATGGATCATCTGATTCCCATCTCCTTGAAGCAGTTTTACCTTCTAACATTTAAGCATATATTAAAAATTTGTTCAATTTGAGAATATTTCACCTGATGGTAGTAGAAAAGTGAATGGTAGGGGTAAAGGGAAGCCTGGTATAAAAGTGGGTTCTAGCTTCTCTTTTCCATGAAGTTTTCTTTATGGAGTACCCAAAGTAGAATGTATATTCTTGTATACATATGTTTTTATCTCTTAAATGAACACCAACTAATATTTGTATAAGGAAAAAACAATGAGCAAATTAATGAAGTATTGCTGGATAGAGCTTTTTTAGTTTAGGTGAGACTGCTGACCAATAGTTTGCATATGAAGGTATTTTCTGATCCTGTATCACCCTGATGAAATTCACTTCAATTTCATAAATAATTTCCCACCAATGATTATGTGAAAGTACTGTATTCTAGTGATAGAAAGTCCCTTTCCTTACCATCTTTTCATTTGCTTGGAATAGTCCTTTTCTATTCATAAACTTGAAAAACAATCTTAACAGCAGAAATGTGAGCAGACCCCTATTTCATTAATGCAATAATTTGTCTTCCCTGCCTCAGTTAATAACTGATGTTTGACCTCCAGTTGTGATGTGTAGGTTGATACTTTGAATTAACCTTTTTTATTCTTTTAGCTGAAAAGCTGAATTTGTACAAACAATTCAATCCTAAAAAAAACACAACATAAAATATGTAAAATGATCATTTTGTATCTTTTAGGTTAGAATGAACTTTTACCATCACACATTCCTTGACTGAGTCATTTTTCTATCTAAGTAATAAATGTCAAGAGAAAGCTATTACATAGATATGGTATACACATATATCATACTATGGCATTATATTATGTATTTCATAGCTATATACAAATTATATACATATAAGCATATATATTACATATTATACATATATTTGATATTATAGTACATTATATATTCCATATCTATATGCAGATATGAAATGTGCATACATATAACAACATATGGGAATGTATTTGATAGGTGTGATTACATACATATAATTCAGATGATGATTTAATATCATATAAATTTCATGTCTACATGTAGATATAATATCTCTATATACATGCAAATCAATGTATGGGAAATATATTTGATAGATGATACTTATATATGATATTTTAATATGCCTTCCATATCTCTCTATGTATAATATATAGTTACATGTAAATTAATGTGTGGGAAATGTATTTGATAAGTGTGATTATTTGAAGTGACTTTGATTCAAGAGTATGTTGGAGCCAGCTTGGGAGAGTCACTTATTAAATTTTCAGTGTGAGCTTTTATAGCTCAGCAAACAGGAAAGGTTATAAATCAAAAACTGATTTATTATTTGTTGATTATCTAGACTTAAGAAAGTGGATAAAATGTTAATGCTGGAGATTAAACTCAAAAGTGTATCCTGTATGTGTTTTGGGAGGAGTAGAACCAGTAGTTGTTAAACATTTCCCAGCACATCCCTGCTAGAATTGGTAGGGATAGCCTGTAGCATGATGGATTAGGTGTCAGCCTCAGGTCCTAGCTCCATCTCTTACTGGTTCTATGACCTTGGGCAAACATTCATCCTTTCTGATTTTCAGTTTCTTCATCTGTAAAATAAGGCAGATTGGGGGAGATTATCTCTATTCTGACTCTTAAATGATGTTTTCTAAGTTCTCAGAACACAGAAAACTCTTATAAGACTTCAAGCACACTAAAGACACCTTTCAAGGAATATAGCAGTCTCCAGTTGATTGCATTGACACAACGAAGCTGGGTCACAACTGAGTTATTGTCTTAAGACAGATTTACTTTTCTGGTTTGTTGAACTCCTATTTGTTAGCCAAGCACAGCCACAGTGTCCAAGATGCTCAGATGGTGGTGGGATGGTGTGGGGAGCATCACAATTGTCCGCTGGATTGCATCCCCATTTGGGACAACTCTCTGGAAGACAAAAAAAAATGACCAGGCTTACTTAGGTCAATTTCCTTTTTCACCAGTAAGACAATTCTGCCCAAAGGTAACAGGGTCAGAACCAGCCATATATACACTACAAATAAAATCTGCCTTTCCTTCTTCTTAAATATTCTAGCTAAATGATGTCCCCTTCATATGCAATTGCACAGAGGTAAACCAAAATGGTTAAAAACTCTGAAACTGCTGAGAGCTCCCTAGGTGGATGCTTCCCCATCTCATTCACAGGAACTGTTTGCTCCAGGGTGGCCCTTCCTCATTTTCTTATCACAAAATACATGCATGCCGGATCTATTTGCTTTATGTACTGATTCACACAAATCAAGGAAGGCCAAAAAGTTTCCATTTCCCTTTAAAGGTAGATGATGATAGTAGTAGGTTGGAGGGAAGAGGTGATGATCCTATCATAGCTCACAGCACTAGAGAGATGGCCCCTGGAATGTGAACAGGTCACTCTTGCTGTGATACCAGCCTAGGGGAAACAATAGCTTATAAATTCCGGATGGTTTTAGGTAAAACTACTCGAGATACAGTCTTCCAGCAGTGCAGTTTCTCCTTTTCCATGCCCCAGAGGTTTATGTTGATTGGTTCCTTGCCCCACTGGGAAGCCAATTCTGTCCCAAGGGAATGGGGCTTCTAGCCAGTCTAAGTAATAGTACATCCTTTTCCACAAAAATCCCAGTTAAATAATATCTCCATACATTGGAATGTTGGGATTGTTACAGTTTTGCTGGTATCCTCTAGTTTTAATGCTGTAAATTGACTGTCAGAATGCAAATGTATTCTGGAAAGGGTAGAGGCATAAAGCCAAATTCAAATCCTGTAATAATCGTTTATTGGCCAGGTGACCTTCGACAATATACAACCTCTCTCAGACTCAGTTTCCACCTCTGTAAGATGGGGATAATAATATCTTCTATATTTACCTTTTAAGGTTGCTGTGAGGATCAGATAAACTGTATAAAGTACTTTGTAAACTCTGGACAGATGTATAATTTTCTGATATTATAAGTTGATTTTTATTATTATTATTATTAGTCATGATCAGACATTAATACTCTAAATCCAATTAATTAATTATATTAGGGACCTGAGGGAACTGGACAAAAGACAGGTATGTTTTGATTGATGGGGAGGAGAAAAGCCAGAGTAACAGTAATTGTTCAGGTTGGTGACCTACAGAGCCCTAGACAACTACAGGACAATAAGAAAGAACCATGAACCTTTGAGGAAAGGAAATGGTAGAGACAGAAATAAATGACATCAGAGCATATAAATGCATATAAATAGACTGAAAAGCACTGAAAATAACCAATGCCTACTTAGAATTGTAGCATGTCAGAGCTAGGACAGACCTTATGGATCATGT
The DNA here is from genome assembly GCA_028646595.1 of Phalanger gymnotis. Classification (NCBI taxonomy): domain Eukaryota; kingdom Metazoa; phylum Chordata; class Mammalia; order Diprotodontia; family Phalangeridae; genus Phalanger; species Phalanger gymnotis. The sequence goes on from CM053625.1 coordinate 212,593,261, forward strand.
ATCCAACCCCCTCATTTTGTGGAAAAGGAGATGCAGACTGAGGGGAGTCAAATGACCTTCTCATGGTCACATAACTAGTAAGAGGCAGAGTGGGCTTCAAACAGAGGTATTCTGACTCTTGTGGTCCAAGGTGCAATACTGTAGAGAGTCAATCTTAGAACAAGGCATTGTCTATAACTGTGAAGAAACTGTAATGAAGGCAGAGGGAAAGACAGGAAGACACTGGCAGAAACAATGTTGAAAACCTGGCATAAAAGACTTTGAATATAGTGAAGAGACCTGTGGACCTCTAACTTGTAGAGTCTCCAAATGGGAAGATATTATCTTGCTTAGTAGAATAGTAAAACAGAATTCTGGAAGCACAGTGTCAGAGATGGAAAGAACCACAGAGACTATCTAGTCTAACTCATTCTTGAATGGGTCCCCTCTACCCACACCTGAAAAGTCTCATCCAGGCTTTGCTTCAAGACCTCCAAGTGCAGGAGTACACCACCTCGAGGCAACCCGATCCGCAGGCAACTTCTGGTCATTACTCCTAGATCACCTCTCTGGAACCAAGCAAAATAAATCCAATCTCTTTTCAAATATTTCAATAGAGTTGTCATGTCTTCCCTAAGTCTTCTTTTCTTCAGGCTAAACATGTTCTATTCCTTTAACCAAGGCTCCTCCTATGACATGATTTGGAGGACCTTCAACATTCTGATCGGTCTCCTCTGGATGATTTGAGGCTTATCTATGTCATTTCTAAAATGCGGTTTCTGGAATTGAACGTTATGCTCCACATATGGTTTGACCGGATCAGAGAACTATCTCCTCTCTTTGCCTGATACTAGCCCAAAATTGTTGTTGTTGAATCATTTCAGTCATGTCTGACTCTTTGTGACCCCATTTGGGGTTTTCTTGGTCAAAATAATGGAATGGTTTGCCATTTCCTTCTCCAGCTCGTTTTATAGATGAGGAACTGAGGTACACAGGGTGAAATGACTTGCCCAGGGTGACACAGCTAGTAACTATTGGAGGCTGGACTTGAACTCATGAAGAGGAGTCTTCCTGATTCCAAGTCCAGTGCTCTACCCACTGTGCCACCTAGCTACCTAGCCCAAGATGCTTTAGTCTCTTTTTTTTTCCCCAGCTAATCACATTGTTTATTTCTGTTGATCTTATGTCCTCCAAAACTTTCAGTCTTTTTTAGCCTAACTGCCGGCCAAAGCCCCCAGTTTTCTCATGTGGGTTTTTTAAACTCATGTAAGTCACATTCGTCTCTATTTAACTCCATCTCAATAGAACCAACTCAATGTTCTAGCCTGTCCCGATCTTTTTAGATATTGACTCAGTTATCTAGTATGTTAACTAACCCTCCTAGTTTTGTGTCTTACACAAATTTGGTTGATTCACTGATAAATATGTTAAATAGCGCAGAGCCAAGTCACTTCACTGGGAACCTCCTTACAAGCTGTCATCTAATCATTAAAGACTACTACTCTTTGAATCAGTCTTTCAGCCAGTCTTAAACTTCACTGATTCTATCATACTTTTCAGCCTCACGATCCATTTCACTTTCCTTTGGAAATTTCTTGGAAACTAATGGGAGTTTTTTAAAAACAAATTAAAACAAGAAACAAAAAACTGAAGATGCTATTTTAAAAAAAAAAGATACTTGATCCATCAGGAATAAGGAAGATATAATTGTGAAAGTGGGAAGTCAGAATCTGAAAACATTTCAAAGGAGTTGGTGAGGTCAGAAAATTGCAATTGTCTTGGAAGGGAAGTAGGTTTATTATAATTGGTGTGAATATAGTAGGACATATTCGTAGTCAAAAGACTGGTGTCTAAATGTGATTCTATCTATCTATCTAGCCATTCATTCATTCATTGGGGGAGAGTGAGGAAAAGAGATGGAAAACTGAGGATCTCTATATTTCTTGGATTAAGTAGCTCAATCCTATCTCAGGTAAACCTTCCATTTAGGCAATAGATATAAATACCTGTAAATAAGGTATTTAAGTCCCAATGGGTTGCCTATTTTCTAATGACTTTTGTTCAGAAGGCCCTGAAGGGTTAATTAGGTGCAAAGACCTTATCTTTTGCCTACCTACATTAAAGGCTCCAGTCTCGGCAGGAACTGAAGTCACTGAGAAACAGAATATAAACTGCTTCTAAATGATCAGAAATCTACCCAGCTTTTCCAGTTGACTGTATGCCTTCAAGCAACAGAGATTTAAAAGTCCTGAGATTATAGAACCATAAAAATACACATTTACATGTGGTCACATGCAAGGTTTCAGATTTAGCGCAAACCACAAAAGGAATGCTTTACATAAGTACCAAAATACAAATTCAGTTAATGACACAGCAGCTCCAGGTGGAACACAAGGAAAACATGTAAACCTTTGGCTATTATGAGTTGCTGGATCCTGCCTTCTGGAGTTCACTGAAGATCCCTGGGTAGCTAGAGGCCCATTCTATTCCAGGGCTTAGCTTCTGTAGAAGTGCAACTAGCAAAGCAGGTTTCCCTTAGTGGGAAGATTATAGATGATTTCGAATTTTCAAAGCCAAAAAAAGAGTCTGTGAATTAACAGAAGTATTTTTTGAATGAGCCACATATCCTGCACATGCTGCAGAAGAGAAAGATTTAGTTGTCTTCTGCTGACAAATCCAGTTTGTACTTGCTGGTGAAATGGAATTAATGTATACACTTATTTAGATGGTTCTTCTCCCCATGAAGAATGGAAAATGCTTTTAGGCCATGGAAACCAGTTAGGTGAAGCTGCATAGTATTTTGAAAGAATAAATGCCATTATTTATTGTGGAAAAAGTTATCTATCATAGTGCTCTTCGTTCAGACCCTGGCTGAGAAATTGCTGAGAATTGAGAAATTCCATCTGAGGCAAAGAAGTAGCATGGATGTCCTGAGAAAGCAAGGGATGTCAAACAAATGGGTCAGTCCTCTGTTCCCTCTCAGTAGTACACTGAGGGATGTCTTAGAGGTTATCTAGTCCAAGCCCCCTTCTACAGATGAGAAAACCAAGGCTCGTTCTTTCTATGTCTTACTCAAGATCATATCTGTAGTATGTATCAGGTCTGAGATTCAAAGCCATGTCCTCAGTCTACAAAGATACAGCACTTTAAGGTTTTGCAAAGCACTTTACATTACTTTATTACGTCCTCACAACAGCTATTTGAGGTGGGTGCTATGGTGATTATTATCCCTTTTTGACAGATGGGAAAATTGAGGCTTTGAGAGGTTGCAAGAATTTGCCCATGGTCACACAGGTGAGTGTCAGAGGTAAGCTGATAGTCAATGTCAACTTCAAGCCCAGGACTCTTGCCGCTGTACCAATGGTGCTATTCATATCTCCTTAAAACTCATTGTTTTCTCTTAAGAAGACATTGTGGTTCTTTTGGCCAGGAAATTATATAAACTTCCCATCCCCTCCCCTCAACAAAACTAAACTAAAAGTCAAGAAACTTCTGTGTCCATACTGTACTTTTCCCTTTCTCGTTGTGTTCAAGGTTGTGTGTTTGCATCAGCGAGTCCTATGTCAAATCTAATGGGGCACTAGGAGGATGCTTATTTGTAATCTTAATTCTATCCAGTTTACAGAAATGAATGTGTATCATTAACTTCAAATCTTCATTAAGAACAATGTTCTCAATTTATAGAAATCATATTTGAAAGATTTACATTTTTTTGAGCTAGAAATTTCCATTAAAAGTGCTTGAAAAGACATCCTGGTTAGAGAGTTGTCATTATTCAGAGTCCCTCCTCTGACATATTCTGTCTTCTGGGGCTTTGATAGGTGACACGATGCTTTGTCTTGTTTGGAACTAGGCACTCACATAATTTCCAGGCCATTTCTAGACCATGCTGCTATGCTGTTGTCATAGACTTCTCTTCTTCACTGTAGTTTCTCTTTATATTGTCTTCCTCCATTAAAATGTAAGATTCTTGAGGGGAGGGACTGACTGCTTTGCTTGCTTAATTTTATCCCTATTGCTTAGCACAATGCCTGGAATATAAGTGTTGAATAAATGCTTTCATTATCATCATCATTATCACTATCACTACCACCAATATCATCATCATCATCATCATCATTATCATCATCATCTTCATCTCCATCATCTCATTTGTCAAACCTGACCCTCAGGTTCCTCAACTGTTAAATCAGAGAAATGGAGTAGATGACTTCCAAGTTCTCTTCCAGCTCAAAACTCTGTGATTGATTTCAGATCTTGCGAATTCTTGGCTGGGAGGAAAATCCCTTCCCTTCCCATGGCAGTGTTCATAGCAGAGGTGTGACGTGACCTAACCAATGAACAAGGAAGATCACCTTGGCAATGGTGTGAGGATAGTTCAGAGAAGAAGGAAAGCAAAGACAAATGTAACCTTGTTCAAGTCATGGTTTCTTTGGGTCTTAGTTTCTTTTTCTATAAAATGAGGGGATTAGATTTCAGCCTCTTAGGTGCTTTCCAGCTCTGACTGTGAAGACATGTTAAGAGACTGTTGTAATAGTCCAGGCATGTGGTAACGAGAGAGGCAGTAGTGGAGATAAAGATGAGGGCATGTGCACGCGAGACTTGTGACTGATAAGCTATGAGAAGTGAGGGAAAGGATGAAGCAAGGTTATCATCAGGATTTCAAAGACACGAGACTAAACGAATGATGGCGGCGCAGTTGGAAGGAAAGGCAGGTTGAAGGGGAAAGATAATAAGCTTGGTTCTAGACATGTTGAGTCAAAGTTGCCAATGGGTCCTTGATGCAGGGGGATCCCATAGGTGATCGGAAATGTGAGTCTGGAACTTGGGAGAAAGGTCAGAGTAGAAGACTTAGATTTGGAAGTCATCTAGGTAGAGGTGATAATTGGAGCTAGACTGAATAATATTGCTGAGAGAGCCTGGAGAGAGAAGATCAAGGACAAAACCTTGAGGGAAAGCTTCAGGAAGCGATGGGGAAGAGAACAAGAAGAAAAAAAAGGAAAAGAGACAGGATTTGAGAGTTAGTGCAATTAGGAGAATGTGGGATCTAGAAATTAAGGGAGGGAAGAATATTCAGAATCAGGGTCAGGGTTAGCACTCTCAAATACTACAGAGGGGATAAGGACAGTGCAGCAAAGATTAAGTTTTGCCTTTCACAACCTGTTAGAGCCACCTCCCAGAGAATTTCCAGGAAATGTAGAGAAACATAAATGAGCAAAGTTGCTCCAGAGGTGTGATCTGCTTCTCCTTCTTGGGGTCTTTCTCCCGCATTGTGGTATGCCTATCTCCTTCCTACCCCTTTTCCCCCAGTTCCCACCTACAGTGTGTTCTCATGCTTTGTCTCCTTCCCAATTAAAATAGCTTTCAGGAAAAAACCTGATAAGCTAATTCTCACTAAGATGTAAATGGTTGATAAGGCTTAATGTGTTTCTCTCTCTAGGGGTATTTACATTCTTAGTGGGAGGAAAGCCTATTTGGCTTACAGTTTAGGAATGAAGCTCTAACCATGGGTACCAATAAATGGATAGGTGAATATCCGACAGGATACTAGTTACCTTTTCAGAACTTAGACTTCTACCTGCTCTACCTTATGGGCCAGGCTGAGCCAGGATTGTTCCTCTGCCCCTTCTTAACTCCCATTCTGCTAGTTTCATAGTATTTGTGTGATCTCTGGGTAAGCCATGACCTCTGTAGATCTCAGAATCTTTATCTGGAAAGCAAGAGGATTGGAGGCAGCACACTATAGTGGAACCGGCATTCTCCCAAGAATCAGAGGATGCAAGTTCAAATTCAACTGCTGACAATTATGCCCATGTAGCTTATGGACAAATCACTTAAGTTCCTTGGACTCCAGTTTCCTTATCTATAAAATGGAAGGGCTAGCCTTAGATGGGTTCTTTTGACTCTAGAGTTATGAGGATACGATTCCTAGGTTTCCATAGCTCCAAATCCTAAGGTTTGCACTCATATATTTAACTGTCCTTGCCCTCTTGATTTTTTTTTTATTTCAGAGACAAATTCTTTCATATTTTTCCCCCTCCCTGCTTGAGAATGTGTCAGAGGTAGGGTTTGAACACAGGTCATCGTATCCCCAATGTTGGCCCTTTATTGATGTATCCAGGCTGGTTAAAATAGAATGTAAAAAAGTCTCATGGGGCTGGGGGGTGGGGAGGGGAAAAGGGAGGGAGGGAGGGAGAGAGAGACAGGCAGAGAGAGAGAGAGAGAGAGAGAGAGAGAGAGAGAGAGAGAGAGAGAGAGAGAGAGAAGTTGAAGCTGAGTCAGAAAGAAAAAAGTAACCTTGAAATAAAAATGTTATTGGCTAGGAATTTCTATTGCATTAATGTAGCACTTTGTGATGTATTGAGTGAGAGCATTATCAAGTTCCAAAAGAGGAAACTGAGGCTCTGGCAGGTTAAATGATTTACCCATGTTGACACAACTCATAAAGGTCAAGATCTGGGATTTGAACCCAGATCTCCATGTTCCATGCGCTACTTTGCACCGAACTGGTTTCGATGCAATCTTTTGGAAGCCTAGCTTATGCATCAAGTTGATACCTTCATTTGTAAACAAGGATGTAGGAGAAAGGGCATTGACTTTAGGGTTAGAGGATCTGGGTTCAAATTTTATCCCTAACTTCTACCATCTGTCTGAATCTAGGCAAGTTCCTGGGGCCTTGACTTCCTCATCTGTAAGATGAGGGAGTCAGGTTAGATGGCCTTTGAAGCGCCTTCTAGTTCTAAAAATCTACGACCCTATTAAGTGCCTACTATGTACCATGTACACACAAAATTTACAAAGACAGAAATAAAACAGTCCCTGTCCTCAAGGAGTTGACATTCTATTCTGTAATGGTGATGACAACGGCATTGCCTAGTGGCTAATAAAAGCAAAATTATTCCTTTCCATGTGTTTCCATGTGTCTTCCTAATATTTCCTTGACCCACTTTATGGCCGCCCTTGTCTCATTCTAGCAATCAAATGTCATGTTTATATGTGATAGGACAGAAATGGTAGACAGAGTTCAGTTCATTATCTCTGTCACTTTGAAGAGTCCCTCAGTTTAACATACTTTGGTTTTGCATGAAGATGGTGCTGCTTATCCAACAGCAGGGGTGGCATTTACTCTGGGATGATTTTTTTTCCCTAGTGGTGGTGATGAATTTGCATTGATTCATCTTCTTTCTGTTGCTTGGTCATCCTTGTAACCAACAGCACATGTTGAAGCTGGCTAGGTCTGAGGGGTGTAGTCTTTTGGCCATGAAAAACTAACTGGCCCATATGGGAATTGAACTGATGACCCTGGACTCATTAGCACAGTGCTGTAGTTTTTAAAGGAGTTATTTGGCCAGAGCCAGCTGTCTTGGCTTAAAGTACTGGGCTACTACCAACCTCACAAGATTGTTGTGAAGATCAAATGAAAATGGAGGATTTGAGGACCGAGAGCTAATGGGGACCTTGGAAAGGAACCTGAAGGCCCAGAGAAATGAAGGGACTCAGACAGGTTGCAATTAGCCAAGTGAGTAATGTATGGGAAAGTACCATGTAAATGTAAGCTGTGGGAGCAATTGCATGGCACATGCATAAAGCTGTAGACCTGTAGTCAGGAAGACTTGGATTTGAATCCTTCCTCAGACACTTACCAGCTATGTGATCCTGGGCAGGTCACTTAACCTCTGCCTGTTTCAGGTTCTTCATATGTAAAATGAGAATCATAATAGTAACTACCTCATAGGGTTCTTGTGAGATCAAATGGGATAATGTACCTAAAGCATTTCGCAAATCTGTGCGATCTATAAAGCTTCCTATTAAAAAAGATAATAAAAGTTGACTTTTTAGTTTTCTCCCAAATACTTTAGTTTCCCTTTGAGGTAAAATAGATCTTTCTTCTTCTCCTTCTCCTTCTCCTTCTTCTTCTTCTTCTTCTTCTTCTTCTTCTTCTTCTTCTTCTTCTTCTTCTTCTCCTTTTTTTCTTCTTCTCCTCCTCCTCCTCCTTCTTCTTTCTTCTTCTTCTTCTCCTTCTCCTCCTCCTTCTTCTTTTCTCCTTCTTCTTTCTTCTTCTTCTTTTCCTCCTCCTCCTCCTCTTCCTCCTCTTTTTCTTCTCCTCCTCCTTTTTTTCTCCTCCTCCTTTTCCTCCTTCTCCTCCTCCTCTTTTTCTTCTCCTTTTCCTTTTCCTCCTCCTTCTTTTTCTTCTCCTCTTCTTCCTCTTCCTCCTTCTTCTTCCGCTTCTTCTCTCCTCCTCCTCGTCCTCTTCCTCTCTTTGTCTCTCTATCTGTCTCTCTCTGTCTCTGTCTCTCTTTCTCTCTGTCTCTTTCTTTCTTTCTGTCTCTCTCTTTCTGAGCCTCTCTCCCAAAGTACCATTCTCCTTGCTGAGATGAATATGGTGTAAAATAATTTTGGAATGAAGTGGGCAGAAAGATCCGGAAAACAACAGGAAAATCTCAGGAGTCCCCATGATTTTGGTCTCTGACTGGAGGAGTTGTTATGCTTTGTGGTAATTAAATATTGTATAAATAATCATGACTTCCATGGAGTGGGAGGTCTAGTTCCTTCACTTTTAATACTCATTTTACTTATTTTATAGTGTTTATCAGTAAAACCACAAAAATACACATTCCTTTTGGTAGATGATTTCCCAGGAGCATAATACAGAAAGAATCCCTGAGGTGGATGCAAAGTTGTCAATATCCGCTTTCACCCCCACTGAAAAGATAATATTAAAAAGTCCAGGAACTGGCCAAAAGAAATCTCTCTTAGATCAGAGCAGCAGGGTCTGGGATTATGTCATTGTAACCAAAACTGATGTGCTCTGTGGTGTTTCAAGGAATAAAACTTGGTTACCTGATAGAGGAGGAATTTATTTCTGTGATTCATTTGATTTTGAATTTTATTAGAAAACAATTTTACGGAGAGTCTCATGAAATTAAATCTTTTTCCTTACCAAGCAAAATTTGGCTTTCTCCCCCTTTTTCAGAGATTATAAAACTTCCTTTAGAATTCTCTGGAAGGGTAGGGGTGTGTGTGTGTGTGTGTGTGTGTGTGTGTGTGTGTGTGTGCGCATGTGCATGCACGTGCATGCATGTAAAAGCAAATAAGAAGAGGTATATGCCTTTGAGCCAGGATCATACTTATATAAAGCAACTGCAAAGAAAAAAAAGTTCATCATTTGCTTTTCTTGTTCATTGACTCACAGGCGTGGCGATTATTTAGTTCTTTTTGGCTTCAGAATTTATAACAGTCTTGTTAAATGCTTTTTAGGAGGAAGAGAAGTCTATTGATTCCATGTCCAACCTTTTGATTTTTAAGATTGCATGGGATGGAAGAAATCTCCCCATGTGGTTGGTGGTTAGTAGATAAGATTTGATGGTTGTCTATTTTGGAATCACAGTCATTATTTTCTCAATTCTTGATTAACTACTTTATGGATTGCATTTTATGACCCAAGGCCACCCCTTACTCCACCGCCTAATAAGGGCACTGGTCATGGAAAAAGCTAAGCTTGGAAGCAGGATCGTACTTTACAAGAATAGGCCTTATCAATGTTGAGTACTAGTTGGAGGTCTCTATCATGGCTCACTGGAGGGAATCCGTTAGAATTTTTAAAATGAATGTAATTTAGATTTGGAGGGGAACATAACTATCATCTAATGTAATCCCACCGTTTAAGAATTGAGGACACTATAGTCAAGAGAAGTGAAGAGATTTGCTCTGGTTCTTGTAGGCAGGTAGTAGCAGACCCAGAACTTAGGTCTCATAGAATCTTGGAGTTAGAAAAAGGGACTTCAGGGCAGAGCCAAGATGGTGGCTGGAAAGCAGCTCCCCACCAAGTCCCTCCAAAAACCTATAAAAAATTCTAGAATTACAGAACCCACAGGGGAGCAGAGGGAAGCAGGGCTCTAGCCCAGGACAGCCTGGATAGTCTCTGGGTAAGGTCTATCCCGCACGGAGCTGGGAGCAGAGGGGAGCAGAGCTGAGTGGAGCAGAGCCCAGCATGGGCGGTGCAGACCAACCAGACCAGGAGCTAGGCAGAGCGTGCCCTAGCGCCCTGAATCAGTGAGCTGCAGCAGTTACCAGATTTCTCGACCCACAAACACCAAAGACAACAGAGTAGGTTAGTGGGAAAAGCTGCTGGGGACAAGAAGTTTGCGGTTTGGCCACTGCCCCGGGGGCAGCTACAGAAGGTGGGGCAGCTACAGAACTACAGCTGCAGTTGTTTCTGGCCCCAGGCCCACCTGGTGGGAGGAATTAAGTAGGGAATCAGAGCAGGAGTGAAGAGCCAGCTGAAGATTTAAGTCCAGTCCAGGTTGGGGGTTCTTGGGGAAGGAGGAATGCTGGTGAGGCAGAGCTGGCACATCCCCCCAAGCATGGAACATAGAATTCTTTAGTCTACAAGCAGTCATACCCTGCTGAAAAACTCAAGGGTCAAGTAAGTTGTCTGGGAACATGGCCGGGCAGCGAAAACACACCCAGATTCAGTCTCAGACTTTGGAATACTTCTTTGGTGACAAAGAAGACCAAAACATACAGCCAAAAG
>CM053625.1:212604273-212650851 GCA_028646595.1 Phalanger gymnotis
AGGGCAGACTGGGGAACAGGGCAACCAGAATGTATGCCATCTTGGAGTGGGGGGGAGAGTAGAAATGGGGAGAAAATTTGTAATTCAAACTCCTGTGAAAATCAATGCTGAAAACTGAATATATTAAATAAAATTTATTAAAAAAAGAGAGAAAAAAAGAAAAAAAGAAAAAAAAAAGAAAAAGGGACTTCAAAGTCATCTGACCTAACCTTTCCATGCTATCTAAGATTATCAGCAACAACACTCCTGACAGGCAGGTTGTCAGTCTCTAAACCATTCTACTGATGGAGCACTTACTATCCAATGAGGATGTCAACTCCATTTCTAGACAGTTCTCAATATTAGTAAGTTATTCCTTATATCGAGTCGAAATCTGTCTCCCCTGCAGCCTCTATCCCTTAGTCTTAGACATGACCCCTGCAGTCTCTTTCAGGTGATACATTTTTAAGTTTTCTTCAAGCTAAACATTTTCAGGACTTTCAGTGATTCCTAATATGACATGGTTTTGAACCCCCTCAAAATCTGCTCATTCTCCAGTGGGTGCTCTTCTGTTTGTCAATGTTCCCTTTAAAATATTGGCTCCCCAAATTAGACACAGCACTTGTGATGCCCTCTAGCTCCAAACATACCTTAAAATGCCTTTTATATTATCTTCATCATCTTGCTAAGATAAATGTATCGACTAGACTTGAACAGGAGGATGAGAGCACATTGAGTTGGCTTTGGGAAATCACACAATACTTTTAATGACCCCAAGAGTGTCCTTGAAACACAAGGTCATATATACATATACGTTATGTATATGTATATATATGCATGTATGTATACATATATACACAACAAGATTCTTCTTATAATGTTGCATGAAATGAATCATGGAAGACCACAGTCTTCAAATAATTAAAGTTGTAGGTCATCCAAAGGGCAATGAAGAAGAGTATGGTGGGTGGGAATAGGCTGAATGCAATACACCACAAGCCAAGAATGGAGCAAGGAAAGGATCATAAGGGAGGAGATGTAACATAGTTGAAAAAGCGTTGGGTTGTCGGTCCTGGGATTTGGGTTTGTCTTGATTTAGCCCTTTGGGAAGGTCACTGAATCTTTCTGGCCTCAGTGTTTCTCCTCTGTAAAGTGAGGGGTTTGGACTTAGCGACCTCCAAGTTTCCTTCCAGTTAAATCCTCTGATTCTGTGAAAAGATTTCATAAGAGAAATACAAGACTAGAAAACAAGGTGGTTCAGCCATATAGTAGACAGCCTCAGTGCTCCTTTGTAATTCAAACAATGCCAAGGGAACTAGAGGATAATACCTTACATGTTAGGAGGACCTACAAAAGTACATAGAGAAGGGAAGGAAACAAACATTTGTGTTAATCACTTTATAAATATTATCTCACTGGATCCTTACAAAAATCCTGGGAATTAGGGGCTATTGTTACCGCCATCTTACAGTTGAGGAAACTGAGACAGACAGCGTTTAAATGACTTGCCCAGAGTCTCATAGCTAGCGAGTGTTTGGGTTGAATTTGAACTTAGTTCTTCCTGATTCTTGGCCAAGTGCCTTGTCCACTGAGCCACTTAGCTGCTAAAGACATGTTATAGACAAGCGTCAGTAGAGAAGAGAGGACATAGATGGTTTGGGATTTTCATGACTGGAAGGAGTATTTAGATCAGTGAGATGACAGAGTCCTTAAAGTATTGTTGACAGAAGAGCATTTTGTATAGGCCACAGCTCATTTTGCAGCAGTGTGCTCGAGCCATACTGGCTCCAGAGAGCCTGTTGTTAGATTTTTAACGTGAGCATTTATACCTCAGAAATCGGCAAATGCTATAAATGAGGGTTTGAATTATTGCTTTGTTGATTGCCTAGACTTAAGAAAGTGATGGAGAAAATATTAATTCTGCAGATTAAATTTAAAAGCGTGTAATATGTGCATATTTTCCCCAGAGAGCTGGTTGTTAAACATTTACCAGGACAGCCCTGGTTTTAACCTTCCTAACAACATTCAGACATGTTCTTGTCACTCTTTTGCATTTACCCTCTGTTGCGCATCCCTAGTTTCACCTTTTGTATCTGTCCATTTGAACAGGAGCTTTTTAGAGAACGCCATGAACAGACACACCGATCTCTTTAGATAACTCCCCTTTTCTTCTTTATCAGGTGGGCTCTTTTGTGATTGAATTTTGGGATGCTGGATCCATTAGTTTATGCTTTCCCACTCACCACAGTAAGTTTTGATACCTCCCTTACTCTGCTCCCAAAGAATCTTGTGAGTCTCTAGAAACTAGATTTAAATCCTGGCCATACTGAACGGAAGAGAAGTAGCTGCTGCCTTTTAAACAGGTGGTGTTCCCAAAGTTTGTAAGTCACTCATCTGGAACTTGGAATGCATTTTCCCATAGAAACAGAGTCATAAATGGTGATTAGGTTCCCAGGCTAGCCTATATGACCCATAAAGTTGACCAACCCTAGAGTAATAGCAGTAACTATGAACTATTAGCTCCCCTAATCCCTGCTAGGCTCTGAGCCTGGAGCCCTGATTAATCTTGAGCTACAAAAGGGAGGAAGAAAAGAAGGTTGGAGAGGAGGTACAAGGACAGTTTCAAAAGCAGGTTTTGAGGAAGGTTTGGGAGGAGGGCAGAGAAAGTAGAGATTTCAGAATCTTCAGCTCTGGTGATCTGGATAGGGGTGGGGACGGGAGGGCGCTGCTTTAGGCAGCATATGTTTGTACAGATTGTGAATTGTGTTCCTAAAATGGGGATTGCTTGTGTCAGTTGATTGTGTTCTTAGGAAGTAACAGATGACTGTGTATGCCTTAGTGCTCCTATGTGTTCCCTGGGTAGGTACATGTTCAGTGATACGAGTTTAAGAAGACCTCAGAAAGGGGGTATTTTTCATAGTTGATCCTTACCATTAGTGATCAGTGAAGTGGTATGTAAATTCCTCTGGATCTGAAGACCGGGTTATTGTCTGAAGCTAGAGTACAATGAATATAACTCCTTAGAACTCCAGCATTTTTTGGTTGTAACAATAGCCTCTGGCAGGGGAGCAGTTAAACTTACTGCCTAGGCAATCCAATTATTTTGTTTGCACTTTGCCAATTAGTCAAGGAAAAATGTATTCTACGTTCTATCAACTGTACTTGTATTGTTTTTCATGTTCAGACAAATGTTCTTCAAGAGGAGGTGGTTATTAGGGAGGAGCCTTGTTTTAGGAAATGTCAGGCCATCCAGTTTAGATTTACTGGGGCTCAGGCAGGTGCCAAGGATTTCAAAAAGTGAGCGTGTACATTTTTCCCCCTCCTCCTTGACTGATTATTCTAGAACCAGGACTTGAAATATGTAAGGAAAGTGACAGAAATCATGAAGTTCTGAAAGGCCCAAAGACAGTTAATGAATAATACATTTGTATCATTTTAGAAGTATTTGGAATGCCAGTACCAAGGAGACTAACTAGGAAAAAAAATCTGTCAGTGTTAAGCCCAGGGTAATATAACCTGTGTAGGTAGAGTATGTGGTCAGATTGGTAGAAGTATCAGTAATCTTGCCTGCTCCGCACTACCTTGGAGTGCCCACCAGCAGAATTACAACTTTGAATTAAAGCCTGGTATCCAGATGACCCTTGAAAACATAGACATGTTTCTTGGGAGGGGAAGTGAAATAATCTATCAACATGTTAGCGGGAATTCATTTGTCAAATTACCTAGTTATCACTTTAGAAGAGGAAGGGAATAAGCATTTTTAAAATACCTACACTTTGCTAAACACACAAATATGACCTCGTTTGATTTTAGAAAGCAGAGGATAGGATCCAATGATACCTGGAAACATTTTGATAGATGCAAGAGAAAGAAAACAGCCATGAAGACAGTTTGACTGGAACACAGAGTATGTGAAGGAAAATAATATGGAAGACGACTTAAGAATAAGACTGATAGATGACGCTTCCTCATGCTTGATCCTGCTTGATAATTTATAAGAAAATCCTGGTCATCCCCCAAAGCAGAGATTTTTTTTACAGCTGTTATAGCAAAGAAGGAGAGCCGGGCAAAATTGTAAAGTAGGCCAGTACTCTGGACCATGGAGCTCTGTGAGAGAGAAAAGCTCTAGGGGGATGCTTTAATGTGGATGCAGGAAACGAGTGGGAGAGTCTGGGGATGTGGTGCTGTAAAAGGAGACAGTGGATGTTTATGTTGCTGGCCAACTTGGCCTACTTTGGGATTTTGCCTAGCTCTGCTTCTCTGCTGTAGTGACTATGACAAAAATCCATGTTTTGGGTGATGACCAGGATTTTCTTATAAATTATCAAGCAGGATCAAGTATGTGGTTAATGAGGAGGCATTATCTATCAGTATTATTCTTAAGTCCTCTTCCATTTTATTTCCCTTCACGTATTCTATGTTTCAGTCAAACTATCCCCCTCTCTATTTGCCCACACCCAGTATTCCATCTTTACTCTCTGGGTCTTTCCCCAGAGGGTCCTCAGTGTTTGGAACTCAGTTATTCCCTCCTCACCTCTGTCAGGTAGAAACCCTACATTCCTTCCCAAGATAGCTCTGGTGCCATTTTCAGCAAGATACCTTTCCTGATTTCTCTCCTTCCCCCCCCCCAAATTAGTAATGTCCTTGAAATTATTTTGTATTATTTTGCATTTACATATCTGTATGCAGGTTGTAAGTGTTTACTAAATTTTAATTGAATAGGCTTGAATTGGTATAAGCATCATTACCCAGCTGTCTCCTCTTTCAGAAGCTGTTATTCATTTCTTGTATAACAGCAAATAAATTTTTGTCTTTTGGACACAAGTGGTTGAAAACTACTTATAGTTTCCCTTTCAAAGCTACATACAGGCTTAGAAAATTGGCTGGGCTTGGTTTATTCAATTCAATTCAATGCAACAAGGGCAGATTGTAGGGGAAAATGTGCTAGCTCTGGAATCAAGGAAACAGGGTTCAAAATCTGCCTCTGACATTTTCTACCTGTGTGACACTGAGTAAGTTACTTACCCTCTCTGGGTCTTATTTTACTCATTTGTAAAATGAAGAGTTTGGACTTATGTCTGCTGAGGTCCCTTCATCTTCTAGATGTATGGACTCATCAAGTATCTACTATGTGCCTGAAATTGTGCTAGGAAGGCACAGAGATAAAAAGGCAAAAATGAAAGTCTCTTTCCTGCAGGTTATTTACATTCTACAGAACTCTTCATTCTTCAACCTTGCCTTCTTTCCTTGTGCCTGGGTTCTCTTCCTGTATCTTCTGGAGGTGACTTTTGTTTCTTGTTGTCGTTAAGCCCTGACCTCATATATTACTGGCTTCGTCTCTACATCTGCAGATGGGCACGTCCTTTGCTAGTACTCTCTTACTAAAAGTGCTCCCTCATAGTACAGACTTAGCAAACATATAGCTCCATTAAAAACTCGTCTAGCATTTCACAGGCCCTATAGGCTCTTCCTCTTTGGCCCAATTCCTGGGTTTGAGGCTCCTTACTTTAAGATGCCAAGGAAGGATTTGGAAATGCTGTCCATCTGTAATCCCAAAGTATGTATTTGTGAGACTGCTTTTCACATCCCCCCCACTTGGTATCCCAGGCTGCTAGGGAAGTCCCACACAAGTGAATGAGTTCAGGCCTAGAATCTGTTCCACCACCAACACTGCAGCCTAGGAACTTTGTCCATCACTCATGAGAATTTCAATGTCTGGGTAAATAAATATTTTGGGGTCAGCTCTGAAAAACCCAGAAGTACTTATTGCATGTTGTCTTTGGCCCTCAGCCAAGCCAGAGTAAAGTCCTATAAAGTATTTTACAATGATAACTACTAGAAGGAATGGCCAGACGGGGAGGTCCAGGCAGATTGGAATGAGAAGGACCAGCCAATGCTCCGTGGCACAGCTGACCCTGAAGAGGAGGAAGAGGCAAAAGGTCTGGGAGTAGAAATAGGTAAGACAAATAACTCATTAGTGTTCGTTTTGTAAATGGTTTATGAAATTGTTTCAAACCCACATTCTCAGACAACGGAGAAAGCCATAAATAGATTAACACAGTTATCTAAACATTGCTGTCTAAAATAAATCAAAAGCCAACTTAAATAGGACCAACCGAACTTTTAGAAAAAAAGAATTTAGCTTCTCATGCTTTCAGAATATGAGGTTCCATTAAATAAACTGACTTGAGTGGGTCTCGTTAATAGTGTCTGCTACCCATAGACTAGTTCCCATATACATACTTTTGCATCTCTGTCTAATGTTTCCACAATCTTTATTTCTTATTGGGATCCTTGGGAAAGAGTTATAGAATTGTAGTATTTCAGAGTTGGAAGAGGCCTTAAAGATTGTCTAGTACAAATCACATCCAGTACAAATCACTTATTTTATAGATAAGGACTCCTCTGTGTACAGGTTGTTTCTGCCCAGCAGAATGGAAGCCCCTTGAGCAAGGAACCATATGATTTTGATCTTTGTGACCCTATCACTTAGCAAACTGTCTTGCATGTTGTGAGTACCTCAGAAATGTTTGTCGAATTGAATTGAAATGGAAGTCCAGAGAGGTGATGGGTATGGCAGGCAGGGAGTAACACAGGAGGAACTAGAATGAGTAGGATAAAGAGAACGTTCCAGGCCCCCCACAGAGGAATTGTAGCATCTCACCTTCATCACTCCTGAAGTTAAATGAAATTAAACACACTAGAGCAAATTTGTCAAGTTATGAAAACCCTCTGCAAATTTACCTTAACACTCTTTGTCTTAGAGTTGGAAACAAAGTAGATGCTCCTGGACTCCCCAGTCTAATGGCTAACCAAGTTGTGAAAAAATGTAATGGTAAGACATACAGACAGAGAGAGCATTTATTCAGTGTGCCAGGCACTGTGTTAAGTCCTAAGGATACAAACATAAGTCCAGGCACTCACGGAGCTTATACCTAATGAAGGAAGACAACACATAAAAGTGCACTAGAAAGGGAGCAAGAAAGTGGCATGGAGGTCAGGGCCCTGTAAAATCTCACCCATCAGAGTAGGGAGACCCTGGGGAGGAGTCCCAGATTGAATATGATAAAGATAATGAGAGAAACAGAGAATCATAGGAAGACTTATATGAACTGATGCAAAGGAAAGTGAACAGAACTGAGAAAATGATATACATGCTGACTACAGAGAAGAAGAGTAATAACAAAACAGGTAAAACTGAATTCTCTAAAATTATGACTAAGCTGAGGCCTCAGGAAGAGACATGAAAAGATTCCTCCCTTCTTTACTGAGATGGGGGACTACATTCCTTCTCAAGATAGCTCTGGTGCCATCTTTGGCAAAATACCTTTCCCGATCCTCTCCGCCCCCTCCAGTTAGTAATGTCCTTGAAATTACTTTGTATTGTTTTGCATTTGCTTACTTGTATGCAACCTCCACCTCCCCATCATAGAATATAAAATCCCTGAGCACAACTGTGGTTGTGTCTCCAGTGCCCTGCAAGTTGTAAGTGTTTACTAAATTTTAATTGAATAGACTTGAATTGGTATAAACATCTTTACCCTGCTATCTTCTCTCTCAGAAGCTGTCATTCATTTCCTGTATAACAGCAAATAAATTTTTGCCTTTTGGACACAAGTGGTTGAAAACATGCTACTTGTAGTTTTCCTTTCAAAGCTACAGGCTTAGAAAATTGGCTGGACTTGGTTTATTCAATTCAATT
Source organism: Phalanger gymnotis (assembly GCA_028646595.1). Classification (NCBI taxonomy): domain Eukaryota; kingdom Metazoa; phylum Chordata; class Mammalia; order Diprotodontia; family Phalangeridae; genus Phalanger; species Phalanger gymnotis. Next base: position 212,611,955 of record CM053625.1, read on the forward strand.
CAATGCAACAAGGGCAGGTTGCAGGGGAAAGTGTTCTAGCTCAGGAATCAAGGGAACAGGGTTCAAAATCTGCCTCTGGCATTTTCTACTAGTGGATCACCGTAGATGTCAGACTTTTTTGATGTATTGGCTAGTTTTGAAGAATTTATTCTCTCCCTCTGCCCCTAACTCCCCTCATTTGTTAGAAGGAAGGACTCTGGAGGAGTGGGAGGGGAAGGAATATATCAGGAAATGTAGGTGAAGTAAAAACAAAAGATGGAAATAGAGTTTCCTTAAAAAACCACAAAACTGTGTTCTAGAATAGATTTTGGTATGAGGCAGATCTACATCAGAATTGATTTCATAGTTTTAAGTTACTCCTATTAGAAAGTGAGCCCTCTGAGGACAAGGACAGTTTTTTGCCTTTCTTTGTATCTCCCTCACTTAGCACAAGGTCTGGCACATAATAGGTGCTTAATAAATGTTTGTTACTGTTGTTGATGGCTTAATTAAACAACTTATAGCCTTTTGGGGGGGAGGGGGAAGGCAGGGCAATTGGGGCTAAGTGACTTGCCCAAGGTCACACAGCTAGTATGTATGTCAAGTGTCTGAGGCTGGATTTAAACTCAGGTCCTTCTGACTCCAGGGCCAGTGCTTTACTCATTGTGCCACCTAGCTGCCCCTTACAGCCTTAATTATTAGATAGTCCTATCATATGATGCACAAAGCAACCATCATTGCAAGTTTCCAGTCTATCTGCAAAAATTTGCTGTGAAATTAACCTTGATAATTTATTCCTTGACCAAAATTCTGTGACCCAAATTCTGAAAGAAATAAAAGTCACTGAAATTCTAAATTCTTCATAGCAGTTCTTTTTTTTTTTTAAGAAAAACAAAGTTTATTAAAAATCTGCCACATTGGGTAGGCTCTTAAGGAATCTGAGCATTTGTGATGCTTGTATTGACAAGCAGGCCAGAGCAAATCTGAGCCTCATAGCAGTTCTATAGGTTGCCAATGACATTAACTAGATAGAGTTAAAAAAATTTAGCTTTTGTAGTCACTCATTGGTGGAAAGAACAGAAAGATATGTGCAATTGTCCAGGTTTCTTTCTTACACTTAGTGCTACATACTAAGAAAAAATTAATTTCCCAAGTCTATGATGGGAGAGGCATAGTTAGGCAGCTTTTCACCTGAGAATGATCTGGGGGTAGGGGTTCAGTGAACTATGAACTCAATAGGAATCCACAGTATTATATGGCGAACAAGAAAGCTAATGTGAGCTTAGGCTTCAGGAACAGAGGCATAGGATGTGAAGTGACCTTCATTATCTGTAACTCAACTGGGGGGAATCCCCAAGAAGTGAGGCATGGATTGGAAAGCTGCCTGTCTTGTTCCGTCAGCCAGGAACCCGTTTGGTGACAAACATGGGTTCTGTAGTCTTACAGTATGGTAATTGCGACAAATTGTAGTCTAGCCTGGGAACTGGCCTGAAGTGGCTGTCGTTTTAAGATGTTATCCCTGGGAAGGCTTTCAGGAAGTCATTCTGGTCAGAATTAGCATCTCCAACTGACTTTTGGCTTCCCACTCTGGGTAAATGAAGCAAAGCTGAATTCCCATGGCTCAGCAATAGCTGCTGGCTTTCCTGTCAGCTGAGAGTTAAACTGTTTGTTTATAGTTTGGACCCGCATGTCATTGGGTCTTTGGAAGAATGGGATACTTCTTACAACTTCACCTCTGGTCCAGGAGAAAGGAAGGAAAATGTGAGTGATTACACATTACAGTGGATCCATTTCATCAGCCTGTTAATCAGCTATTTATTACTAGAAAGGGGCAAACACTGGACTAGGAATGAGACAGATTGAAGTCTTGACCTTGGCTCTAACACTAACCAGCCTGTCTGTGCTTAGAATGCACTCCTTCCTTACCTCTCCTTCATCCAGTCCCTCTTTTCCTTCAAGATACAGCTCAAGCACCATTTTCTGCATGAGTTCTTTCAGGATTCCCTCATTTGTTAGTGTCCTCTCTCCCAAACTACCTTGTATTTAACTACTTTGCATATATGTTTTATTTAACAACAGTAATCATAGCTAGCATTTATATAGCACTTTAAGGCTTGCAAAGTGCTTTACAAATTTTATCCTCATAATAACCCTGGAAGGTAGGTGCTATTGTTATCCCCATTTTATTGGTGTGCTTTGAAGTGCTTTGTATATGGATCTTTGTCTCTACTGTGTCTCTTCTCTCTGGCCTAGATAAGCCCTATCAATTGGAAAAGCTAGAAGATACCAACGAACGACAGAAAGGAGCAAGGAGAGTGGCATCTTCAGCTGTTGTTAATACTGCGCAGAGGGCTGGATAGAAGTTGCCTGACTTTTTCCCATCAATCTCTGGTGGTATATTTCTTAGGAAATAAGGTGTTCCTCTCCAGTATGTGAAGCAGTGGGGCATCTTGATTTGAGTTTGCACAGAGTATTTGCTTTTCCAGTTGCTGTGGGAATGAGGTAAAGATGGAAGAGAGGAGTTTTAAAGACACGTCACAGATTGTCATGAGCATGAATGAAATCATGCCTATAAAGTGGTTCTCAGTCCTCAGAGGAAAGGCAATGTAAATGCCAAAGTTCAGTTCTTATTTTCATTTCTCTGCTTAAAAAAAGAGAGCATTTTAGAAAATATTGTTGGAGTTATAGTTGACTACAAATGCGATTTAAGGGAATACCAAAGGCAACATTGGGAAATAAACATTGTGGTCAAAGCTGCAGAAACTGGCTCATTGATAGATAGGTATAGTTTTAAAAGACTAGGGTTTTGGTGGTAATTCTAAATTTTTGTAGCTTCGTGATGCTGGGTAAATCACTTTAAACTCCAGATGCCCAAGTTTCCAATTGCTAACATCAGAAAGAAGGGTGACATTCTTTTGGTAGTAACTGAGTAAGAAGACTTATATTGATTATGATATCTTCTCTTATTGATTGGTTATAAGTAAGAATGAAGAGTCCAAGGATAACTTCTAGGTTTGAAATTTAGGTGATGGGGAAAATAGTGCTGCCCTTGCAGAAATAGGAGGAGAGGTAGTATTTGGCAAAAGGACAATGAGTCCTGTTTTGAATATGTTTAGATGCATATGGGACACACAGACAGAGATATCCGGCAGGCAAATGTAGATATGGAACTGCAACTCAGGAAAGAGAAGAGGACTGGACACATAGATTTGGGAGTTATATATGTAGAAATGGTAGCTGAATCTATAGGAGATAATGAGATGACTAACAGAAGAACTGTCAAGACAGAAGAAGACAGAACTCAGTGGTAGGCCCACACAGAGAGAGTGGGGTGCAGATTATAATCCTGTAAAGGAGACAGGAATATAGGTCTAGTAGGTAGGAAGAGAAGCATAACAGGTCGGTATCACAAAAACCCAGGAAGGTCAGTAGTGTCAGATCTGCAAAAATGTTAAGAAGGAAGAGGACTGAGAATGGCCATTATATTTAGTAATTAAAAAAATATCATTTGGTACTTAACAAAACATTTTTTTTATCAGTCATTTGGGGAGTATTGATAAGGCCTTAGACTTTTTCCAAGTTTTTGGAAATCTTTCAGATTCCTTGAAAACATTTTTTATTTAGATTCCTGAGATCTCTCAATCTTTCTGCATACTTGGTATATTTTTTTCTTTAGTTCCACTCCTATTTACTCATGTAGTACATCAGATTTTACAATCCAAGTATATTGGTTCTACTGCTATTAATGGAGAAAAGAGAGGTGGCATGGAGCCATGGAGCTGGTTTTGGAGTCAGACAGACAACTTGAGTTTGAATCTTAACTGTGCTACCTGGGTTAACGTGGGTCTTACTCTCCTCCTCGGTAAAATGCGGGGGTTGGACTAGATGAGCCCTGGGATCTGTTCCAACTCTAAATTCTATTAAAGTTTACCTTGTAGGACTCAGTTCTTTGTAGGACAGCTTTGTTGTGTTCTGGTTTTGTTTTGTTTCTTACTTGCTCTGAAACAGATGTGGGGGCTTCTTGCAAATGCTTATCATGAGCACTGAAAAATGGGGTGACTGATTGTCAAGTGTCCCATGAAATGATTCTTTTTGTTGCTTTTGGGCAAACCACAAAACCAATTCTTCTTGTTCTTTTATTTCCTCCTCCAAGGAAAACTAGTGAGATAGGCTTTAATTCAACAGCAACTTATGTTTGTATTCTGGTTTTATTTAGAGTAAGAATGTCATGAATGATGTAAGGTCCAGTTGTTCCAGTGGCTTATACACTAATTGGTGACTGGGCATGGATCTCACATTTAGAGTATAAACAGCTAAGTTAATATTCCTAAACTGTCTAAAATCTGGGTGAGTTTTGATGTTCTCTCCCTCCCCCTGTCCATCTTCTGCTGTTCTGCCACCATCACTGTAGAAGTGGAAGGGGGTCATGCAAGGATGAGGGCCATTTTGTATTTTTCTTTGTTCTAGATTGAGGTGGCCACATGTGGCCTCAAGACCACAGGTTCCCCACCCCTATTCCTTTTTTTTTTTTTTAGTTGCAATCAATTTATTAAAAGAGATGATTGGTTAGGCATCTTCAATGGTGACTTCAACTTCTACACCTGGTTGAATGCCAATAGAAGTGATCTGTTTAACGATTTCAGAAAGTGTGCAAATCAATAAGGTGTTTGTGGATTCTCATGTGGAACTGATCCCAAGCCTTTGAATCTTGACCGCAAGGAGTTTTTCTAGTTGTCATTGAAAGCGTCTTAGTGGGCATTCAAACAGGCCCCTTCACTTTCAAGCTCTTTTCTTTGGCCCCTCTAATTAGGTCAGCACACACTTTCTGGAGTGATTACACATTGCGGCTGGTGAGGGTGGTCCAGCTCCGGTAAAGGGCCACTTCAGGCTCCACAAGGGTCTTGACGGTGTCTTTGAATGCCATGGCAGTGAAGCGGCTTCCTGACTGACTTATTGCTTGGTGAGGGCAAATAGCGGTGAGTCAGAAGGAGGAGAGGCAGGCACTGCCAACTCCACACGGCTGCAGGGGTGATGCCTTCCCCAAAGAGCCCCACCCCTGTTCTAGGGGATGCCACTGATACTTTCTCCTGGTCATGACACCGCACTCACGCTTTCCCTCCTAACTCTTGTTTCTTCTTCAGTGGCACTTCGTCCTCTTCCTTTTTCTTTAAATGTGAATATTTCCCAAGGTTAAGGCCTTGATCTGCTTTTCTTTTCTCTCTTTGTGTATTCCCTTGGTGATCTTATCTGTTTTCATTGTGTGTGAATTCACATGTACGCATGTGTACATGTAAGTGTGTGTGTGTGTATGTGTGTGCATGTATGTATCTCCCTCAAGAGTCTGATCTTGGAGCTATCTGCACATCTACTAGTACTTCAAATTCAACGTGCTAAAAATGGAATTCATCATCTTTCCCCTAAAACTTTCTCCTCCCCTAACTTTTCTCTGGCACCATTGTCCCCGCCCCCCCCCATTCACTCAGCCTTGAAACTTCAAAGTAACCTTTTATTCTTCTCTCACCCCTGCATCCGATTAATTGCCAGGTCTTCTCTGTTCCATCCCTGCATTATTCCTTTTCTCTCTTTCCTCTTTTTCTGCCTCTTACCTGTACTAATATAGTTCTTTTCTAGCTGACCTTTCTGACAGCAGTTTATCTTCTCTCCAATCCATCCTTCAATTGTCCTTATGCACTGTTCTCAGTGCATCACTCCTCTCCTTGGAAATCCTCTTTGGCTCCTGAATTGCCTTCTCAATATAGTATACACACACCTTATCTTCACCTTGAAGACCTTTCTGCACTTATTTCAGGAGTGTGCTAAAGGCAGCTTGAATTGGCTCCCCAGAGCCAATTGTTAAAATTTTAGTGTGAGCATTTGCACTTTGGAAATCAGGAAATGCTACAAATCTGGACTTGATTTACTGTTTTGTTGATTATCTAGTCTTTGGAAAGTGATAGAGAAAATGCTAATAATGCCAATTAAACTTAAAAGTGTGTCCCGAGTATATTTTTTTGGGGAGCCTGTTGTTAAATATTTACTTGCACCTGTCTTATATTTTGGATTATAGTTAATCATAGATGTGTTGTATCTTCCTACTAGAATGTATACTCCATGAGGTTAGGGACCCTGTCATATGTGGCACAATGTCCTGCATAAAGTTGCTGTTTTAATAAATATTTGTTGAATTTGAATACTAGATTCATTAATAATAATGGCTGACATTTATATAGCACTTTACGGTTACAAAGACTTTGCCTCGCTTGATTATTACAACAATTCTGTGTGGTCGGTAGTATGATAATTTTATTCCCATTTTACAAATGAGAAAATATCAGCTCATATTAAGTGACATTGACCTTGTTTACATAGCTAATAACTAGCAGCAGCAGGGTTTGAATGTAGGTTTCTTCTAATTGAAGTCTAACACTCTTTCTACTATAATTAGCCACACTAAGTGTGTGGATGGGATATGTTTTTTGTTCATGTTTGCAGAGTTTAGCACAGTTTTCTACACATAGCTCACTATCAATAAATACTTTTAAAATTTGTTTAATTTGAAAATTAGAATAAGGACTCGCTCTGTGGCTTATTTAATCTTTATGGCTACTACGCTTTGTTCATAGTTTGTTGAGTTGGATCGAATTATCTGTTTAGAGACTTAGAATAACTTAAATGGGAAAATTAGTTGGTTGACTTCACTTGTGGTGTTATATGTTGGGATTGGTAGCTACTGTAAAGAATCAATCTGAGTAGAAAAATGGCCACACACCCAATATATACAGGTGGAATCTGTTTCCATGGCTGAAGTAGGACTCCATTATAATATATTATGCCATGGTGTCTTAGATATTCCTATGATAGTGACCTTAGATATTCTTTAGATCTGACCTATGGTAGGGTCCTGGATGGTATATCTGAATGGGGAACCCAATTTGTCTAGGGACCCAAAATTGGTGCCACACAAGTTGTCCTTGCCACATGAGGCCTCGTTCTACTATAGCAGAAACAACAGGCAGGTGGCATTTTAGGAGTCTTTCTCTGACTTTAGTGATAAAGTTGGACTTCAGGTGAAGGAGCAAGTAATAATATCTAATCTAAGGGCATTATGAAAGCCAGACCGCTAATAATGAAAGCAACCCTCCATTTGTGATAAGGACCCTGGTATCTCTTGTGAGCAACAGTACTGCCATCCCATTCTCCAGGACATCAAAGGGGCTCCCAAGCAGCTGGTGAGATACTCAATGAGAAAATTGGGCCTCATAAAATCAAGAAATTTTTCCTTTCAAGGTATCTGCCCCACCTCTTGAAAAATCTATTCATTTGGGTGTCCAAACACTGTAATAGGATTTCTTGTACTGAAGTCCCCAAACACCAGGTGATGTTCCCATGGGGCAGTTATGTGTTTATATAAGCAGGTCAAGATAAGTGAGTTTTGGGCATAGTCTCTTGCAGCCATCTTTCCATTTCTTGTGCCTCTCCAATTTTTGCAATTTTAGCATTGTTCAATCTAATAGCAGTGTGTGTGTGTGTATGTGTGTGTGTGTGTGTGTGTGTGTGTGTGTGTGTGTGAATCTAATAGTATAATGGCCTAGACACCCTTTGTGAAATGAAAAATGAAAAGCCACCCTATTCAACTTGCTATTTCTCACCTATCTACCTTCATACTGGTGTTAAAGAATATTCAGGGGGAGGGAAAGTGTAAATAGGCTTTTCTACACTTGACCACCTCTTGAGATGAGATCAATTCTTCCACCACACAGCTAAGGGATGACCACAGGAGCAGTTACCCCTAAACAGGACCACATCAAAGAAAGAGGAGTGGTTGCCTCATTGCAAGGAAGAGCCCAATGTAGTAATTACTCCCATAGCTCCATCTGTTTACTTCAGTTTTCTTAGAAGGCCTGTGGTTTGTAGGTATGTAATCAGAGTGCAGGTAATTGCACCTAACTGGAAGCTAGGGTTCTAGGGTCAAAAAAGAGAGGGTACATTGGAGAGGGTCATCTTCCTTATTCCACATGGGTGGCCATTTGTGGAACGGTGGTGCTAAGATGAAAACCAAAATGGTCATAGTGTGCTCAGGGCTCATGTCCAACTCAAGTGGTTTGAGAATACTCCTGTTTCTTGACTTCACTTGTAACTACATGTGAAACAGCATATACTCCCTTTCCTTCTCCAAGACACATGACAGTTCCTGCCCAGACTGATCATGTTACCATTTCCTCCCTAAAGCCAATTAAAGGTCTCTAAGCCCTTCTTTTGTTTATAGAAAGGATGAATCTGATTCAGAAAGGATGCATGGGTTGAGCCAAATCCTAAAAGATTTTAGAAAGGGAGATTTCTGCACCATAGGCAGGAACACACCCTTTTTACATTGATGAGATTATTATGAATTTTCCCATCATGTGACATACTTCACGCCCACACTCTCTGTCATCTAATTCTCTCAACTGTGCTGTAAGAGTGGGACTGTATCTTTACCATCCAATCCTAATGTACATATGTGCTCTGATGATCACTTTTAAGGATATACAGAGACACTAAAGTATGGGGTAGCTATATGGATCCACGATCACACACAAAGGAAGAGATGGGGCAAAGAAAAGAAATGAATCTATTTGGGACTTACTTTCTTGCTTCACCTAGAAGTTTACAGCAGATTCATTGTTCTCCAGGTGTTCTCAGGCATAGCAAGAATGCAACAAGGCTTTCCTGGTGGAATCTCCATGTTTGGGGCTCTTTTTCCCATTTGAGTGTGAACTCCAGCGTCTTTTCCTGGAACTACAGTTAATACCATTACTGATTCTCTGATCTCTGTTCTCCAGCTCTGGGTCACTTAGCTAATCTCCAGTTCCTTATCTATAACTACAGTGGATAGTGGACCTCTGGTTTGGAAATATGATTCTTTTACTAGTTAGATCCAGTGTTTAGGAATGTGAGCTCTGGCTCCTACAAAAATGTCCATTGGATCATAGATTTATGATCCTAAACACATGATAATGATTCTAAGATGTTTCCTCTCTGGCTCAAGAAGCTATCCTTGCTTCCCATTGTGTAGAAGTTCCAGGTAAACTAAGGAAGTGGTATTCATATGCCTTGGTATACCTGGAGTAAAGAGGAAGGTTATCTAACTTAGGATAAAGAATCCTGGCCCAAGCATTGATCAAATGCAAGGCATCATTAAGGGGCAGCCAGGTGATGCAGCTGATAAAGCACTTGGGCTTGGAATCAGGAAGATTCATCGTTGTGAGTTCAAATCTGACCTCAGACATTTGCTAACTGTGTGTCCCTGGGCAAGTCTGTTTGCCTCAATTTCCTCATTTGTAAAATGAAGGAAATGGCAAGTCACTCCAGTATCTCTGCCAAGAAAACCCCAAATGAGATCGTGAAGAAATGGGCATGACTGAACAAGGCATTATTGAACAAGCCATTTAAGCTCTGACTTTGTTTCCCTGTACTATGAAGTTGATTATGATTGACCCCAGTCCACCTCCCAGGGATTCCACGGGGACACTCAGGCACAGTTAACTTTTTCAGATTGCTTTAAGACTGTTTGGAAGTGAGGTTATATGAATACAATGTCTTATTACATTAAATAAAAACTATCATTATTCATCGGCAAAGGCCATTACACCAAGAAACCTATCTCCTATTGTAGTAGGGCATGAACAAAAAGGGGAGAAAAAATCTAGTTTTTTCAGAAAGACAGTGGTTATCCACAGCTGTGTTTTGTGGGTTATAATAAGAGGATTTTTGATGACCTTTCAAAGCAAGGTCAATAGCTACCTGTATTTGTTCTTTCCTTAACCATGTGGTGGTAAAAATTCTGAAAGATTGTTTTCCCAGTTAATTGCTAGATGTAGGAAAGGAGAGTATGTACTCTATACCTTTTTACCTGTATTGTTGACAGGAGAAAAAACCCTGAAACATCTCAAAAAGAGCCATTGATTTTAAATTTCCATAGGTGTAGATTCCTTGTGTTTGTGGAACATCTCTTTTTTGATAGTGAATAGGAAGTCCATTTCTCTGACTCTCGTGAGTAGAATAGTTTGTTCAGAATATGTTTGGCCAACATGGATAAAAGGTTTGCTATTCCTTATACAACTAAATAATGAAGTATCCGTGGCATATGCTGGAATTAATGGGAGATGGAAGTTTAAAAAAAAAAATCCTTTCCTTGATGTAAGGATATATGTATTTGTGGCAGGAAGGGGAGTGATATGTGAATGGCAGAATCAGATTCTTGTGGTTTGAATATTTTCCCCGTTCCTTTTGTTCCCTCCAAAATATGAAAAGGAAACATTTATACACACATAAGCTTATGTACAGAGGAAATCATGCATAATGAGCAAACAATTTAAACAGTAGAAAATCTTTGGTCATTTTCTCTTTATCATGCAGATTTAGGCAGCTTTTGCTGAATATAGATGTGAATTTTTAACCTTTCACACTCCCTAAAATGTTTTAGTATTCATAAAATCGCTGCTTGCCTATGAAGGCTTCCAGTTACCACTTGGACATTCTTTGTTTTTTCTGACAAACTAAAATATTTTAAGCATGGAACTTTTCTCTCCTTCTCAAGCTTCTTTGGACTGTGTTTTCTGTATATTACCGATATACCCCAATGTAATGCACTGACAGATTTATATATTTCTGTGTAAGCACGATGAACTAATACTAAGGCAGTCTCACTCTTGTTCTTTTATTTCTATTTGGAAATACTATTGGCATATAATCAGAATTTGTACTTTGCTTTCTAATATTTGCTTGGAAAAATGAAGTAGGTGAAGGGTGGATACATAGCTCTTCTGAGGTGCCTTGAAGCAAGCTGCAATTCCTAAACATAGCAGAAGGCCATGTAATTCATAAACATACCAGTGAGGTCCATGGAACATTTGAGATTATCAGCTAAAGAAACAAAAGTAATGGAAAAGCACAGTGAATATGAAAAAGCGATCTAGCAGCTTAAGTGGGCACACCTATTTCAGACTGAATTTTTTTACATATCAATTGAAGATCCTGAGTGGGGAGCTTTATCTCTGTTGTTAAAAATATCTAACTAAGAAATGAATGTAACCCCACTTGTTATGGTATCTCAAATATGTCCCCAGGCTTGCCCAATGTATGTAGGACAAAAGAGCTAATGAGTAGATCTGGGGGTTGTGATTAGTCCAAGCCGCTCCCAAGAGCTAGCTTAAACTGCCTTAATCTGATTGCATTTTATCACAGTATTAACACCATCTTTCATTATAGCTGGTGGGGGTAAAATAGAGGGCAGATAAGGTGCCTAGATGGTTGTGGTTTTGTTTTTGCTTCCCAGGAAGGGACCCTTTGAATGACATTAGCACAAATCCAACTGAATCTTCTCAGAGATTGCCCAGACCAAGTCACCCTTGATCCCCAAAATCAACAAATGAAAAAGGATACTTTTGAAGGTGAGTGAAGAGAGGAAAAGGATTTAGCCAACCTGTGTCGCTTTTTGCAGTCTTACTTGGCTTCCAAAGATGTCGGTTAAAAAAGTTTCTAAAATGTTGAAGGAAAATAATAAGAAACAACCACAATCTCTCTTTGGAAGTCATTATCTTCTTCATATTGGCCTAAAACCACTTAAACGGATCGAAGAGATCCATCCTTGCCTTCTTCTGTAAAATCTGGGAATTGGAGCTTATGGAATGTTCAGGGACTCTATGAGATAGGGATCAGAGATGAACAAGAGAGATGATTAAAGGGTGGGGAAAATAAGACCTGTGAGGAAGTATTAAGGGACCAAACAACTCCAAGATAGTTTTTTCAAAAGATAGCGATCCTTCACTTGCCTTGGACAAGCAAGAAGGAATGGCTTTATGTTTGCATTGGGAAAGATTAGATTAGATAAATGGGGGAAAAAAAATGACAACCTCCTGGCATCGAATTTGTAAATTTTGGCTACCCCAATGACATTAAAGGGCTAATTTCTACCAGGAAGTTATTAATTGAAAGGATTTGCCTGAAATAATTTGCCTCTGCCTCCCTCTAGTTTAAGAATTCGTTCATTTTCTCTGCTCAACTTAGCAGTTGTTACATGATCTGAACCACTCGTTGGACACCATCTATCCTGCCCAGGAATAATTAATACTAGATGAGTGGTCTAAGAGTGGCAAAGTACTCCACATACCTGATCTCAAGCATCCCCACAAGCCTGTGAGGTATTAGTACTGTTATTATAAAATGACTGCTCCAGGGTGAGTATGAGAGATGGGATTCTAATCCATATCTTCCACTCCAAGGTCAGCATGCTATTCAGCATACCATGCTACTTTTCATTTAGTCATTCATTCATTTTTTCCTTTCACCTTGAGTAGTTCCTATTACATTACACATCCAACTCACAGGGCTATACTGTCTGCAATTGTTATCTTTTACAATGTACATGGTTTATCTCCTTAACTAAATCGTAATCCTCTTAAGTTCAGGGACCAGTTCTCTTGTGTATCCCACAGTGCCCAGCACTTACAGTAGGTGCCTATTACATCAGAGAATTAGATATAGAATTGAATCAATGTAAGGGAATTTAGCTATCACAGAATCACTGGGAGCCTCAGTGGCTATCTGTTCTAACTGATATACAGAAGGAATCCCCGCCATAATATAACTAAAATAAGACTATCCAGAGGTAGCGAAGGCCTGGAGTCAGGAAGACTCAACTTTGTGAGTTCAAATCTGGCCTCAGATACTAGCTGTGTGACCCTGAGCAAGTCACTTAACCCTGTTTGCCTCAGTTTCCTCATATGGAAAATGAACTGAAGAAGGAAATGGCAAACCACTCCAGTATCTTTGCCAAGGAAATCTCAAATGGGGTCATGAAGATGAGGTCACTGAAAATGACTGAATAGCAACAAAGTTTTAGCATCTAATTCAACTCACTCATTTATTGATTATGTTAATTCAGTGAATATTCATTACATATTTATAAAGTACAAAGACTAAGAGGCAATTTCATGTGCTCGGAGAACCTAGCCAAGCATAAAGTATTCCTCCATTATAGAGTACCTGAAATATGAAAGAAAGTAGGCTCCTTCAAAGACGGATGCCTTAGCTACAGCAGAATGACTCAGTTCAACAGTAGGCCAAGAAATTACCTTAAAATTTAGGTATACAGAGATTTGTAAGATGATTCTGGAAAGGTCACCCTTGAAAGCTCTCATTCAAATCAATTTAGCAAATGTTCATTAAATGATGATTCTGTGTAAGTCAGTGGGACACATCAGGCTGTCCTTGGAATCGGGATGATCCGGGTTCCAGTCCTACTTCTTACTCATAATAACTGCATGGCTTCTGTTGAATCATTTAATATCTCAAACTCTCAGATACCTCTTAAGACCACAAATTACAGAGAAGTTAATGATCTGTTTTCCTTTAAGTAATCTCCATGGTAGAATTTCTCTTCACCCCCCCCCAAAAAAATCACAGGTTCAGACCTCTCAACCCCAAAGTATGTACTGTACTTAGCTAAGTGCAGGGTCTACAAAGATGATATATGATACAATTCTAGTCTCCGCAGAGTCTTACAGTCTCCTGGTAAATAGGACATGTACACAGAGAAGTATAATAGAAAATAATGAGTGATGGAGGCCAAGTAGTACATTTGAGGGGATCAAGGAAGGGACCTGAGAAAAAGCATAATTCTGAGAGAAGGAGATGAGAGGGTAATGCGTCTGGGCATGGGAGTGTCCACCTTTCCAAATGCATGGGAGTGGGAGGCAGTATTTCAAGTTCAGGAAACAGCTAGTAATCAAATTTAACTAGAAGACAGAATGGATGAAGAGGAGTGATGAGAAATAAAGCTGAAAAAATAACTTCGTGCTTGATTACGTAGGGACTTAAATGCTAGTGGGGAGGTTTGGACCTCTTGCTTACTTTTCTGTAGAATTCAACTGATCTCCAAGATTCATTTAAAATATCAAATAAAAGTAATTATAATGGTAAAGACAAGGGTGAAATGAATGAAAAACCCTAAGAGACAGTGATTCTGGGTAATTAATAATCAATGTATTAATTAGGCTATCTGGCAATCAAAAAGTTGGTGGTCAGTGATTTCTCTTGGTAACCAAAGACACCCCCAGGGGAGACCCTGAAAGCCTTTAGTAACTGTTCAAAAAGTAGGTGCCCTGGCAAATGAAAAATCAACCTTGATTGGTGGACATTTAATGAGGAGATGGGCCAAAAGTCTTCAGCTCGTCATGCCAAGAGCCTGGCTTGACCATGAGACTCGGCAACCTCTAGCGATCTGGGGAGGGGAATCCATCTCCATCCTGACCTCTCTGACTGCCTTTCTTCTTCATGATCTGGGTCACGTTAAACTTGAATAGAAGGGAACAAAGACAAGGGTTCCTTCTCTTAGGGTAAGGGCTTGCCCAGACTGGGCTTTGTTTATACTCTAAATAGACATTAGGTCTCCTGGTTGGGTGGAGTCTCAGCCAAGATGTAGGAACAAGTTCCTCGAGGGCTAGGAGTAATCTCATCAGTTAGCCATGTCCTTCAGAAACAGACCGACCTTAATAAGAACTGGGATTCTAAACAGAAGTTAGAAGAGGAAAAACCTGGATCCCAATTGAATAATTAGTTATTAATGTAACAGTATAGTGATTATTCTCTCAAGGGGATATTGTGAGTGATAAGGAAGAGCCACATAGCATGAAATTTTAGTGTTGGAAAGGAACTCTAGTCCAAACATCTAGTTGGCCATATAGGCCAATCCATACATACCAATGGGAATGTCCTTTATAATATCCCTGCTAAATGATCATCACACTTGGCTAAAAGAATTCCAGCGAGATCCTCTATCCACTACCTCCCAAAGACACACCTTCCCCTTTCGAATGGTTCTAATCCTTAGCAACTTTTCCCTTGAGTTTGGAACTGAGAAGTGCTACCCTGCCTCTCACACCCATTGCTCCTATTTCTGTCCTGTAGGCCTAATAGAACTGTAATTTCTTTCCCATACCTCTTCAAATACTTAATGACAATTATCATGTTCTCTCCTAAGCCTCTTCTTCTTCAAGTTAAATAATACTTATTGTTCAGTCGTTGTCAGTCATTTCAATCATGTCCAGTATTTTCATAAGCCCATTTGGGGATTTCTTGGCAAAGATACTGGAGTGGTTTGCCATTTCCTTCTCCAGATTATTTTACAATGAGGAGACTGAGGCAAACAGGGTTAAGTGACTTGTCCAAGGTCACACAAATGGTATATATATCTGAGGCTGAATTTGAACTCAGGTCTTCCTGACTTCAGGCCTGACAGTCGATCTTCTATGCCACCTACCTGCCCCCCCAAAATTGCCCTAGTCCCTTCTAATAATTCTCACAAGCATGGTCTTGAGAACCTTGACCATTCCGGTGGTACTCTGGCTTGTTAAAATAAAAATAAAAGATAGCTCACATTTATGTGGCTCTTTAGGTTAACAAATTGCTTTGCATACGTTATTTTGTTGGATCCTCACATCAAACATAGGATGCTACTATTATCCTTATTTTAGAGTTGGAGAAATTGAGCCTCAGAGAGTTGTGACTTCCCCTGGGTCACTTGGCTGCTAAGTGTCTGAGGCCGGATTCGAACTCAGGCTGACTCCAAGGCGATCTATCACTATCTACTGACCGATTTGTTTATGCCTTTCTTAAAATTAGGGCGGATAGGTGGATAGAGCTCTAGGCCTGGAGTCAGGAAGACCTGAGTTCAAATCCAGCCTCAGAAATGTACTAGCTGTATGACCCTGGGCAAGTCACTTAACCCTGTTTGCCTCAGTTTCCTCACCTGGAAAATGAACTGAAGAAGGAAATGACAAACCATTCCAGTATCTTTGGACAGCATTCTAAAAAGCAGAGACTTCACTTTGCTGACGAAGGTCTGTATAGTCAAAGCTATGTTTTTTTTTTCAGTAACGGCGTTTGGCTGTTAGAGTTGGACTATGAGGAAAGCTGAGTTCCGCAGAATCAACGCTTTTGAATTGTGGTGCTGGAGAAGATTTTTAAGAGTCCCTTGGACAGCAAGGAGATCAAACCAATCCACACTTAAATTAATTCAGACCATTCATTGGAAGGACAAATACTAAAGCTGCAACGTAAATACTTTGGCCCCATAGTGAGAAGACAGGACTCATTGGAAAAGACTGATGTTGGGAAAGATTGAAGGCAAAAGGAAAAGGGGATGGCAGAGGATAGGATGGATAAGTGTCATGGAAACAACGAATATGAGCTTGGACAGACTTCAAGAGACAGTGGAGAATAGAAGGACCAGGCATGCTATGGTCCATGGGGTCACGAAGGATCAGACAGGACTGAACAACCGAGCAAGAACAGTTCTTAAAATTGGTGTCCAGAGCTGAGTACAGTACGCCAGTATGTCTGACTAGGGCAGCAGACAGTTCGCACCCTCCCCTCTGTGGTTCTGCATTCTGTGCTTCTCTCTTAATGCAGTTTAAGAGTGCACTTGTTTTCTCAGCTGGCAAATCACACTGTTGACTCATATAGAGCATTCAATCAATTAAACTACCTCTCATTCCATGCCCCCTCCCCAATCTAAGCCTGAAGTCAGAAAAATGTGAGTGCAAATATCCTTCACAACTCACCAGCTGTGTGACAATGGCAAGTCACTTATGAGCTTGTGTTAAATTCCTAATCTATAAAATGGGTATAATTTCTGTGGTACCCATCTTATAGAGGTTTTATGAGGTTTAAAATGAGATGAACTATGTAAAATACTTTGCAAACCTTAAAGTATTATATGAAATTATCTTTTGTTATTATTTTCTGAAGTTTTTTTTTAATCCCAGCTTAAAACTTTAAGCTCATCTCTATTAAATTTAATTTCCTTGGATTTGACCTCATGCCAGTGACTGTCAAGATTTTTTGAAACCTGACTCTGTCATCCAGGGTATGAGGTATTCCTTCTTGCTTTGAGTCATCTATAAATTTGCTGTCTACACCTTTATCTAAGTCATTGATAAAAATGTTAAGCAATATAGGATCAAGATGGGCATAGATCCTGGGGCACCCCACTAGATGCTTCTTTCCAAGTTGATAGTCAGTAAACACTTATTAAGCACCTACTATGTTCCAAGTACTGTGCTAAGAGCTGGGGATACAAAAGTAGGGAAAAGACAGTCCCTGTCTTCAAGGAGCTCACGATCTATTAGAGGGGCTGACAATATCAAACCATTAGTGAAAATTGGTGGGGTCTGGTTGTAAAATCAGTTCAAAATGCACCTGATTTTAGTTTTGTCTCTTTCCCACAAGAATAGCATAAAAGACTATCCCGTTGCTTTGCTGAGAACTACTTATGCCATATCTAGTGACTTCCCCTCTAAGGTCACCCTCCATCTACTTTGTATGTATCTTGTATATGCCGATTTGTATATATTTCCTCTCTCATTAGAAGGTAAACTCCTTGGGGGCAGGAACTATTTAGCCTGGTACCATAGAATAAGCATGGAACAAATGCTTGTTGATTGATTGACATGCCTATAGCATCTCTCTGATATCCCATTTTATAACACTGGTGAAAAGAAGTTTTGGTTTGGCATGATCTGTCTTTAATTAATCCATGCTGGCTGGCTTTTAGTAATTACCACTTCCCTTTCATAGATTGTCACTAACCATAACTTTAATAATAACATTCTGGTATTTTGACAAGAATTGAAGTAACACCCATTGTCCTATTGTTTGCAGATTCTGATTTCTTCTCTTTTTTTAGGATTTAGGTCCTTTGCCCTTTCCCAAACCCATGATGTCTTTTCCTGTTCTTCACAGTCTTTCAAAAATCATACCAGTAGCTCAGACATCACAAAGGATAATCAATTTAGAACCTGAAGGGCTCTTAGAAATTATCTAGTATAGGCCTCCATTTCACAGATGAGGAAACTGAAGTCCAGAGAGATTAAGTGATTTGTTCAACATCAAACAGAACTAGGATCTTGACCCACATCTTCTGACTTCAAAACCAGTTCCTTTTTCATTTTCCTGCATTGCTTCTACATCTGTCATTTCTTTTGGCGCCAGAGCAATCTAAAGTCAAAAATCTAGTCAATTAGAATGAAAGGTTTGCCTGTCACATCATTGCAAAAATTTTCCTCTTCCCTCAGAATGTGCTGCCATGATCTGTAAAAGAATTGCCCAAGGACAGATCTGAGGTAGCAGAATAGTTTAGAATCCATATCTCAGATGATCATTTGTAAGACTGTGTGGTTACCATTACTCAGATATGAAATATGTGTACAACATAGACATGAAAGTAAAATGAAATAGGGGTGGGAGAGTGACCTGGTTCCCAATTCTTTCCGGTGGTTTCTCACATCCATTGTGATTTTTCTGTGGCTCTAATGTTTATTTCCTTTGCCCTTGGTCTAGCCAACAGAACAGAGCCATGGGAATCCCCAACGGATATGTAAAACAAAAGTCCACTTTCCACTGGGCCACAGTGACTTTCCCACTGCGTGAGAGGTGACCAAGCTGCCTGTCCTTCTCACCAGTCCCTCCCTGGTGCCCAGCCCATATGCTACAATGTGCACGTACACCTACATTCACGGGTGCGTGCACACAGGCACTCACACGCACACTCTCATATGCTCACGTACACACTCACCTATCTAGAGGTTCTTGCCATATTTGGTTTCACTTAATCTTTAATTTTAAGGATTTCTGTTGGCCATGTAGGCTTCTTCCATTTCCCCTTCTCTGAATCATCCATCTTTGTTAAATGCTATTAGTTTTGTGATCTAGCTTTTGCTGTCAGACTTTTGAATAAATCAAAGAGTAGGGTTCTGGCCTATGCATCGTAAGACATAAATAAAAGACCTGGAAGACAGATGGTCTCCCAGATTAGTCAAGTACAGGGGAATTATCTGTAGGTCATTTTTAGTTACTTTGTTTCTTAAAGGATCTGTGGTTAGTTTGATATTGGCACATACAGATCCTAACCCCCTTGATACATTATTAGATGGTCGGCATGGGTTCCTAGGGGCAGAAGGAATCCTTGCCTGGTGATGAACCTTCTAGTTATCAAGCACAGGTAATCATAGACGTAGGATGACAGACCCACATAATACTTTGCTGGGCTAGGATTTGAAGTCATTCAAACTGGTTAGGACCTGTCAGAACTTGTGCTTTGGAGAACCTGTGGTCACTTCCATATCATTAGGAGGCTTTGGAGAAGGGCTGATGTGGAAGCAAGGCATGTATTACAGTTCTGACTTTCTTGATTAACCTGACCTTATAAGATGGATGTCCATATTGTATGAGCCTGGATGGATACCATTGGAGAAAGGGTCTGTTATGTTCAATCATTTGTTTAATCATTCATTCACTTGTTCATTTATTCATTCTTTTTTTTCCTTTTTTTAATTGTCCTTAATTGTTCATTATCAAAAAAGTACTTTCTAGACATCTGGGCTTATACGTCATAGTTGTTACTTAAACTGTGCTTTTTACCCTCAGGCGATAAGTTGTTTATGAACATCATTTCATCAGTTTTTGCAGCACTCTTGGTGGTTAATTATGGGGCTGGTCACTTACTCCATAAACTCTATGATCTGCTGTGGTTGGTAAGAGGGATGTTTTTGCTCATCAAATATCCAGGTTAATAAGGAGTTGCCTTATAGCCCATATGTAGATCATCCGTTTTCAAAGAAATATAGTTCAATAAACCAAAAATCATGATTATAGCTTACATTTCCATTGCACTTTATGGTATACAAGGTAATTTTCTCATAACAACCCTGTGAGGCAGGTAGTACTAGTATTATTATCTCTGTTGTACAGATGAGGAAACTGAGCTCAGAAAGGTTAGGTCACATAGCTAATAAGAGGTAGTAACACTCAAATTACATGGAACATAATTAAAACTTTGATGATTCAGAAGTCACTTCAAGATCTTATGGGGCCTCCAGGTCATCATTATGAACATTAATTATGATGGTTCTGTAGGTGTGTGAAAGTGCTTATAATAAAATGCCAAATAAACCAGTTTCCCCTGTGTGTTAATGCACAATGTCCCCAATTCTTTGGCTCTAATCACAGAACTGCTTCCTCTTTGTGTTTAATAATCTTAATGGTCTCTACTTCCTGCTATATCACATACATAGATAAGAAGCCCTTCAATTGGAAACGGAATTGGCAATGTCAGACCTAACACATACATTACACAGTTTATAGGCCTATATCCATGAAGATTACTAAGGAGTGGATATTTTTATTTGCTGGATTTTTCATGGCTTTACCTGAAAACCTTTATTTAAAGAAATAGAGTGCCCAGTTCCAAGTGTTAATTATGCTCAGTGATTAATCCATTAAAGCCTAGAAGAGAAAGGTGCCAGAAAATGTATAAATTTTGGCATAGAATCGGTCCCCATTCAACTTGATGTTGGCAAGTTTTTAATTGTTTGGGAGTGAAGCCAATGTGCATTACTTTTCCCAGCATTGCTATAGACGTATACAGAAGAGGCAGCATGTTCTGTGAATTTCTATGTTGTGTCAGCTACACTACCCAAAAACTTCTGTAGTCACGTCATGTCAACCACAAGGCTGAGAAATTCATTTGCAACCTATTCTGATTTCCTCCCTAAAAACTGTAATCCACTTTCTTTTTTTTTTCTCTCTAAACATCAGATCAAAACTTTCAGCCCTTTATAACCCTAATTCAAACATCACTTCAGAGGTTAACACATTTAAACTCCCAATGCAATGCTTTTAACTTCTATCCTGTGGTCAATAAGAGGCTAAATCTATCTATAAACAGTGTCAGATGGTGTCTCACACATGGCACTTAAGAAACCTTATTCCTGATAGTGTCTTGACCTTGGTGGCCTTTCAGATTGGACTGCTTCAGTGACACTGAACAGGGAACCATCAAAGAACTCACATGCTCATACTGTAATGTTGACAGCACACCGGCAGCAATTGTGAGGGGCTGGGGGCTGGGAAGGGGTGGTGTATGAGGTAGGTACTAGACAAGTAGAGACAGTAATTGAAGTAACTTAGAAGGACTCTTAGGAAAATTAGACACATATCTGAGGTTGAGGCTTATTTTTCTCCTATATTTTGGAGATGGAGAGAGCAGTAGCATTTGTGTGTATGTGGGGGGTGTGGGTATGGGGGGAGAGGCTTTATGTCAAAGGTAGTGCTTGAGTTCAAGTTTGCAATAAGAGAAAGTTTCAGGGAGGTAAAGGTGAGAAAGGAATGCCTTATGGGATCTAGGTGGCACAGTGAATAGAATACTGGACCTGGAGTCAGGAAGATCTGAAGTCAAATCTGCCCTCAGACACTTAGTAGCCATGTGACTCTGGGCAAGTCACTTAAGTGCTATCAGCCTCAGTTTCTTCATCTGCAAAATGGTAATAATCATGGCACCTGCCTCCCAGAGTGGTTGTGGGGATCCAACGAGATTATATTTGTAAAGTAATTTGCAAACCTTAAAGTTTACCAAGCTATATAAATAGACATGTAAATCCTAGCTATTATTGTTATCCCAGACATAGGGAATGGTCAGTGCAAAAATCAGAGATGTGAGATAGAGTGTTCATATGCATAAAAAACAAAGAAAAGACTAGCCTGGCTACATCACAGAGGGTAAGAGAGGAATCTGTCAAGAATCAAGTTGTGAGTTATATAAGTACAATGGAGAGATACAGGAGAGGTCTAAGCAAGAATTGGTACAAGGGACATGGTAGAGAAATAATATGTGCTTGGAAAAAGAGATGGGATGATCATGTGGTAAAAGGGAGAAATAATAGGTGGACAGCCCACAGTCAACTCATATTCACAAGAAATTAAAAGTCCTACTGGTGGTTTTCAAACTTTTTGGTCTCAGGACCTGTTTATACTTTAAAAAAATTTTGAGGCTATCTCCCCCCAAATATTTTTCTTTATATGGGTTACATCTGTTGATATTTGCTGAATTAGAAATTCATTCTAGTGCCTTCTTTCTGTTATTTCCAGTGTATGTTGTATAGAGCTTGTTTGTACCCAGTGTTTTAGATATTGTGTCCTCCATTAGACTGTAAGCTCCTTTAGACCAGAGACTATTTTTTTTAATCCTCAGCCCTTAGAACAGTGCCTAGCACATAGTAGGCACCTAATAATAAGTGTTTACTGGCTCATTATGAAAATAATTTTGACCTTCGGTATCCTTTGAAAGGCTGTTGGATACTCCTAGGGGTTCTTGGACCATGCTTTGAGAACTACTAACATAAAGCAAGGACTAAAACACACCAGGGAGATCCTCTGTGGAGGGTTTATGGTAGAGGGTTGTAAAGAATCACATCAAACAAGAAAACGCAGATAGACGATGATCTGCACAAATGGAGGGAATAGCCACAAAGATGAGACCCATTGAAACATTAAAGGATTTTGTCCTTCCTTTCCTTCACTCTCTCAGTGAGACAGCATTGGGAAATGATTGTGCTTAGGGACATCTTTCAAAGAATAGATTCTTTGTCATGTGAAAGAGTGGAGGTTTTCATGTATTTCATTTCCCCCCACCTACCACCAAAAAAAAAGAAAAACAAAACAAAACAACCCATAAGTGAATAGAGTGTCCAAGATGAGGGTAATAGCCCCACTGTACTTTGCCCTGGTCATACTTCAACTAGAGAATTACATTCGGCTTTGCTGGCAGCCATCCAGAGGTGAATGCCCAATGTAGTGAGAAGAATGGAAACCTGGTATATGGGCATCAACTGAAGGGACAGGGGGTGATGTTTTCCCAGGAGAAAAGAAGGCTTGGGGAGATATGATAGCTGTCAAGTACTTGGACGGCTGTTATATGGAAGAGGGAATCATACTTTTTGCTTGGTATAGGAATGCAGAATTAAGAAGAATGAGTAGAAATGGCAGGGATGCAGTTTCAGGTTTTAAAAAAATATGTTCTAAAAATTTGAGCTGTTTCAAAACAGAAAACACTCCTTCAAGAAAAATTACTTTCCTATCATTGGAGGTCTTCAAGTGGTGACTTTATTATCCTTTTCAGAGATATTAATAGAAATTTTGTTCAGGCATGATAGTCTTCTCCAACTCTGAGATTCTATGTTTTTATGAGTAATGGTTCTTACTTCATCTATTCAGCTATTAGTTATGCCCAAATTAGAAATCTAATTTTTTCTTATTTACTTGCTTCTCTTGGATGGCCAACGAGACTGGTAAAGAGAGAGAACAATGCTTCATCCTGAGGCCTCTTCTATTGGACTCCAGTGCATTTCTTCATCTTCCTGCCCTGATCAGAGGAGTTCTTATTCATTAACAGATAGCTGGAAATCATTTATATATTAGTCATTTGTTGTCAAAGGCAGGAAAGCAGCTCATTTAACAAGAACGTGGTTTATTTCTTGGTGTAATGATATTGGTACCTTTGTTTATTAGATCAGAAGAATAATGGATTGTTTAAATCATAAAAAATAATATGCTTTTTGTAACTGTCTGCTTCGGAGGATGGTCTTGATCATTTTAAAGTTAATGAAGGTCTTATATGTCATTCCAAACAAGAAGGCAGGACAATTTATCTGTGGGATGAGGACCCAGGAACTGTTGTCAATAGTCTTAACAAGGGTACCAGCTTCTCCACTCTGAAGATATTTGCATGCAGCAGATTCAAAAAAGCAAGGAGAGCTTGATTGTTGGGCTGGTGGTCTGGCCCATTATATTGTAATGATAGATAGAACTGAGTATTTTGGAAGGAGGGAGATGAAAAAGTTAGGTGAGAGGTAGATGCGGCTAATGCCTCTATAGAATATGGTTAAGTGAGTTGCTTTTCCAATAAGCCCATGTATGTTCCCCTGTGTTGTATATGTGTGTCCTTTGCCCAGATGTTATGTGACTTGTCCAGGGTCACATATTTAGTAAGTGTCTGAGGCTAGATTTGAGCTCATGTCTCCCTGATTTCAAGTCCAACATGGTATCCACTGTTCCACCTAACTGCCTGTACAAGATGTCTTGGAAATCTGGTTGTTAGGGATTGTGAGACACTGACATGATGTTGCCATAAGTATAATTCCTAAGAGACAATGGGAGCATGGCCAAAAGAGGCTCAGACGGAGAACCAATAGTTTTGGGTAAATCACTTTACCTTTCTGTGTCTCATTTTTCTCATCTGCCTTCCCTAAGTCCTTATTTCTCTAGATTAAATATCCTCAGTTTCTTTAGCCCATCCCCATAAGATACCGCCCCCTCAGTAGTCTAGTCATTCACCTTGCACATATTCCAGCTTTGTCAATGTCCTTCTGAAGAGAAGCAGTTTGATTTGATTTTTTTTTACTTCTTTTTTGTTTGTTTGTTTTTGAGGGGGGAAGGCAGGGCAATTGGGGTTAAGTGACTTGCCCAAGGTCACACACAGTGAGTAAGTGTGTCAAGTGTCTGAGGCCAGATTTGAACTCAGGTCCTCCTGACTTCAGGGCTGGTGCTCTACTCACTGCACCACCTAGCTGCATTTGACTTGATGATTTTTAAAGTCTCTCCTCACTCTAAAGGTCTATGTCTATGGTTCTCTTAGAAGGTTTGTTAATGAACAAAGTTAGCATATATTAAGGTCCCTTTCAGCTCTAAAATTCTATGTGTCTGTGTAAGTTTTCTTGAAAATGAAAGAACGGTCTCTTCAAAGGACTATGGGGCAGATACTAGTAGCTTTGGATTCTCACAAATGCCATTTGAGTAATTTGATTTCATGTGTCATGGGACAGGATCATAGCTCCATCAATAGTAATTACAGTTTTAAACATGCTTATAAAATGGAGAAGATAGACCAAACAATCTGATAAGGGGTCCAGTTTGTATATACTGTGTGTCTCATGATGAGTGACTGTGTTGGAAGACACTCCCTGCATTCTCTGGCCACACATGGCATATATTGGAGATGGGCTGGGGCAGGGAGGCTGGGACCGAGAGGATAGTAATAGAAATGATTCTTACAAGAAAAGTTTTCAGTATTTATTAAGTACCTACTTGTGTATTGGCACATTTCTAGGTATTAGAAGGCATGCAATTATAAATAAGTCTCTTTGAATTTTAAGCTGCAAATATAAATGTGCTTAGCTATTTGTGACTTATCTCCAAAACCTAACATCTACAATGGATTTGATGCCATCGGCTAATTCCCTCCATTCATTGAAGTATTGGAATCATGGGGAGAATTGAGGACTTTTGTCCCTTTGGAATGTGAAGATATTTAAAAAGTGGTATGAGATCTGTTTCTACATGACAGCTGGTATTGCATTTCCTTAATCAAAAGTGCATTGGAATATCTTTCTTTTTTGAGTTTTGGCTTTTTTTTTTCTTCCTAACTAGCCATAGGCTCTTGGAAAACACACTTAACAGTGTGAGCTGCAAAATAAAGGGTTTCACCAGTCACTCTCTAAGGTTCCAAGGACTGACTCTAAGATCCTTCTATTTATGAAAAACCTTTGAAGGTGGGACGTGTTACAGGGTAGTTTGGTGAGATATATCATTCATTCTGAGACCCAGTCTAAGAATGATCACGGGGCTATTGTGAAAAATGTGTTTCTTAAATCTTAAAGCATTGTATAAATGTGTTATTACTTTTATTATTTTTTTTAGATATTCAGATGGATCCATGATCTTATTGACATGGGTACTTCCTTTATTAGGTCAAATCTTAAACCATTCATTCCTTTTCCTAGTGTAATTCTTGTCTTTCCATTAAGTTTTTTCTTGACAATCAATAATGTGCAGTGGGTACCACCTTCCTTTAGCTCTTCTAGTATTTTGTAGTTACCATTATAACAATACTCAGGCTATCTGTCCATCCTTACCCCACCCAAAAAAAAATCGTACCTCATTGTGCTTTCACTGGTAGGGAGAGCCCCAGAGATGTATCCCCTCTCCCATTGCAAATCAACATCCACCCTTCAAATGATATTCTTAAAGAGTTTTTGGGAGGCACTAAGAAGTGACCTGTCCAGGTCTCCACAGCCAGTGTGAGTCACAAATGAGCCTGAAACCTGGGTCTTTCTGAACTCAGAAGGCAGCTTTCCTTCCCATAAAGCTGCCTCTCATCTATCCATTGCCCTTCACTTTTGCTATACTCCCAAGCCACTTTCTCTTCTGGTCATATATATCCTTGATGATATCTTTTATGTGTTTTATGGTAATTTTTATCATTAGTAATAATAATCATGTTATGTCTTAGAACATATGGTCCAAAGATCTGGACTGAGCCAAAAGAGTATGAGTTCTGGTCTCAGTGTTGCCACTGCCTGCTCCACCCCTAGCTGTACCACCTCAAACAATTCGATTTAATTTCTCTGAAACTCAGTTTTCTCATCTGTAAGATGGGATTCTAGTTTGAACATTCTCTTCTATCTTTGCTGCCCATATGAAATAGCCCTTATGCTGGTATTCCATTTTAGCAAAGGGAGAGTGTTAGCATGTGCTGTCTCTCCATCCATCTTGCGGAAGTTTGCCAGCTTAATGCATTTTGCTTTCCATGACTTTTTGGCAGCTTTGAAAGAAATGAAGTAGATCGGTGCTGCCAAGACAAATTTTAAAATATGCACTATCACAAAATGATGCACATTTCGGTGCCAACATCTTTAGGTCTTTTATATTGTACATCTGAGTAAAAGTTTCAAGGCTTGAGGAAATTTCATTATTGGATATCTGTATGTGTATGCACATGCTCTGTAAAATATAAGTGTTGCATGAAATAGATTATTTTACTGTTGAAAGCAAAATGGAAGGGAAGCTATTCCGATTAAACAGGCAGTACCTAAGGAAAAGCTGAAGGTAATTCTCATAACGAATGCAACTACTCTATGCTTAATCCCATTACTGTGAACTCTGATTGAGATGGCATTCAAGCCAACATATCTAGCTTTGAATGAACACCTACTTTGTATGCTTTAATGAATTAAAATATAACTAGTGATCATTATTTATGACAGTCGTAGTTGCCAAGAGATTCACTAGGCATGGTTTTGAGTACAGTTGTGAATGAATCCTTTCTTGACATGTGAATACCATTGGATCTGAGATCAAAGAGAATTTCTCCAAGTCATCTAATCCATTCCCCTGTCTCCAGGCAAATCTTTAGCCTCAATCCTCCCAAAGATCAATTTTGTTTGTTTCTGGAGGGCAGTTATCGAATTTTATTGTTTCAGACTCTGCTGAATTTGTGAAAAGCACTGAAGTCTGTATTTGGGCTCTCTGTAAAGAAAAGATTTGTTAAATAAGTTTAAAACATAAACAAAAATTTCCCAGTAAGTGTTTAGGGAAGAAGACGAACTCTTAAAATACACCCGAGGACGTTAGAAGACCCCATTATACAAGTACATCTGTGATCTCATTCATGGGGGTATTCCCTCTAATAATGCAGATTATGACACATCCATGTCTGCCCATCCTGTGGGACTCTTGACTATGTCTTCCTATAACTTCACCATGAAGGGTCCACCTAAGTTGTTGAGGGTCTTTTTTGCTTTCTGTAGAAATCATGTAGATATCAGTGAAGCACATGGATGATTCATTGGTCATCTGCTCTTTGACCGGCTTCTTTTTTCTGTTCCTTTTTATTTCACTGTTCTTTAATAATCTCTTGGTTACAACACGATCCATTTTGCTTGCTCTCACCACTTGCTTCTCCGTTGTCCTTGGATAATCTTTGACTTCAATTCTTTGAAGAGTGGACTGTTCTATCACTGACAACTCCTGAAGAATAAGGGCCTTTGTTTCAGGGAGAAGCTAGGGGTCATTAAAATAACTTTTCAATTCACCAAAGTAAAATTCAATTCTAGACCCAACTCAAATGTCTCTTTTCTGTACTGGTGCATATATGCTGGTGAACAAGTTCTGTAAAGCTGTTCCTCCAACTACATATCCAAGTCTGGACAATAATCGTTTTTCATGAGCTTCATTTTTCTTATGTGGATGGTTAGACCAAACTTCTTTGAGTAGTTATGTTTGTTTGGTTTTTGGCAGGGCGATTGCAGTTAAGTGACTTGCCCAAGGTCACACAGCTAGTATGTGTGTCAAGTTCTGAGATGGGATTTGAATTCAGGTCCTCCTGACTCCAGGGCTGGTGCTCTACTCACTGCGCCACCTAGCTGCCCGTCTTTGAGTAGTTATGGAACTCATCCAGAAGACTCCGTAGTAGTCCATGACTTGATGCAATTAACATAAATGTCCCTTGTAAACAAGAGCATCCAAACAGCATGGAAACACTTATTTATAAACAATAGGCCATGCGTTTCAAAGTAAAAGAGACTTCAGAGTCCATCCATCCCTCATTTTACAAATGAGGAAGTAGAAACTTGGAAAAATGATGATTTAACTAAAATCACATAGTAGCAGAGCTACTAAACCCAGGGACTCTGACTCCAAATTCAGCAATTTCTGCTGCACCAGATCGCCCTCAATTATTCCTATATAACCATGAAAATTAGTTAGCCTTAGGACCTCCTAGAATTTCATTCACACTACTCATGCAGAGCTCATGCCCGGGGCAAGAGCCTTAAGAGTCTAGGGACAGGCTTAGGACCATGTTGAGCAGTGGTTCCTAACTTTTTTGTATGCTATGGACCCCTTTGTCAGTCTGGTGAAGCCTGGGGACTCCTTCTCAGAATAACATTTTTGAATGTATAAAATAAAATACATAGGATCAAAAAAGAAAGCAACTATTTTAAAATAAAGTTTTATATATATATATATATGTATATAGGGATGCCCATTCTTGGCCTTCCTGCAGTGCCCTTTCCTGCTGTACCTTGTTGTTTTTGCTCATCCTTTGATCTTGAAGAGGACCAATGACATCAGGAGGGTGCTGTATTGACTTGCAAGTGAACTGGATTTAAGTGAGGCAGGGCTGTGCAAAGTCATCAGCCTCACTCTCTCCTCCAGAGTCCAGTGGCAAGACATAGGTCATGATAACTCTATGGCCCCAGATGCAGTGAAAGACCTTGGCCTTTTTAAACCAAAGTCTCTTCTAGGTGCCAGTTTGTTTGAGGCAGTACCCATTCAGTAGTTAAAGAGTAGGTAAGAAAAGAGACAGAAGATGGCCTAGTTTGCCTGTTCTACCTACCCTGGCACAGGAGGTCCATTTATTGTTTTGGGTCTGCCGCTGCCCCTGTGTCCCAGTTCCTGGGGGCATCAAGCCTATGTATCCTATCTCCTGCCCTGGCAAGGCCAGGGTATCTACAAATTTCCCCCTGTCTAGGAGTCTATGTGTTGATGGGGTCCTGGTTCTAACACAAACTAAGAATACAATCCTGGGCAAGTCACTTAACAGTACACCTTACCCTAGTCACCCCCTAGGACTCCCTCTCTTCCAACCTCTTCTCCCAGTCTCTGTGTCTGTGGGCCCTAGGCCTCTCTAGTCTATTATCTCTCTATTACCTATTGTCTGTTTATAATCTAATCTCATTAGATTGTAAACTCCTTAAAGGCAGGAACTGTCTTTTGCCTTTTTTTGAATCCCCAGGGTTTAGCACACTGCTTGGTACAGGGTAGATATTTGTTCCTTGTTGTTTAGTCCTGATACCGGGATGGTTTGCTATTTCTTTCTCCAGTGAATTGAGGCAAATAGAGGTTAAGTGACTTGTCCAAGGTCACACAGCTAGTGAGTTTCTGAGTTTGGATTTGAACTCAGATCTTCCCGACTCTAGGCCCCTTTCTCTATCCACCAAGGATACCTAGTTGCCTCCGAGTAGGCACTGGATAGATGTTTGTTGATTGATTTGTTTCTAAAGACAACCTTGGCTACCCTGTCCCAAGGGGTTGATAGGTCTATAGGTTGCCATCCAAGTCTCCTACAGATTCTCATTGTCCAGTGGTATTCAGGTCTTACTAGTCCAAATACCCTAAGCTCTTCATGTCCTTTTCCCCATGAGTATCCTCACAAATTTCTAAGGGAGACCGTGAGACTACTGCCTATACCTTCCCAACTGCAGCCCCAGACCAGTGCTTCACAATGAGTGAATCTATCTACCAGAAAACCAAGACCTACACAGGCATCTTGCCATCTACCCTTCTGCTGCCCCTCTCCCACCCCACCCCTTTTACCAATTTAAGACTATGCAGTTCTTTGCCAGAGCAGAGCTTACAAAAGATACTGCTTTGATTGGGGACTCCTCAGGGGAATTAATGCATTCAGCTTTAGAATTCCTTCCTAGGACTGAGCTATTTTGATTTATGAATGAGTGAATGTAAATTCATCCAAACTATTATATCTACCTCACTTCACACTATGTTTCATATCCCATTCAGTCATCCTCCATGAAACCAGGGACTACCCTAGTATCACTTCTTACTTTGGGAACGGTAACCAAATTAATACTACCGTGGTTACTGGAAAGAACATGATAGAACACTGTCTAATGACCTCATTCACAGTCCCTGACACCCCAATCTCAAGCTCCCTTCCCAGGCTACCGCCACACTCCTCTCTATATGTGTCATCTCTACCTGTTAGAATGTGGACTTCCAGAGAAGAGAGACTTTCTTACTTTTGTATCTGTATTCCCAATACCTAGCACTATGCCTGAAACAGCAGGCTCTTGCTTACTTAATATGTGTTTTTCTTCATTCGTAGCTATCCTTTTACAAATACACGCAGCTACTGAATCACAGAAATTCAGAGATGAAATGTACCTCCCTGGTCATCTATTTCAACCATCACTGGAAAGAAACAGCAAGTGGTCAACCAGCCTTTGCTAAATTGTCTAGAAGTTTTTCCTGATACCAAGTTTAACTAAATGTGCCTCTTTACAACCTCTACCCATCACTCCTGGTTGTCCCTTGAGGCCAAACAAAATAGATCAATACCACTTCCAGGTGACTATCCTGGACAGTTATCATGTACCAGCGAAATCTCCCTTTTTTTTAGGCTAAATGTTCTTAATTAACCAGTCCTCTTGCAGCACAATCTTGAGGCCCTTTCCTATCCTGGTTGACTTCCTTTGGACATTATCTAGCTTATGAATATCCTCCCTAAAATGTGTCACCCCCAAACAGAATACAATAACCTAGATGTCGTCTGATAGAGGCAGTGCATAGTGCAACCCTGTTTCTGGACATCATGCAGCCTAAACTTGGATTTAAGGTAATCTAAGAACAAAGAAGGAAGTTGTCTGGATTTTTTTTTTAGGGTTTCTGGAACCAAGGCAGATTGCACCAAGTATTAAAACAAAAGGGAAGGGCATATGGTTGGGTGGGAGTGAAGACACTGCCTAGTTACTGTCTGCCAGGGCACAGTGCTGTGTACAGATCCAATGGTACATGCCTCAGGCCAAGTCAGGGATAAAGTAAAATGCAAATATTCTTACATGGCAAATAAGTCTCTTGTCTAGTTGATTCTATTAATATTCTGGGACAGCCTTGTCTCTTTAACAGGGATCTATTAAAATAGCCACTGACTCTGTGATTAAAGAACCTATTCAGCATAGAATGGGGAAGATAATGATGTGGCAATAATAATGCATACTGCCATAGCATACTAAGCACCTTCTAAGTTAGATAGTGGAAGTACTTTTATCCCCATTTTGCAGGTGAGGAAACTGAGACCCAGAGTAATAAATTGACTTGTCCAGAGTCGTAGAGCTAGGAAGTGTCAGAATTGGAATTAGAACCAAGGTTTCTCACTTTCAAGTTTGGTATGACTTTATATTGTATAATGATATGTTCCATTTGGATTTAAATGGTCATCATCATCACCACCATTTCCTTTTCACCAGGGAATCAACATTGCCTCCAGTACAGCACAATATGTCTATCTTGAAGGGCCATGTAGTTACAATACAGAATAATGTACCCCTTAGGGCTACATTTTTAAAAAAAGGTCTCAGTACCTAATTTGCACCCTCAAATTATGCAGCTGCATGTGTGGCCAAGGAATGCTGTGCTTAGAACATGCATTCTTGTGTGATCTTTTGGGAACTGCATAAGCAGAGAGGACACAGGATACAGTATAGGTTCAAGGACCTGTCTCTGCCTGGGTTAGCAGAGGCACTGAGTGTGCATGTGTGTGTGCTGTGCCCTGTCCACTTAATTAAGGTTTTAGAGACTTCTGCTAAGAGAAGGGAAACAAAGACCTATTAGGCTCCAGCTTTTTGAATATAATTTTCCTTCTGTCGATAGCACCTTAAAGCATTATGAATTCTACATATGATGTGGTTTTCTCTTAGGGATTCCAATGGAAAAAAACACACCTTTTCATATTCTTAATGGTAGAACTTGGAGAAATTTGATGCTATGCACAGACTTTCTTTGACTTTAGTTCCAATGAACAAGTAGGCTTCTCTCTGACTAATTTCTACCTCATAGAAAAGAACCAATAATAAATACCTGAATCAACCTTTATTTGTTCATTCATTCAATAAATATTCATTAGGCACCTATCACATGCAAGGTACCATGTATAAGTACCTTGGGGGTAACAAGAAACATATAAAATAAAGTTTGGCAACTTTATTCATCATCTCCATGCACTTCCTGCTTCTCTAGGAACTTACTCCTGTCACTGAGGTTATCAAGACATGCTTTGAGATACCCAGGTAAAAGATGAGGAAGTAATAAGATGACTGGCAGTGCTCCCTTACTTCATGCCTGACAGATACTATGAAATCCTTGCAGTAATAACCTAGAGTGACTGGGGGTTTGCTCTCAGGGAGCTATAGTTCAGTGGGCATTGATAGCACTTGGTGTACTGCAGAAAAGATATGACTAGATTGAGGATTAGTTAGCAATTAATTTAAACAGGGACTACCAGATGGCATGATTCCTCTCCCAATGAGGCTGAATCCCAAGGAAATACCCCCCTGCCCTGTATTCCATACCTTCCTTTCCCTCTACCCCCTTTAAATTTCTCCTCTGCCCAAATGAATTGCCCCAGGCACCAAAATTTCTAGTTAGTCTTCTGTGGGAAAAAAAAAATCTAAGTAATACTTGTTAGCTAGTTGGGAGCATTTTAATTTTTCAGCTTTCCAGGTCAGATCTTACGCTGACACAGCCAGACACGCAGATAAGAGCTGACAGAATTTGGGTGAGACTTTGTTCAGATTTTCTCATGACTTGAGTCTCATGATCTTACGGAGACATCTCTGTAGTAAGAATCTCAAAGCGTGCCCATGTAGGAAAAAAAGTAATAAATAAGCGACTTTGGAAAGAGCTGTTTCTCAAATGTCTGTGGTGTTATTATCTGTAGCTCCCTTAGAGCAAGTAACACGATGACTATGAATGTCATTTTTGTGATAATTAATGAGGGCTGCATCTTATCTTGGCGTTCTTTTTTTCTCTCTCCTATCCCTCCCCCATCAGAAAGGTTGAAAAATCTCTGACGGCTCTAATCCAACATGTGGTTAATTGATAACATCCAAAGCAAGTCAAATCTCCTAGGGTAAGTATAAGCTATTAAATTGCTGATTATTATTTTCGAACAAGGTAATAATACCTCAAATTTAAGTAGTGCTTGCTTTTTTCAGAACCCCAGGGGAATGTAAATATTGCCCCCATTTACAGATAAGAAAATAGAAGCTCATAGTGGAGCAGTGAAGTGGTTTGCACCGCGCCCCGCCCCGCCCCCCCCCCATCATGTGGTTACTAAGTGATAGAAGCGGAGCTCAAACACAGATCTTTTGAGTCCAAGTACAATACGCTTTCAACTCAACCACAAAGATCTTCATCATTATAGGTTACTTTTGACTAAATCACAGATTTCAAACTGGGACTTTCCAAATCATCTAATTTAACCCTCTTATTTTATAGATGAAGAAACTGGGGCTTCTGGGGATTAAGTTGTTTGCCCAAGGTTATACAGGTAGTGAACAGCCTGGCTGAGGTTTGAACCTAGCTACTCTCCTTTCAAATCCACCTCTTTGAATAGCATCATTTTGGGATGCCTTGTGGTTAGCAATACCATCTAGTAATATTGCACATGTTTGCTGGAAGCAGCTATAGGGTTTTCTGTTTTCTCATCTTCCGCCCTTCTTCTCTCGTTTGATCTAAGAGTCCAGTTGGAATACGCTTTGAAGTTAGTGCACCAATGATCCCCACAGGGAGCTGGGGATAGGATGGATGTCCAACCCTCAAATCCTTTCACCTGGAGATTCCAGACAAGCTGAATGGAGTGACAGTGGGGGAGTAGGCCAGGGCCGGATTCCCTTGGTTTCACAGTCTGCCTTCTGTCCAGCATTACAGATGGTGAGGGATGAGGGGAAATCCCAAAGGTGTGACCCCCCCCCCCCCATATGCCTTCAGTGGGTTTGCCAGGCTCCTACACAGTCCTGTGCCACAGCACCTCTTTAAAAACTGATTATGAAGCTGGTCTCCTTTGTGAATGCTCTCATTATCATTTCATTGTGTTGGGGGCAATTCTTGTCCTGGGCAATGAGTATTGACTCCATGCTTGCCTTTCTAATTGAATTAGAGGGGGAGCCGCCTGAGTGACGGGTTTCCTGCCTGTAGTCTTGCTTCCCTGGCAGCAGCTTGAATAGTCCCAAAGAAAAGCTGTTTGCTTGAGCATTTAAGGATAACAGAGACCTGTCACAGAGCTGCTACAATGATTTATTAAAAGACAGAGGGAAATGCGAGAAAAAAGTCCTTGCTCACTTCTAGCACCAGCTGCCTGCTTTCCTCTTTCTTTCTTTCTTTCTTTCTTTCTTTCTTTCTTTCTTTCTTTCTTTCTTTCTTTCTTTCTTTCTTTCTTTCTTTCTTTCTTTCTTTCCTTCTTCCTTTTTCTGTCTTTCATTCTCTCTCTTTGCTTTTTCCTTTCTTTTTCTTTCCTTCTTCCTTTCTTTTTCTTTCTTTCCTTCTACCTTTCTCTTTCTTTCTTTCTTTCTTTCTTTCTTTCTTTCTTTCTTTCTTTCTTTCTTTCTTTCTTTCTTTCTTTCTTTCTTTCTTTCTTTCTTTCTTTCTTTCTTTCTTTCTTTCTTTCTTTCCTTCCTTCTCTCTCTCTCTCCGTCCCTCCCTCCCTTCCTCCCTTCCTTTCCAGTGGGGAAGGGGGAGAGGGGAAAGACAGTCATACTTTATGCAGACACTTGAGGTGCTTTGGGTCTGTTTCTAACACCCACACTTCCCACCCCAATAAAGATAGCTGGGTTTATCACTGGTGGGAGTTAGGAGATAAGAAGACATTAACCACTTGTGTAATTTCTGTGGTGCTAAAAACTGTAAACAGCTCACAGCTATTCTTGAAAGAGGAAATTTCTACTCTTTAGATAAGACCTTTTCTCCTACCTCACACCTCTTTCTCCCTGCAGGAACTGAACTTAATTTAGATTTCAGGCCCTGGAATTCTTAGGCGGGTGTACTTGTGTAGCAAATGAAGAAATGATTGATTATCTGGACACCTAGTCCTGGGTCAGACTTTATGTAAATTGCACTGTTAGGCTCATAGGGTCCACTCATGTTCAGATGCTTCCTGATTTCATGAAAATGGTTCATAATTCTATGCTCAAAGCTTGGTCTAGTTAAATTGATAATAGTTATATCTGATATATAACTCTGATGATACATGTATGGGGAAAAGTACAGGGAAAGTGCTGAATCTTGAGAAGGGAGACCAAGATCAACTTTCAGCTCACAATAATTCGTCTCTCCAAAAGTTTCTCAAAATACATTGCCTTGCTGGTCCTTTTCCTTCTGCTTTTCATATTCTCATTTGTATCATAGTTATTTTTGCATCCTTCATCTCTCACCACCCTGTCTCCCCTCCCCCCATTAGATTTTAAGCTCCTTGAGGGCATATATATATATATACAATATACATATATATATAAATATATGTATATATATGTGCGTGTTTTATACATATTTGTATCCCTGGTGCCAAGCATTGATCTGAAGGGGAGTTTAGCCCCTTCATCTTACAATTGAGTAAACTGAGGCCCAGAGACAACAAATGATTTATGGAAGATAGAATAGATAGAAAAGGCAGAGCTAAGATATGAACCCTGGTTCTCTGCCTCCCAATCCAGACTCTTCTACTTCATTGTGTTTTTTAACTATTTTGACCCCAACTGGGTTTGCAGGGAGTGACACTCATCTAGTTAGTAAATCATTCTGGATCTGTTTCCCAATCTGTAAAATGGGATAACAAGCCTCATCCTTTTCTGGTTTCTCAGACATCCTGACAGACTGTCAGCCAAACATTCAGAGCAAACACAGGTGGTATTGTTACAGTGGGAACATTGCTCCTTTTTCCCCTTTGGAAACAAAACAAAACAAAAAAGATATATTAAAAATGAGCAACAAAGAATTTTGTCTTCTGCCTTATCTGATCTGTTGAGGACATGGGCCTTTTCTTCCTGTCCCCTGGTGGTTTTCCAAATGTGTGGTTGACTCAGAATCCACACATTGTTTCTGCTTTTCTTCTTTTCCTTTTCTCTTGCCCTCCTGTGCAGGCTGGCTCAGGCTCCTGTCTCCCTTTCATATTTCCCTGCTCTGGGCCTGCTGAAGTTCCTAGCTTTCGTTATATTTTTCACAAGCCCCATTTGGTGGCCCCTTATCTTCCTTTGAGCATCTCTAATTAGTCTAATTAGTCACCTCCCAAGCACATAAATCAGCTGCCCCACTCTTGGCTGGTGGGCTGTTGCTGAATGCAGAGCTCACCTTTTCCAAATGATAAATCAGTAATTAATCTTGGTTGGAAAATACTTTCATTGGTCGGCTTCTCTTCAGGAGCTTCTAAACTGTATGCAAACAAAGAGGAGGGATTTTAGTGACTTCAGGAGAGATAGGAGCCCACAGGTGGATTTATTCTCAGGTTTGCAGATTTTTTTTTTTTTAAGTGCTAAGAACAAGCACGAAACTGGAACTCCTTTTTCTGCCTTGCCATTTTCTTTTTCTCTCTGACCCTTGGGCTACTTATTGCTCCCTTTTGTTTATTTTTAGGCCAGCCTTGTTTGTTGCTTTGGGCTACAAAATAATGGAAATAATGAAAAAAGTCAGTTGACTCTTAGTGACTATGCATCTCAAATAGGGCCACTACCGAGATGTATTTATGAGCAACTGAGGAGGGCAGAAACAGATTGCCTTGGAGGTATGCCACAGGCTGAGCACAGGGTTTGAAGTCTGTGCTATTTGGGGGTCGGGACATCTCCCTCATGCTCTGCAGGGAGACACACTGACAAACCTGGAGAGAGTCCTTACTGGTTCTTCCGTGGGTGGGTTGGTATTACAGTGTGTTTGGCCTGGCCTCCCTTTCCCCCAGGGGGCTAGAAAGCAGCAAGAGCTAGTTTTCACCTTTGATTCATTCATTCCCTCTTTCTCTTGATTTTTCATCATATTAAAAGCTAAAATTTATACAACTCTTTAAGGTTTGCAGAACATTTTAGTGCTTGGGAGTGCTGGGTGGAGGACGGAACCCTCCTTTGTGCAGTCTGTAGCTGTTATTGTGACTTAACCAGAAGCCAGCAGACTCCTCCTGGCCTCTCAAATTTCTGAAATGGGGAGAATGACCAAAAGCAGAGTTGGGAAACTGGAAATCATAGCTGGATTTCAGCTGCTGTAGAATCAACCTGAGGACAAATTGTCCAATAAAGGAATCTTTATTTTGTGCTCTCCTCTTTTTAGAAAGAAGACTCATTTAGAAAAATCTTTAAAAGTTAGAAAGTACTTTCATTCCAATGTCTATGTAATTCAACATGCAGCTAGGTGGTATAGTGGACAGAGCACTGGGTACTGGAGTGAGGAAGACTGGAGTTCAAATAGGGCCTCAGATACTTACTGGCTCTGTGACCTTGCACAAATCACTTGACCCTGTTTGCCTCAGTTTCCTCATCTATAAAATAAGCCAGAGAAGAAAAGGGCAAACCACTTCAGTATCTTTGCCAAGAAAACCCCAAATGAGGTCATGAAGAATTGGACATGACTGAATAACAACAAACTCTAATTCAACAAACATTTATTGAACACCTACTATATGCATGGCTCTGTGCCAGATATTTGTAGAAGAAAAAAAGTATATAAATAAGCATTTTCAATCTCCATCTTCAATGAACTTATATTGAGTAGGGAGATCATGCTAGGCATGGAGTACCACCAGAGAAAATGCCAAGAGCTGAAAGTTGCAGTGTCTTGTTTGTGGAACTATAAGGAGGCCAGTGTCACTGGGCTGGAGAGTCCATGTTGGGGAATAAGGTGTAAGAAGACTGGAAAAGTAGAAGAGGGCTAGGTTATAAATGGCTTTGAATACCAAACAGAGCATTTTGTATTTGGTCCTAGAGGCAATAGGAAGCCATTGGAGTTTTTTGAGTAAGGGGGTGACATGATCAGACCTGCACATTAGGAAAATAACTTTAATGGCTAAATGGAGGATAGATTAGAGTAGGGAGAGACTTGAGGCAGGCAGACCTACCAGCAGCTGTTGTAATAGTCCAGGTCTGAGGTAATGAGGGGCCTGCACTAGGCTAGTGACAAAGTCAGAGGAGAGAAGGGGGCATATCTGAGAAATATTGCAAAGGCAAAATAGACAGGTTTTGGCAACAGATGGATATGGTAACTAGTTTACAACTACAACAACAATGCCTTAAAGTATTTCTCCATATCCCCTCCAGCTTTGTTATTTTCCTTTCTTCTATCAGCTTTGCCAATCTGATGGGTGTGAAGTAGAAACTCAAGAGTTGTTTTAATTTATATTTCCCTAATAATTAGTGATCTAAAGCATTTTTTTAAAAAAAATATGGCTACTAACAGCTTGAATTTGTTCTTCTGAAAACTGCTTGTATATATTCTTTAGCCAGTTATGAATGGGGGAATGGCTCTTATTTGTATACATTTGAAACAGTTCCCCTAAGAATCTTGAAAATGAGATATTTAGGATGGCGGCTGGGAAGCAGTGACTGGCGTGAGCTCCCCACCAAGTTCCTCCAAAAACCTATAAAACAATGGCTCTGAACCAATTCTAGAGCTGCAGAACCCACAAAGTGGCAGAGGGAAGCAGGGCCCCAACCCAG
>CM053625.1:212651351-212669528 GCA_028646595.1 Phalanger gymnotis
GGGGGGGGGGAGGAAATGGGGAGAAAATTTGTAATTCAAATGCCTGTGAAAATCAATGCTGAAAACCAAACATGTCAAAAATAAATTTAAAAAAAAAAAGAAAGAAAATGAGATATTTATCTGAGACTTGCTACAAAGAGTTTTCTCTCATTTATCTGCCTTTCTTCTAATTTTAGCTGCATTGGTTTGGATTGTACAAAGCTTTTTAAATTTTATATAATCAAACTTATAATTTTTACAGACTGTGATCTATCTCTCACATCATCATTTCTTCTGCCATCTCATAGGCAATTTCTTCCTCACTCCACTATTTATTTATAATGTCACTCTCAATGTCTAAGTTAGATACCCATTTGGACCTTATTTTGTTGAGATGTTAGGCTATTTCTAGTTTCTGTTGGACTACTTTGAATTTTCCTAGAAATATTTATCGAATAGTGATTTCTTCTCCCAACAGCTGAGATCTTTAAGTTTATTTGCAAACACTAGACTACTGTGTTCATTTTCTTCTGTGTACCATGTACTTTATTTGATCCAGTGATCAACTTTATTTTTTAACTGTTAAAAGTTGTTTTGATGATTTATAGAATAGTTTGAGATCTTATACTACTAGGCCTCCTTTCTTCCCTTACTTTTTCTGATTTCCCTTGAGATTCTTGGTTCCTCCAGATAAATTGTATTTTTTTCCCCTAATTCTACGAAGTAAGTTTTGGTAGTTTAATTGGTATGGCACTGAATAAGTAAATTCATTTAGGCAATATTATAATTTTTATATATTAGATTGGTATGAACAATTGATATTTCTCCAATTATTTAGATCTGCATTTTTTTGTCTAAAGATTTTTTTGTAGTTGTATTCATATAGTTACTATGTGTATTTTGGAAAGTAGACTCCCAAATATTTTGCACTTCTGTTATTTTTAATGGAATTCCTCTTTTTGTCTTTTCCTGCTGGATTTTGTTGATAATATATAAAAATACTCATGATTTATGTTAGTTTTTTTTTTCACTTTCTGTACCAGTAGTGTTATTTATTGCTTTACAAGAATTGGTGTCTAGCACAGCATAGTGAATTTTCTTTTTATCTCCTTTTTTTCTTTTGTTTTGATTAATTAGTTAATTTTTAGTTTTCAATATTCATTTTCACAAGATTTTGAGTTCCACATTTTCTCCCCACCTCTCCTCTCCCCCACCCCAAAACAATGTGTATTCTGATTACCCCTTCCCCAATCTTCCTTCTCTTCTATCACCACCACCCCACTTCTCTTTTCCCCTTTCTCTTCTATTTTCCTATATGGCAAGATTGATTTCTATACTCCATTGCCAGTTGCGTGTAAAAACAGATTTTTAACATTTATTTTTAAAACTTTGAGTTCCAAATTCTTTCCCTTCCTCCCTCTCCATCTATCTTCACTGAGAAGGCAAGCAGTTCGATATAGGTTATACATGTCATGCAAAACACTTCTATAATAGTCATGTTGTGAAAGACTAACCATATTTCCTTCCATCCTATCTCACCCCCCTCATTTATTCTATTCTCTCCTTTAACCCTGTCCCTCCTCAAAATAGTTTGCTTCTGATTGCCCCCTCCCCCAATCTGTCCTCCCTTCTATCATCCCCTCTTCTCTTATCCTCTTCCCCCCTATTTTCCTGTAGGGTAAGACAGATTTCCATACCCAATTGAGTGTGTATGTTATTCCCTCCTTAAGCCAAATCTGATGAGAGTAAGGTTCACTCATTCCATCTTACCTCCTCCCTCTTCCTCTCCACTGCAAAAGCTTTTTCTTGCCTCTGTCATATGAGATAATTTACCCCACTCTACCTCTCCCTTTCTCCTCCTCCCAGTAGGAATTAATTTTATTTTTTAGATATTATCCCTTCATATTTAACTCACCCTGTGCCTTCTGTCTATATATATATATTCCCTCCACCTAAGAAAGGTCTCATGACTTACAAATATCATCTTTCCATGTAGTAATGTAAACAGTTCAACTTTAATAAGTCTTTATCATTTCTCTTTCCTATTTACCTTTTCATGCTTCCCTTGAGTCTTGTATTTGAAAGTTAAATTTTCTATTCAGCTCTGGTCTTTTCATCAAGAATGCTTGAAAGTCCTCTATTTCATTGAATGTCCATTTTCCCCCCAAAGGATTATTCTCAGTTTTGCTGGGTAGGTGATTCTTGGCTTTCATCCTATCTCCTTTGAGCTCTGGAATATCATATTCTAAGCCCTCTGATCCCTTAATGTAGAAACTGCTAAATCTTGTGTTATCCTGATTGTATTTCCACAATACTTGAATTGTTTCTTTCTGACTACTTGCAATATTTTCTCCTTGACTGGAGACTCTGGAATTTGGCTACAATATTCCTAGGGGTTTTCCTTTTGGGATCTCTTTCAGGAGGTGATTGGTGGACTCTTTCCATTTCTATTTTCCCCTCTACTTCTAGAATATCAGGGCAGTTTTCCTTGATAATTTCTTGAAAGATGATGTCTAGGCTCTTTTTTTGATCATGGTTTTCAGGTAGTCCAATAATTTTTAAATTATCTCTTCTGGATCTATTTTCCAGGTCAGTGGTTTTTCCAATGAGATATTTCACATTATGTTCTATTTTTTCATTCTTTTAGTTTTGTTTTATAATTTCTTGATTTCTCATAGGGTCATTAGCTTACATTTGTTCCTTTCTACTTTTTAAGGAACTATTTCCTTCAGTGAGCTTTTGGACCGCTTTTTCCATTTGGCCAATTCTGCTTTTAAGGCATTTTCCTTCTCCTTGGCTTTTTGGTCCTCTTTTGCCATTCATGTTAGTCTGTTTTTTAAGGTATTATTTTCTTCGGTGTTTTTTTGGGGTCTCCTTTAGAAAGCTGTTGATTTGGTTTTTTATGATTTTCTTACATCATTCTCATTTCTTTTCCCAATTTTTCCTCTACTTCTCTTACTTGATTTTCAAAATCCTTTTTTGAGATCTTCCTTGACTTGCAACTAATTCATATTTTTTTTTGGAGGTTTTGGATGTAGGAGCTTTGACTTTGTTATCTTCTTCTGGTTGTGTGTTTTGATTTTCCTTGTCATCAAAGTAAGATTCTATATTCTGATTTTTTCTCATTGTTTTCTCATTTTCCCAGGCAATTGCTTGACTTTTTAGCTCTTTGTTAAGGTAGGACTCTGCTTCTAATGTGGAGGGTGAACTGTTCTAAGCCTCAGGGATTTTGTGCAACTATTTTCAGAGATACTTCTAGGAACCTGTAAATTTTCAGTTCTTCCAAAGTGGTATGATTTACTCCTCTCCTGACTGTGCTTTTGTCTGTAAGTGATTACAAGCCCTCTTTTCTCCCTTGGAACTGTGAGGAACTCCACTATCACAACAAGCTCTACTACACCAGTGCTCCTCCTTGCCCCACGACTGCCACCCAGGACTGTGACCCAGATCCAAAGCAAGAGAATCCTGCCTCAGCACCAGCAAAGAGATCCCTGAAATCCCCTCTGATCAGCCACTTGATCCCTCCACCATCTGTAGTTACAGAGCTCCAGAAGCAGCCACTGCCACTTCCACTGCTGCCGCCCTGAGGCTAGGGCCAGAGGATGCTTCTCTCTCATCCAGGTCCAACAGAACTTTCCTACTGACCTTCTAAGCTATCTTTGGTGTTTGTGGGTTGAGAAGTCTGGAAACCTCCACAAGTGCCAGTGATTCAGTCCCCTGAGGCCTGCTCTGGGTTTGCTGGGGGTCCGGTCTGAGCTGGCACATTTTGCTCTACACTGTGCTTCTCTTTCAGACTGGTGCAACAGACCTTTCCTGTTGACCTTCCAGGTTGTCTTGGGCTAGAAATTTGTTTCACTCTGTCATTTTGTGGGTTCTGCTGCTCTAGAATCTGTTTAGAGTCATTTTTACAGGCATTTGGAGGGGTTTGGGGGAGACCTCAAGAGAGTCCCTGCTTTTTCTCTGCCATCTTCTAGTTAATGTTTTATCCTGCAACTTTGCTAAAGCTGACAATTCAATTAAATTTTTAGTTGACTTTCTAGGGTCCTGTAAGTAAACAATCATAATCATGTACAAAAAGTGATAATTTTGTTTTCTTTCTACCTATGCTTATTCCTTCAATTTCTTTTTCTTGTCTTATTGATGTAGCTAGCATTTCTGGCACTATTTTGAATAGTAATGGTGATAATGTATATCCTTGCTTTATATTTGATCTTATTGAAAAAGCCTGTAGTTTATCCCTATTACAAATAGTTTTATGTAGATGTTACTTTTTAGGAAAATTATTTTTATTCCCATGCTCTTTAGCTTTTTTTTTTTAAAAATAGGAATGAGTATTCTATCTTGTCAAAAATGTTATCTGAATCTATTTTATATCATTATATGCTTTTATGGTCAATTACATTTATAGTTTTACTAATATTGAACCAGCTTTACTTTCCGGCATAAATATAACAGGATCATAGTGTATATAATATATTTCGTCTGTTACTATAGTCTCCTTGCTCATATCTTATTTAAATTTTTTCCATCAATTTTTTCACCAGGAATACTGACCTACAGTTCTCTGTTATAATTCTCCATGGTTTGACTATCAAGACCATATTTGCATCTTAGAAGGAATTTGATATTGCCTCTTTTTTTCTATGTTTTTCAAATAGTTTATGTAACATTGGAATTAGTTGTCCTTTAAAGAGTTGAAAGAACTAGTTTTTAAATCCATCTGATCTGTTCCTTCCCCCCCTTTCGAGAATTCATTTATGGCTTATTCTATTAATTTTTCTGAGATTCATTTATTCAAATCCTCTCTTGTTCTGTTAATCTAGGCATTTTATATATTTATGAATATTCATCCATTTCATCTAGATTGTCAATTGCCATAGAACTGAGGGAAATGATTAAGGTAATTAATTGTGTATTTCTGTCCATCCTGTTTTCTCATACTCCTCTTTTTCTTCCCCCACCCCAATCCCTTCTTTATAGAGAAAAGAAGTATAGTGAGAGAGGAGCAAGCTCAACACCAGTCTCCCAGGTTTAGTGTAATCAGTTTTGTTCTCTAGCTTCTTTTCTCTTTTCCTCACCCAGGGCCCAATAACATGTTTGTAGTCCTTTTCTCTCTTTCTTTTAATCCCTTCTTTTAAAATCCTCCCTCCATAGTTAGAATTTGTTTTGTTTAAGATATACCACCTCCCATTAATAGCTAATAGTTGGCATTTGTATGGTGCTTTAAGGTTTGAACAGCACTTTACAAATATTTTCTCAGTTTATCCTTACAATAAACCTGGGAGATAGGTGATATTATCTCCATTTTCCAGAGGAGAAAAGTCAGACTGACAGAAGTTAAATGACTTAACCTTAGACATGCACCTCTTAAGTATCTGAGACTGGATTTGAACTCAGGTCTTCCTGACTCCAGATCAAGTAGTCTATCTATTTTCCTACCTAGCTTTTCTTTATCTTAATCTTTTCTACCTCTTATTTCTCCCTTTTGCTCCCCCTTTTTTCCTTCTTCCCTTTCTCCCCTATTTCCCTACTGAGTGAAATGTATTTCTTACCCAACGGTGTGTATGTTCTTTCCTTCTTTGACCAGTTCAGATGAGAGTGAGGTTTAAGTATCACTCAATTCTCCATCCTTTACTCT
The DNA here is from genome assembly GCA_028646595.1 of Phalanger gymnotis. Classification (NCBI taxonomy): domain Eukaryota; kingdom Metazoa; phylum Chordata; class Mammalia; order Diprotodontia; family Phalangeridae; genus Phalanger; species Phalanger gymnotis. The sequence goes on from CM053625.1 coordinate 212,656,969, forward strand.
TTGTATAAGCTTCTACTTGTATACCTCAATATTTTCCCTAAACTTCTTCTTCGTTTACCCTTACCCCAGTGTGCCCCTCCTTTTCTATTCTTTTAAAATCATCAAAACATAATAGAAACATTCCTAGGCTTTCTGTCCAGTTAGACTCTCTATGACCCCTGATGATAGAGTTCTAAGATGAAATGCACACACGTGTATATATGTATATGTGTGTGTGAATATCCCTATATTAGAATATAAACATTCTATCTTTGAGTAACCTCTTATGATTGCTTAATCATACTTACCTTTTTATGATCCTCTTGACTCCTGTGTTTGTATTTTAAAGTTTCTATATAGCTTTCGTATAGTCTTCAGAAGTCCTTCATTTTTTCTCCTTGTATGATTATGCTCAGTTTTGCTGAGTAATTTATTCTGGGTTATAAATCTATATACTTTGCCTTTTGGAATATAGTATTCCAAGCTCTCCACTTCTTTACGGTTATGGTTGTTAAATTGCGTGTCATCTCTACTGTAACTCTTTGGTACTTGATTCTTTCTGCCTTCTTACAATATTTTTATTTGATTCAGAATGTTTGGATTTGGGTTTTACTATTCCAGTGAGTTTTCATTTGGTTATTTCTTTCAGGAGGTTGCTGGTAGATTCTTTCTATGTTCACCTTGCCCTCTGCTTTTAAGAGCTCTGGAAAGTCTTCTTTTATTATATTTTGAAATATGATGTTCATGTTCTTTAATCAATGAATGAATTTATTTATTTATCTATTTATTTAGGTCATGGTTTTGAGGTAGTCTAATGATTCTTAAATTATCTCTCCTTAATTTGCTTGCTAGGTTAATTTATGTTTGCTATGAGATACCTTACATTTTCTTTTATTTTTTAAAAGTCTTTTGATTTAAAAAAATATTTTTTCATTTTTCTTGTGGAGTCATCAGCTTTTATTTGATCCATTCTAATTTTTAGAGACTTTGTTTCTTTAGTAAGGTATTATACACCTTGTTCCAAGCTGTTAAATCTCTTTCTAAATATATTTTTCCATAACTCTCATTTATTTTTTCATTTTTTCTTCTAGTGCCCTCATTTGATTTCAAAAATCATTTTTAGCTCCTTACAAAAAAAAGGAAGAAAAAAATCATTATCTCTTCCAGCAATTTTAGTTGATTCTATGTACAAACTGTCTTTTTTCTTTGAGGATTTGCTTATAGTTTTTTTGGAGTCATTTTCTTCTTCTGAGTTTGTGTCTTGAGTGTCTCTGTCCCCATAATAGCTCCTTATGGTAAGATTTTTTTTTTTTTGCATTTTTCTGTCTAATCCTTGCTCTGCATATGTCTGGAGGGAATGTCTAGGCTGACTTTTTATACTCTTGGTCCTGCTGCTTTCTTGAACTATTGAATATTATGTTTTTCCAGGATATCCATGACAGCTCTGACCAGTGACCTACAAGTTGTCAGTCCTCCTTAAGTTGTCTCATCCAGGGCAAAGTCTTGTCACTTTTTTCCTGGTTTGAGGTCTGTAAGTTCTTGAGTTTTAGTCTGAGCAGTACAGCTGTTGGTTTACTCCTGGTTGGTAATCCAATCAACTGCTGCTCTACTCAGTAAGCTGGAAGACTGCAGATTAAGAGTGACAGAACTGCAAGCTTCCCTTTGATCTAGGGTTTCTGCCCTCTATTTCTATGTGGGTTTCAGACCAGGCTGAATTGACCCTGCTCTATTCCTGGGGTCAGAATTGTACAGCTAATATTTGCTTCTGAACTTGCTCCTTACTCAAAGTGAAGACAAGAGTCTATGACTTTCCTCTTCCTGGAACACCACCCTTAGGTGCCAGCCCCTACTTCATTCTGCCCTGGATATATGATCCAGAACCATGTAGTAGATGATGGAGCATCCAGTTAGCACCTGTTCCTGCATCCTGCAGAAGATCAAGGCTGCCCTGCACATATCTGGACCCCTTCTTGCCCTGTGCATTGTTTCAGTCCTCTTTCATTTAATGAGTACTAGAATGCTTTTGAGGATATGCTTCTGGCTAGACCCTTGTTCCAGTGTCTGCAGATCTCTTTGTCTCCTTATGCTGCTCTGGACTGGAAATGTGTGATTTTTTTTTCTTTAATTTCCTTATTCTGGTACATTTCCAAAATCTTCGTGGAAGAGTTTTATTGGGGGGCTCTGTTATGCTTCCTTAAACTCCATCATCTTGGCCCTTTCCTTAAAATTACTTTCAATGTCCTCTTTGTTTTTTGTTTTTCTCTCTATTTCTATTTCCTCCAAGAGCCCATTACTTTGCTCCCTGGCCAAGAAGAGCTCCATACTTCTGTGGAACTGTGTCCAAATCAGACATCTTGGGATGTGTTCTTTTTTGCTCCCTAATAAAATGCTACTTTTGAGTTCTTTGTTCCTTCAAAATCCCATTCTCTAGTATGGCTATCAAGAACAATGAATTACTCCTAAGATATTTTTGGCTGAATAATATCTTAGAAGTATATATAATAATGGCTGAAATTGTAACCAAGACCCTTAAGCATATTAACTCATAGTAAGGTGTAATGTGGCAATGTAGTATATTGGTTGGATGGGGGGGGTGCTTTCCAGGGCCTTTCACATCACACTAACAAAGTTACTGATATCAGTATTTACCAATATCTAAGGCCACCTCTGCTCAAATACATCAGTGATGAGAGTGTTTCTTGAACATGCCATTCAATGACAAGTTTTTTTTCCTGTGATCCTCCAAGGGGCTTTGTGATGTCCAACATTTTTATCAGTGATTTAGATTCTATAATATAATAATAATCAAAAGTACTTGGCACTGGACAAAAAATAGAAAAGTAGATCAGTAGAATAGATTAGATAAAGAAAATTAGGAACAACTGACCTCAATAACACAGTGCTTAATGAACTTGAGAATATAAATTACTTGGAGAGGAACTCCATTTTTGATAAGAACTGCAGGGAAAACTAGAAAACAGTCTGGAAGAAATGAAGTCGAGTCCAGTGTCTAATGCCATTTAGTATATTAAGCCCAAAGTAGATACGCAGCTTGTACATTAAAGATCATACAATTAAAAAAAATAGAAGAAAGCCAGATTCTTTCATAGATATGGATAGAGGGAGAATTCTTAACTCAAAGGGCACAGAAGAGATTATGGAACATAAAACCGATAACTTCAATTGCATGAAATTTAAACAAAAAACTTTTGCATGAACAAAATCAATGCAGCTAGGCTAAGAAGAAATGCTGTAGATTAAGAAAAATCTCTGTATCAAATGTTTCTGATAAGGATCAGATATCCAAGATATACATAGAGAACTGTCACAAATATATAAGATCAACAGTTATTTCACAATAGATGAGTGGTCAAAGGATATGAACATATGCGTCTGAAAAGAAGAATTGTAAACTTGTAGCAACATATGAAATACTGTTCCAAATCACCAGTAAGGTAAATACAAATCAACATGACCCTGAGGTTTGCCCTCATACCCTCAAAAGATGGGAATAATCAATGTTTGAGGGGCTATGTAAAGACAGATTCACTGTTAATGGATCTGTGAATTGGTACAGTCACTCTGGAAAGAAATTTGGATTTATGTCAATACCATTTAGCTCAGCGATCCCACTACTAGACATATAACTGGTGTAACAATGACCAAAACAGAAATGTCCATAGTGTAATCAACATTCTTAAAGCAGCACTTTCTGTACTAGTATAAACTGGAAACAAAGTGGACATCCATTGATTGGGAAATAGCTAAATACATGGTGGGATAGGAATGTAATGGAATTATGCTTGTAAGAAATGATGGATAAGTAATATATACAATATCTACAATGATATAAATGGAAAGAACAACAATAAGAAAAACAAAGCCACTTGAATGCTATACTCAGATTGTATCTCCAAATGAATGTAAGCTCCTTGAGAACAGGATTTTTTTTTTTCATTTTTGTCTGTGTTTTTAGATCATTATGCCGTTCTAACATTCCTGTAAAATAAGAGGTGAATGATGAAACATAATTATTATCATAAAGCTTGATCCTAAAGGAGAGATGAGAAAATGTACTTTTCTCATCTCTTTGAAGAGGTGGGTACCATGGGTGCAGAATATTGCATATCCTGTCAAGCTCAGTTGATGTGTTGATTACTTTTGCTGAATCACCTTTGCCCCTTATATTTTTGTTATTCTTTGTTGCAGGGGATGGTTCTTGGGATTGGAGGGTGAGGTAGGATATATTTGGAAATGGCAAGGCAGCAAGCATTGATTAAGCACCTACTATGTACCAGGCACTGTGCCAAGCACTAGGAATATAAATATAAGCAGAAAGACTTAGCATAGTGCTTGGCACATAGTAGGTGCTTAATAAATGTTTATTGGCTGACTGACAGTCTCTGCCTCCAAGGAGCCTACATTCTACTAGGAGAAGGCAATGTACACAAAAGGGCTGAAAAAATGTTAGGGGATGGGGAAGGAGGATGTATGTGTGTGGGGAGAGATGGTAAGATATGCAGGGCATGTTGAAGTCCAGAAAGTAAAAAGCACATCTGGGAGGGGAATGAAGGTGGGCTGGCCTGGGTGCCCTAAAATGGAGGTCCCAGGAGTAACTCACCAATGTGAGAAGGTAAGGTGGATGATAAAATTGTGAAAAGGTTGCAGGGGTGAATGGATGTTCCAGAGTGAGGGAGGTTCCAGGGTAAGACATATGTAAGTAAGTCTACACATATTACATGCATAATATATACATAATACTGTGTATATATACAAATATTTATATATGTGTATAAACACACATACATATGGGCATCTATAATATATGTACACATGTGTAGAATGTTATTTGTCCTTCATTTTTGAAAAGAACCAATGATATTATGGGTGATGTTTTGACTTGTGTATAAAATTAGATTTAAGTGAGTCAGAGTTGCACAAAGTCATCAGCTTTTTTCTCTCTTCCTGCATTATCAGAGTCTAGTGGCAGGGCAAAAATCAAGATGATTGGTGATAGCCTGTGATGCATTGGGTGACCTTGGCATCTCCAATGTCTGACCAAGCACTAAGGGCTCCACAATGCCTGCTTCAGCCACCTTCATGGCTGTTGAAATAAATTGTTCCCATCTACCCATTCTGTGGCATAAAGCCTTCACATGCTTGTGATAGACATCCCCTAGGTGAGTTACTACAGGCCTGTCAGTTACTCTCAACCTGGTTTAGCACATTTGCTGAGATATATGTGTCAATAGACATATATGTATATCAGTAATTTCTGTTAATCTTTAGTTCTCTTCAAAGCCTAGGCACTCAAGCACTACCTTCTACATGAGGTTTTCCTGATACCCCAGATGCTAGTGCCTCCAACTCAAATCATCCTGATTTATTTTGCATATACATATGCACATATCATTAAAACATCCCCTTCCTCCCAAAAAAGAATGAAAACACCTTGAGGAAAAGGATTGTTTCATTTTTGACTTTGTGCTTCCAGAGCACAGCACAACACAACACCTAGAATACCTGCAAAACGAGAGGGCTGAACTAAATGTTCTCTGATGTTCCTTCCAGTTATAGATCTAATACCCAAGTATATAGTCATGGGTGATACCTAATAAATGTCCATTGATTTATTACTAAGAAATCACTTAATAAGAATCAATGCAATGTTCTACCTTTGAGTTAAAGAATCATTTTCTTATGTGTGGCACAGAGGGGAGAAGGGGTAGGAAGCAGATCTTAAAAAAAAGCAAAAATGCACTTGGTGCAGCACCTGGCATGTAGCGGGCACTATATAAATGCTTACAGGGTTGTTGCAAGGATCACATGAGACAACATTGGTAAGAAAGCACAGTGGATGCCACCTAAATGCTTATTCCCTTCCCTTTCTCCCCTTAAGTGATTCATCTAGGGTCACACATGGAATATGTCTAAGGGCCAGGGCTTGAACCTAGGTTTTCCTGACTCTGTAGCCAGATTTCTAACCACTCTACTTTTTATATATATTTTTTTAAATTTACTTATCTGTATACATGTTGTTTACTCCAGTAGAATATAAACTTCTTGGGGGCAGAAATAGGTTTATTTATTTATTTTTTCTTCGTATCGGCATTTAGCACAGATCCTGGCAGTAATAGGTGTTTGATAAATGGTTGTCTGGCTGAATTTAGTTATTCTAATATTATCTATCATTTATGTGGCACTTTAAAGTTTATCAAACACTGTGTGACTTGCCCAGGGTCAAGCAGCTAGTGGGTACCCAATGCCCAAGACTTGTAGCTTCTAGTATTCTTTCACACTATAACAGACTATTTCTGGGCTCCCTCCCCTTCTTTCTATCTGAGCAGCTTCTTTTTATCCAGCCCTCTCCTATGGCTAGTGCTAGGGTTAGAACTAGGGTGCCCTCAATTAAGTTCCTCCTAGGGCAATTGCCTTGGCGACTTGCACCTTTGTTATAGCCATACCATAACCCTGACACCTTATCACTTTGCCAGGGACTATGGAGTTAATTATTAATGTACTATCCTTCAAAGGAAAAAGTTTTCTTTATAATGCTACTTCAAAGTATTCCTTACAATACTACTGATAGAGGTTTTTTTTTTTTCAGATTCTTCCCACCCCACCCCAACACAATATCTGTGATGGTTTGTGCTGAGTTATTTTGACCTTCTCAAGAGGTTTCATGGAGTCGTCAACTATTAAAGTTGAAAGGGGCTTAACTGATCAGCTGCCAGGGCAAGGTGGTGCAGTGGATAGAGCACTGGACCTGGTATCAGGAAGACTCATCTTCATGAGTTCAAATCCAGCCTCAGACATTACTAGCTGTGTGACCCTGGGTAAATCGCTTAACCCTCTTTGCCTCAGTTTCCTCATCTATAAAATGAACTGAAAGAAATGGTAAACCACACCAGCATTTTTGCCAAGAAAACCCTCAAATGGGGTCACAAAGAGTCAGACACAGCTGAGAAATAACTGAACGACAACAACAAGAGATCAGAAATTCCAAACCTTTTTTCTTTTGTAAAATAAGACATCAAGTCTAAGGAGTTGACATAATGAATGTCTAATATCACAGTTATTAATGGAAGAATTTGAGACAAGAAAATAGGCCTTTTGATTCTTAGCCCTATGTTCTTTCCAGTCTACTAAACTTCTGAGATGGCTTAAGTGGTTAAGGGTCACAGTCTATGGCCATGGAATAATAGTCAAGGAAATGACCTATGAATTGATGGAAAAGATGATGCTAAATGGGCATGAGAAAAATCCTAGAAAAGCCCTCTTTTGGTCTTACAACTGTTAGATACTTCAAAGAGTCCTGAGAGTATCAGATGCAATGAAGTAGGCAAATTCTTTGTAGCCCTATCCCTTAAATACTACTGTTTACTTTTGAGTTATTATTATTATTATTTATTCACATGTTGCTCACTAAGAAGTGCCAGATTTGGAGTCAGCCCCTGGGCTCCGATTTTAGCTGCTATTTACTTCTTGTAGTACGTAACCTTGGACGATTAACTTCACATTCCCGGGCCTCAGTTTCCTCGTCTGTCAAATGAGGGTGTTGAGTTTTTAATAACTTTTAAAATCTTTTCTAGCTCAAAACTTATGGTCCTTAGAGCACGTGGCCTGTAAGGTGATCTGTAAGGTTGCTTCCAGCTCTAAATGAATGGATAAGACTATGAAAATACAGGGAGTCTAAAGTCTGGACACATAGGCAAAAATGCATATTTTGAAATATTTGGAATATTAAAAGACCTTAGCCCCCTTGACTTCTTTTTCTGGGGTACGCTAAAGAAGGTGTACTCAATGAAAATCACAGATGCAACACACTTGATTGAATGCATAAAGAGTGAATATGCTAAAATTGACAACAATGTGGAGTTATTGCATCGAGTTCACATGAATCTTGCAAAGCACATCAACTTTTGCATCACAAATGATGGAAATCATATTGAAGATGTTATTTGTTAATATTCCAATTAAATAAAATGTTGTTGAAAATTTTACTCATTTCATTTCTTGAAAATATGCATTTTTGCCTATGTGTCCAGACTTTAGGAACACCCTGCATATATACAAAAAAAAAAGAATAAATGAAAATATATGTACAATGTGGGACAGTATAAGTGAAAAAGATCAGCTTTATATCAGTCAGTCAATAAACATTTATTAAGTGCCTACTATGTGCCACGCACTGTGCTAACCACTAAGGATACAAAAAGAGGCAAAAGACAGTCTCTGCCCTCATGGAGTTCACAATCTAACTGGGGAGACAAGGAAACAAATATTCACAAACTGTATATAGGATAAATAGGAAATAGGTAAAAGAAGCAAGACTTCCAATAAAATATGAGGCTTTTAGTTGGGAGTTTGTTATTCAGTCATTTTCAGTCGTGCTCCGTTCTTTGTGACCCCCCCATTCGTAGGTTTCTTGGCAAAGATACTGGAGTGGTTAGCTATTTTCTTCTCTAGCTCATTTTACAGATGAGGAACCTGAGACAAAAAGAGTTAAGTGACTTGCCCAGGATCACACAGCTAGTAAGTGTCTGAGGCTAGACTTGAACTCGTCCGCTGTACCACCTTGCTACTTCATAGCTGGGATTTAAAGGAAGCTTATTTGAGAGATGTAGCCAAGGTGAAATTGGCTAGCCTGGGCAACAGTTTGGATGAGGAGAGGTTGAAAGAAAGTGAGGAGTGGTCGGAGGAAGGTCCCCTCCTGATCTGAGGTTGGAGATCAGGTAAGTACACCAGGAAGTGGAAGTCTCCTTGTGCAGGTGCAAGAGGAAGTCAGTTTGAGGCAAATGGAAGTTGGCCCAAGCCCTGGTCTGCTTCCCTCAGGGGACATGGGAAGCAGAAGATGGACGGCCTGTGGTTAGAGGAAGGTGCAGTATAGTTCTAGACCTGGAGACAGGAAAACATAAAGTATCAGACCCTTACAAGTTGTATAATCCTGGGCAAATCACTTAACCTCTATTTGCCTTAGTTTCCCAATCCGTAATATGGGGATAATAATACCCCTTAACTCCTCAGTTGTTGTGAGAATGAAATGAGATAATATTTGTTTAAAAAAATGCTTAGCACAGTGCCTGGCACTTAGTAGGTCCCTGTTTCTTTCTTTTCTTCCTCACAAAGAAACATTTGACTTAAAATTTTATCATTATTGAAATCTTTATGGCAGATAATTTGAAAAATTAATCTGCATTTTAGGCTATCATAGCATATACTATTTACATTTTTTCTGCTTTAGTATTTCAGGAGTAAAAATGATAGCTCTTTAATATTCAATCCTAAGATAGCATCAGGGAGAGAAACATTCTCTCAATCCATTCTGTCCTTAGAGTCTCCAAATCCCTTCATTGTCTCACATTGTCTGTGAGAGCCAAACCATGTATATCTTAGGAAAGGATTTGACCTGGAGAATTCTGGATTTGCTAGTTGGAGCCCTGGCCTTCACCAGGAAAGGGGATTTAAAAAACCGTGTCCCCAAAGTTCAGAAGGCTGATGTTCTCGAAGTGTTGAATGTGGTGTGTGAATACACAATCATGAGCTTCCATGGCATTTCTCGGCTCTGCAGCTGACAGAAGAACTCTGTGTGCTCCCAACGTTGCTAGACTGTGGGCTAGAGCCACAATTGAGGCTTTGAAGCAGCAGGGTTCATTCTGATCTTTTGCTTAGATTGGAGGTCAAAACAGAAAGGAAGTCTTCTGTAAACCACCTACATGCTGTTTCTGTCCAAAGCTGGAGTCTTTGATTAAGAAGCCATTCACATCTGTGAACTGGGTGAACAGGCTGAATGTAAGTCACAAACAGGAAACACGAGCTCCTGTGAACTTGCAACCCATTCCCATGGCTTATTGTGCTTAATCGAAAATATGGCAGAAGATAGAAAATATTTAACCCGTGGTTCATTCTCTTGAGTATAGTTCTGGTCGCATTACATCCATATTGTACTTATCCAAATCCTTTAATTTTTTTTAAGGGGAGGAATAAGAACTGGCATTTGAATATAGATTTCAAAGAAGTTTTATGTTATACATATCAAAATAAATTATAGAGTGCCTAAACGCATGTGGTATTTTAAAATGCAGGCAGGTGATGGTAGTGGACAGAGCACCGGGGGCAAAAAGACCCAAGTTCGAATCTGAGTGATAAAAGAAGCCAGGTAACTGACTCATAGACTATATCACTTTCTCAGGTACCTGACAAATTTTCCCCATATGACTAATTTACAGATCACCAGGTGCATTTAAATATAAGTAGGATAGTAAGATCTTTATATCAAGACCAGAACTAGGCAACATTTGAAGGAGGCAGGGTTTGGTTTTGATGATTTTCCATCTTTCATCTCAAATTCTCTCTTTCCATGCTTCTTTTCTCCCCCCTCCACTTTACTGCCCTCTGGGCAATACTCCAGCTCTTTTATGACCTCTTCCATCCATTAAAATGTACTTCTCAGAATCTGAGGGTTGGAAAGAATATCATGGCCAACCCGTATATGATAGGAATTCCCTACTTCCCTATGCCCACAAGTAGTCCCTTAGCCTCCTCTCAAAGACTTTCACTGAGATAGAATCCATCAGCTCTTGAAGCAGGCCATTCTACTTTTGGACAGCTCTAATTATTAGGAAGCCTTTGCTAGCATCAAGCCTTAATTGGTCTCTTTGTAACTTCTCCTCTTTGCTCCTGGCTCTGCCCTCTGGAGCCAAATAGAATGAGTCTAGTCTTTCTTCTGTATCTTCTTGCTGTTTACTCTTTGTAGTTGTGGCGACTCTCTGGGAGCCCAGTTTTGGTTTTCTCATACTAGTGTGGTTTGTCATTTTATTTTTCTCCAGCTCATTTTATAGCTGAGGCAAACAGTGTTAAATGACTTGCCCAAGGTCATACAGTTAGTAAGTATCTGAGGCCAGATCTGAACTCAAGAAGAGGAGTCTTTCAGACTCCAAGCCCAGTGCTCTATCCCAGCTGCCTCTTCCTCCACCCACACAGCCCTTCAAATACTTGAACATGGGTCTCATCTGAGTATTCTCTCTTCCATGCTAAACACGCCCTGTTCTTTCAACCAATCCTCATATGACACGGACTCAAGGTTCTTCCTCACCTGAGTTGCCCTCCTCTGGACACTCTGCTTTATCAGTGTCCTTGTTAGAACTGACCGTAATTCTCTGGATGGAGCCTGATGAAGGCAGAGAGCAGCAGCACTATTACCTCCCTATTCCTGAAGCTATGACTCTTAATGTAGCCTAAGATTGCGATAGCGTTTGTGGTCATCACATCACACTGCTGACTCAGTTTGAGCTCATAAGCCATGAAAACCTGAGAACTTTTGCAGAACAATGGCCGTCTAAACGGTGCCTCCCACATCTTGTACTTGTGAAGTAGATTTTTGGTACCACTTGTTCTGTGGCTCATTTCTTAAGGGCTCTGCTGGGGGACTGATTAAACTAATTTGAACTAAGTTGTCAATGGTTAGTAATGGTTATTCCTGCCAGACAAGTGAGACCTTCAAATTCTTAGTTCAAAGGAATATATAATTTGGGAGTTTCAAGGGCCTTGGAAGGACCACTTTAGGGATATAGTTTTAGGGAATTGGACCTTTCCTGGAACTCCTCCTATCACATTGGACAGATTGAGCCTGAATATAAGCTCATTCCATGTCCAGGTGGAGTATAAAAGTTATTATGAATTGGGAGGGCAGGAAGGAGAGCAACTATGGGAATTCTACATCCTAGCATACATATACATATATATTGTATACAAATACATGCATATATATACATATAGATGCATACATATGCACACATATTCCTATACACATGTATATATGCATGTATGTGTGTATATATATATATATATACACACACACACATATGAAACAAATTAGAAGGCATTTCCACATGGATAGGTAGTATTCTGACTTTTTCTATCTCTCAGGCTCCCCTTCCCCAACCTTTAACTCCTTCTTTCTTTCAAGGCATATTCTACATAATCAAGGTAGAGATAGCAAAATGAAGCTCTGACACCCCCAGCACCTCTGCCTCCTATCCCAGGCCCCTAGATCTAAAACCTTCCACTTTCTTCCTTCTTACAGGCCCAATCAGGAATATGGGGACTAAGAATAATGTCCATTTCTGTGGAAATTGGCAAATGCTACAAATTAGGATTTAATGTACCATTTTGTTGATTGTCTAGACATAAGAAAGTAATGAAAAATGTTAATAATAAAAATTAAACTTAAAAATATCTTGTCCATATATTCTTTTTCCTATGGAGAGCTGATTGTTTTTTTTAAATTTATTTTTAATATGTTTTGTTTTCAGCATTGATTTTCACATGCGTTTGAATTACAGATTTTCTCCCCATTTCCATCCCCCCCACTCCAAGATGGCGTACACTCTGGTTGCCCTGTTCCCCAGTCTGCCCTCCCCTCCGTCCCCCCATTCCCCTCCCATCCCCCTTTTCCTTACTTTCTTGTAGGGCAAGATAAATCTCTATGCCCCATTGCCTGTGCATCTTATTTTCTAGTTACATGAAAAAAAAAAAAAACTTTTTTACTTTTGAGCATCTATTTTTTTAAAACCTTGATT
>CM053625.1:212670028-212721376 GCA_028646595.1 Phalanger gymnotis
AATTTCTAAAGCTGCCCCGCCTCCATTGCCTCAGGGGTGGTAGCCGAACCGCAAACTCCGGCTCGTCCTGCAGCTTTTCCCACTAACCTTCTGTGTTGTCTTTGCTGTTTGTGGGTTGTGAGGTCTGGTACATGCCACAGCTCAGTAATTCAGCATGCTAGGGCACTCTCCGCTCCACTTCTGGTCTCGTCGGTCCATGGTCTGCCGCGCCGCGCGTGCTGGGCTCTGCTTGGCTCAGCTCCGCTCCCCTCAGCTGGGAGCTGGGAGTTCCGTTTGGGACAGACCTAAACCCGAGACCATCCAGGCTGTCCTGGGCTGGAGCCCTGCTTCCCTCTGCCACTTTGTGGGTTCTGCAGTTCTAGAATTGGTTCAGAGCCATTTTTTTATAGGTTTTTGGAGGGACTTGGTGGGGAGCTCACACCAGTTACTGCTTTCCAGTCGCCATCTTGGCTCCGCCCCTGGAGAGCTGATTGTTAAACATTTAATAGTACACTACTAGAAGTGACCATAGGTTTTCAAATGTTCTGTCTATAGAGAATAAACTTTGACATTCCTATCAAGTTCTAAGGGCTTTTGGACATAGGTCAAGGAACAAATTGTGTCTCTATTGTCTGAGGAACAACTTTGATAAATAGGGAGTTTCATCAGTAGAAAGCTGGCCATCAGTAACCAACATTTTTGGCCCCAAAAACTAATGACCATTTGCTAAGACATGGAAAGATTGCTATTTATATCAGTGGAGGGAATGAATACTTAGTGACATAGTCACTGTTCTTGTGAAGTGTTTGAAGTGTAATGATATTTACAAATCTTAAAATAATGATCAATATTCATATAAAATATTCAAGACTTTGGTCTTTTAATTTTTCCAAAGTCTCTAAGTGATTTTCTATCTTTATTTTGACTCTAAGAGCTTTATCTACTTTTTTGGATATTCATTCATCAGTTTAAGAAGCCTACTGCGTGACACTGTACACTGAATGATGTTCTTCTGCTCCCTGGCTGAATTCTACCAGAACACCTCAAGACTAGATTTCCTTGTAAATGTCATCCCTGAAATGAACATTGTGTTCCAGTCCAATAAAAAAGGAGCAGAGAAGTAGAAAGAAATGAATAACTGGAGCTCTAACTTATGCTCATAATTAGCCATTTATTTTGGGATAAAGTTTGTCTCTTGTTGTTCACCTTTCTAGCCCTGTAGCCACCATCTTGGTTCGGATCCTCATCACCTCCCAGTGTTGCTTAAACTGTAGGTTATGACTCACAGTTTAAGAAATGCTGAAGGAGTTGTGAGTGGAAAAAGTTTAAGAAGACCTGGACTAGGCTATCGCAACAGCCTGCTACCATATTTCACCTCATAATCATCACAGATTTTATGCAAATTTTTTTGCAAAAAAGTGGGGTGTGAGCATTATGTGAAGCTTTAAAAAATTTTGTTTCAGTATTACTTAAAAATCATTTAACACTAAACTGTCTTTGGTGTGAGATTAGGATGCATGGGATACTCATGAATATACATTAAAATTGGGAAGATGCAAGTCGTACTATATCATGTGACTTACTCATGGCAGTTTTGCCTGCCTGCTCCCCTTGCATCTACACCTCTTCATTGGGTTGAGTGACAACACCGTTAGTACTGCAGTGCTCTAAAGAAACGCTTTCAGAAACATACCAACAAAGCTCATATGCTGAGAATTCTAGGCTTGCAGCTCGAAATGTGCAACAGATAAATGTGTATCCATATGCCACTGGTGAATACATTGCTGCTCTGTTTAAGTGACGTGACCAACAGAATTATGCCATGCAACAATTATGTGATGAAAGGTTACAAACCAACTTTTGGACTGAAGAAAAAGACAACAAGAAAAAATAATCCAGTATGTGATGATTATGCAGTGGTGATGATTATGCGGCAAAATACAGCATTTTCTCTACCTACATCAAGCTTCTCCCTACTACAATCCATCCTCACATAGTCATCAAAGTGTGAAATTTGGATTCGGTCAAAGGGCTGCACTTGAGGACCTAGAGGGCCATATGTGGCCTCAAGGCCATAGGTTCCCCAACCCTGGTCCAACAATAGTCTCTTTCAGGGCATCTTTGTTCTTGTCAAGCCAGTCTGAATGTTGTAGTCCTTAGAGACAGAAGAATGCACCAGGAGATGGTAAGCCTCAGCTTTCCTTTTAGCATACTTGGGTTTCTGGAAGTTTTTAAACTTACCTTTATCCTAGTCATACACCTTATTCTTGAAAGAAGTGTCTGTAGGGGCAGCTAGGTGGCACAGTGAGTAGAGCACCAGCCCTGAAGTCAGGAGGACCTGAGTTCAAATTCGGCCTCAGACACTTGACACACTTACTAGCTGTGTGACCTTGGGCAAGTCACTTAACCCCAATTGCGCTGCCTTCCCCCGTCAAAAAAAAGAATAATTAAAAAAAAAAAAGAAGTGTCTGTCATTTCAGGGAACAGTCCCTCCTCTCTAAGGAGGGAGAAGAAGCTTATCGGCTTCTTGGAGAATTTGATACAGGGAGTTAATTCCTTCTCAAAGTCAGTGAACTCTCCATTCCATCCCAGCCTCCCTGGACTCCTCCTGCTACAGCATGAACAAGTGTTAATAAAAAGCAGGAAATAGTTTGTTTCTCCTTGGTGAAGTTGATGTGTAGCAGTCCCAGGCTGTTGAAATCAGAGGCCCTGGTTCCTAGGGCTGGGCTGGGGTCTAGGATGCTTGTTATGTCTATTATATATCTTGACATTTGTTTTTATCGAATTTAGCACTTTAGTGTAACCTGCCTTATATTGTTCTCATTGCTGTATGGGAGTCTGTCTTGCTTAACTAATAGGACCACAAGCCATGTCTTCTACTATTTTGCTATCCTCTTAATATTCCTAGTATTTAGTGTAGCCATATGTCATATATCATAGCAGGTGTGAGCGTGTATGAAGTGCTCAGGGATGACTAGCACCTCGAGTGTGAGGGCTTGCTGAGCCCTTTTCATGGCTGCTCATCCCTCTTTGGTATGACTTTTGGGTAATCTTCCACTGGAAGGTCCCCAAGGTCACTCCTGAAGATTATTCCTTGATTCCTAGGGCATCAATGCTAGGCTGGATCCCAACTCCCAGATTCCTGTGACCTGCTCTCCCCACTATTGGTGTCCATCTGGAACTCAACTCTTACTTGTGGCTCCAGTGTGCACAGTAGCCACATCCTGGCAAAATCATCTCTGCAGATGGGCTAAACCAGTTGAAGGTAACTTACAGGCCTCAGACTGTCAGCGACTTGCAGGGGTATCTACCCAAGCACGTGAAGACTTCCCCTGGTAGAATGGATGGATGAAAGCAATTTGTTCCAGTGGCCATGAAGGTTGCCGAAGCAGGTGCTGCGCAGCCTTAGAGCTTGGTCAGACATCAAAGACACCAAGGTCATCCACTGCATCCCAGGCCATTGCCAGTCATCTTGACTTTTGTCTTGCCACTGGACTTTGATGACTTAAATCCAATTCATGTACAAGTTAAGACATCACCCCGTAATGTCATCGGTCCTTTTCTGAAACAAAGGGTAAACAAAATCATAGCATAGCACACCGAAGGTATGAATTTATTAAATTGAATTGAACTTCTGGATAGAAAGCTAGAGTCAATAAATCAATAAACATTTATTTAGTGTCTATTGTGTGCCAGACAGTGTATTAGATATTGTCAAGCTACCAAAGAAACAGAGCTGGCGGGGATACAAAACCAAGAAAAAAAGGAAGGGAAGGGAAAAGAAGGATCTTATATCCTACAGACAACATGTGAGCATTTAAGTAGATAGAGGGAAGTATTGGTAGTTGGGGGAAATCCAGAAAGGCCTCCTACAGGAGGTGCCCTTTGAGCTGAGCTTTGAAGGAAAAAAAAAACATTCATTTAACAAGTGTTAAAGAGTACCTACTCCAGTATTTGCAAGGCATTCATTGTGTTGGACCCTGGTGATATAAAGATTACAAAAAGTTCTTGCCTTCAGGGAGTTTACATTTTACTGGGGGGCAGGATTTACACAGATAATATAATACAAAAAATACACAAAGCAAATATAAAAACGATTTCAGGGAGGGCACTAATGACTGTGGGGACCAGATCAAGATTAGTAGGAGAGATTTGAACCATCTGTGGACTGTTGAAAATTCGTTTCATTTTCAGCCAAGATAAACAAATATTTTTAAGTGTAAGGAAATTTATCATTTCTTGTGCTTTATATAAAGCTTTCACTTTCCAGGTTTCCTATTGCCAGCGCCCTTAATGAACTTAGTGACCTCTCAAAGGTGATGGCTTTATTTCTGGGAAAAGGTTTGGATGTGCCTTGCAATAGGAACCCACTCCTTTTTTTCCTTCTATCTTCTCCTTTCTCTCTTCTCGCCCTCTACTTCTCCCTTCCTCTCTCACTTTCTCTCCCTTCCTTTTCTTTCTCTCTTTTATCCTTTCCTTTTCTTCCTTCCTTCCTTCCTTTCTCTTTCTTCATTTCCTTTCTTTCTTTTCTTTCTTTTCTTTCTTTCTTTCTTTCTTTCTTTCTTTCTTTCTTTCTTTCTTTCTTTCTTTCTTTCTTTCTTTCTTTCTTTCTTTCTTTCTCTTTCTTTCTTCCTCCATCTTTTCCTTCCTCTCCCTTTCTTTCTTTGTCTTTTTTTCCTTCCTTCCTTCCTTCCTTCCTTCCTTCCTTCCTTCCTTCCTTCCTTCCTTCCTTCCTTCCTTCCTTCCTTCTTTCCTCTAAATACCCTTAGCTTGTTTAAATGAAAATCCAAGGAACAAATCTGTTATTCTAATATTGTTACTTTCAGTTTGAACAGTACAGTTTTTGTATTAACTTAAATCTCTCTCTTAGCAACAGTATAACTGGAGATAATCTTGAAATGCTCACTCACTACCTTTGGGAAGCCCAGCCCAAAGGCAGCCCCAGAAGCTGTACATGTTTGCAATGTGAAGGTAGCAGTTATTTCCTCCTCCTGTATTGTTTGTTAGGACATTGTTACATTTTCAAATGAAGTTTCCTGGGACTTAGAGGCTATGCAGTCTAAGACCCTCATTTTATAGGTGAGAAAGCAGAAGCCTAGTTCAACTAGGGTCACACAGGTGTCAAAGACTAAAGCTGACATTCGCAGTCAGCTCACCTGCTTCCAAACCCAGTGCCTTTCTGACTCCACCACAATGTATCTCAGCAACTGGAACTTTTCACCTAGTTTTCATCTCTTGGAGGAAGGTGTCTCAAAGTAAGTGAGGCAAAGAAAAATGTCTATTTCTCTCAGTCTAACCACTGACTTTTCCCTTTTAAGCCAACATATAAAACAAGGTCACTAGCATCTAATCCAAAACCATCATTTTACAGACAAAGAAACTGAGGCTCAAAGAAACCCAGGTCAAGGTTGGAATGGCAGAGGTTTCTTTATTTTTTGTCAAGGGCTACAAGTAGCAGTTATAACTGCAGAACAGTATAAAGAGGCTTATTGGTCTTTAGAACTCAAATTTTAAAGGCAAATAAATATCCAAATGTATATAACTCGACTCGTATAATGACCCCTTCACTGGAGATCATCAGACAAAGGCACTGGATGAACGGTTGTGGGTATGTTTTAGAGGCTATTTTTGCATGTGTATGGGTTGGACAAGAAGATGACTCCTAAAGTGCCCTCTGAAAGTCTGCAACATGCTGAGGGGAGAAAAAGCCTTTTTGGTTTGTGTTCTTACAGGACCCTGGAAAGTATATCAGAGGCAGTATCCCTAGGACAGCAGAAAGAGCATTGAAACAGGAGCCAAGAAATCAGTGTTCTAGTTTCCGACCATTATGGGATTCTCCACACGCCTCAGCTTTTCTGTGTCTCACTTTGTTCTTCTATTACATGATCGGATTAGATGATCTCTAGTGCCCTTCCTATTATCACAGGCCATGAAGTTCTACGAAACTTTCAGATTCTTCCTATTTTCTTCTTTCTCTTTCCTCCTGACTGCCCTTTGGCTATTTAGATATTTTTTATTGCTTCTGTAACAGTGACTACTCAGGCCCCTACTACTGCCTTGGAGCCAGGTATATTACATTCCCAAACCTTTCCCAGGGTTCTCTTGTATCCTTAGGTGGATGGCAAAGGGTGTCTAGTATATACCATTGGTTCAAGTCCCCACTGACTGCATTTTCCCAATTTTAGGGAGGCTATGCACCCCCACTGTCATTGAACTATTTAAGTGAGATTAGCTTTTACAAGGGAATATTTATTTCAAAAGTATAACAAGAATTAACATGTAAACTTTCTTCCTCAGTACCTGGAAGGCATGATTCTCACTCTTTGGGGAGGAGTGGGAGGTGAGGTTCACAGCTTAATTTAGTTCCCAAATATCATTAGTCTCATCGAGTTCCAAGTCCAGGGCTTGTGTCCCAGGACTCTGGCTTCTCAGGCTTTTACTATTGGGCTGATAACAACATACAACCAGGAATCTTGGCTCTAAGGTCACCATGGCTCAAGATCCTGGGTCAGGGACTTTACTCCCTGTGCCTAGAACTGAAAAAGGACAAACAAAACTAAACCAAGATGCCAAGCCTGTTTCTTAGTGCCACAGGGCCTAAGTGAAAGGAGAAAGTTGCCCTTCCCCCTTCTAGTTTAGTGCTTCTCACGCTGTGGGTGAAGTAGACTTTTCCCTCTGGATACCACTGGAAAGAAAGTGAGACTTTCCCAGTCTGGTAATGTGAAAGACATGGCCAGTTCCAGTTATGGAGTCAATAGAAAGAGGCCACCCATGTGGTAGGGGAACTCAGAATGTCTTCCCCCTGAAGAAGGTCCTTGCTGCCTCCCACATGGCTACACAGGCCGTCTGGACACATGCCAAAGCCCGGTTATAACCCTAATACAGGTTAGATGGGGCCTAGAAGAAAAGGGAAAATTCAAATCAGTCATTTTTCCTACTTGTTAGAAGTTTTGTTAATAATTTTGATTCAGAAGGGAATTTAATTCATGGTTCAAATGAAGTTTCTGTATTATTTCTGGATTTCATTTATCTTCAACCTTGTATTTCCCAAAAGAACAGAGTTGGTTTTAACTAGAAGTACATCTGCTCATTCCCATATTAAGCACCCACAGGTGTAGATATACTTTAAAAAGTTAATCAATCAACAAGCAGGAATGATATGGAGGGGAATAAAATATAAGAAGATTGAAAAGAATGATTTAAGAACCACCTAAGATATTAATTTGATTTAATTAAACATTTATGAAGCACCAAATATTTGTAAGACACTGAACATACAAAGATGAAAAATGATAGTCACAGAGTTTACCATGTATTTGGGGAAGGGGACTATGCCGTGTCCATAATTATGATACAAAGTAAAATGAGACAAGAGCAAAGTAGAGATCATGACAACGTTAGTTGGCCAGTCAATAAACATTTATTAAGCACCTGCCATGTGTCAGGCACTGTGCTAAATGCTGGGGATACAAATACAAAAAAGAAAGACAGAACTGCACTCAAGGAGCTTACAATCTAACGGAGGAAGACAGTGCACAAAAGGAAACTGAAAAGGGGGTGGGGGAGGTGAGGAAAGGTATCCAGCATGGAGACAAGGTAAAGTACAAAGGATTTACCAAAATGGTAATGGCTTACTACTTCAGGAGACTGATAATAAGGCAAACTTCTTGCCTCATTTCAGAGGAGTGGTGGACTAGAGGTACAGATAAAGCATACATTTTTAGATATGGTTAACGTGGTGATTTTTTCACTTTATTGTACTTATTTATTATCAAGGAAGGGCTGCTGGAGGAAGGAGTAAGGAGGAATTGACAGTGATTTAAGGGGGAAAAAGACATCAGTTGATCAATAAAGAAAACACTAGTCTAGGCAAGAGAGGATAAGGGCTTGAAGTAGGTTGTTTTATTGTGATTGAAGAAGATATGAGTTATATAATGGAGTTAGAATAGCTAGTTCTTAGCAATTGGTTGGATACTAAAATTGATTGGAAATAAGGAATGGTCAGCGATGATGACTCCTAAGTTTTGATCCTGGATACTTAGGAAGATGGAGGTCCCATCAACAGAAATAGAAAAGTTGAGAGGAAGACCAGGTTTAGCCAAGGGGACAGGAAGAGATTAATTTTGGATAAGTGGGCTTTGAGGTTGGATGTCCACATGGAGATGTCCAGCAGGCAATTTGAGATGCAGGACTGGAACTTGGGTAAGAAATTAGATTTGGGCATCATCCGCATGGATGTGTTTGTTGAAACCATGAAAATGGAGGGACTCATTTAGGGGGACGAGAGAAGAAAGAAGAGGGATGAGGACCCACCTATAAGGTACATTCCCACTCAGGAGAGTCAGCTGGGTGTAGACAGTTCCTTTCACACTCCTGGAAAGAATTTCTGAAATTTAAAGTTCGTGAGTAGCAAGTTTCAACAAGATTATTTTGGGTTTAGAAAAACATATGATGTATATCAGTAGAAGAAAGGAAGAAATAAGCATTTATTGAGCATCTACTCTGTATCATTGTGCTAGGGGCTTTACAAATATTTTCTCATTTGATCCAATGAGATATTTAGTTTTATGTTATGGCAAAAAATAGAAGGAGAAGGAGAACAAGTAGTCAGACAGGAAGGAGGAGAAGAACCTGGAAAGAGCAGTTCCATGGCACTAAAGACAAGAACAAATATCCCGAAAGCAGTCAAAAGTGTCAAATAAATCTAAATTAAATTTATTCTTCCAATGACCTACTTAACACATCTATATATTCTGTTGCAGCACATTGTGTAGTTAGTTACCCTTGACAGAACACATAATTGATTTGATCATTGTCATGGGTAATGTCATTGTTCCCAAACCAAAGCAATGTGGGAGGCAGGTGGGTCATTTTCTTCCTCATGTTACCTTATACTCTTACTGGCTAAATGGTGGTAACATGAACCAGAACTTCTAAGTGCTTGGTCATGGATACTGGCAAATTTGTGTGCAACAAACTCCCTACTGGGTAGTTGAATGGAATAGAAAATGGTAGGAAAGATCAGGGGAAGTTTGGATGCTCTGAAGTGCCATAAAGTTTCTTTTTTCTTGTGTCACCTGCTTTAATAGTTTTTAATTGTCTTGAGTTACTTTTAATAACAGCTGACATTTATATAGGGCTTTAAAGTTTCCAGGCACCTTACAATACATTATTTGATCCTCACAACAATCCTATGAGGTAACTACTCAATACTGGGGTCATTATTATCCCCACTTTACAGATGAGAAAATTAGCCTGAGAGTTTGTGACTTTCCCATGGTCACTTATTTATCACATGACACAGGCAGGACTGTTGACTCCAATGCCTCTCACATATTTCAATATGTCAAGAATCCATGATTTCATTAGTGTCAGAATACCCTTCACCAACACAGATTGCAACCCATCTCTAACTTAGAAGATGTGTCTTAGAGTTGTATGAGACTCGGGAAGCAAAATGACCTTCTAGCAAAGGGATGAGAACTCAGGCCTCCTCGATTATAATTCAAGTACTTTATCCATCATACCATAATGGCTGTCTTTTAATTTGTAATAATAATTATTATTGTTGGTGTTTTTTGCATCCAGACTTGTGATTTCATCTTTCCCCATGTTGGAAATTTCTCCACAGGTACAGATTGCCAATTTCCTTGGCAACTTTTTGTCTTACATAGTAGCCTTGGACACTTAGAGATCAGGTGATTAGCCTGTGGTCCAAAAGCTGGTGTGTGTCAGTGGTGGGACTTTAACCCAGATCTTCCCAACTACAAGGCCAACTTGACTCTCTCTCTGCTAGGCCATGTCGCCTTTCCCTAGAGTTGTTGTTATAAAGATAACAAGGCTATAGTAAATCATCTTGTAAAGTGACTGGTTAACTCGAAGAAGGAGATGAAAGTGCTTGGCCTGCAAACAGTATCACAAATGCTCTGTCCTGTTGCCATTCCAACCACATTGCATAGACGTGTTTTCCAATTGAAGTGGGAATGAACTTCAATCAGGGCTCCATTTCCACGCACGGGGCGCACTACTTGCTTGATACTGGCATCGACTTGCTTAGTACTTCAACCACTTATTAAAGTCTAGACGCAACATAAAAGCACGCAAATTGGTTCCAGTCATTGCTAGTAAAAACCTCAGCTTGAGCTGGAGAGGGATCGGTGCATCTTTCGCTGTAATTAAAGTGGACTGTTAAAGTTTCTCTCGTTTAATTGGTAACACTTTCTTTGGAAGTCGGTGCATCTTGCTGGGGAGCTTAAATGCATTTCTGTATATAAGATCAGAATTCAAATATAGTTTTATGGGCAGATTTACAGTTATGTTCTATCCGGGTGGTCTTTTTTTGCCTCTATCTTTCCTATTTAAGATTTATGCTGTCATTCACCACAGTCTAATTGTGTTTTGATAAAAAAGAAAAAAAGACCCATTGCTGACGCATTTCATACCGAAAACTGGGAATATTCTGAAGCTTTCAGTAAATTTGCCTGAAGTTTGGCTCAGCTCAAACCCCTTCTGTACCAGAGTCTCCATTTGGGATCCCAGCACTGTAGCTTTCCTAGTTAGCCCCGAAATGAGAGAGTTATCAACATTAATTATCTTAGGCCCAAGATCACCATCAGGCAGCAATACATTTGTTCTGGTTCAACAAATTACCCTTCCAGTAATAAGGTAGAAGTACATCAGTTAGTTTCTGTGTGTTGGGATTCCTTCTCACATCTCAACTTTGCTTCCCCAAGACACGAGTATCTTGGCACAAGCTATCCTGCTATCTGGGAAAGGACCTTGGTTACCTTCTGGTCCAACTTCCTCATTTTGTGGTTGAGGCAGCTGAAGTTCTCTCCAGGCTGCCCTCTGGACCTTCTATACTGTGTCCCAGAAACCTCATCATTCTGGAAGCTCCCTCAAGCTCTGGAATTCACATATTGAAACTATCTTTTCCCATGGCCTCTGCCTCTGATTGTCTGTACAGCTCCTCTTATAACCTCTATTCAAGGAGAGTGCCCAGGCCAGCCTCGTCTTCATTCCTTTCCAGCCAGGGTAGATGCCAAATTTTCTCTACCAAGTCAGGTTCCCTGACCTCTCTTTGTGTGTTGTCTTTCCCCATTAGAATATAAGCTACTTGAGGGCAAGGGTTGGCTTTCTACTTATCTTTGCATTCCCAGAAGAATTCTTAATTTAATTTAATTTATTACATAGTAAGGGCTTAATAATGCTTGTGCACTGATTGACAGGCTGTTGTTGTTGTTTGTCCTTCGTTCTGGAAGAGGACCATGACAACAGGGAGGTGATGCCATAACGTGCAAGTAAATTGGATTTAAGTGAGGGAGGGCTGTGCAAGGACACCAGCCTCACTCTCTCCACCAGAGCCATCTGGGTCCAGTGACCAGATATAGATCAAGATGACTGGAGATGGCCTGGATGCAGCAGGACACCTTGGCCTTTCTAAGTTAAGGTTTTTAAAAGGTCTCAGTTTGACTGAGACAGCACCCATTCAGTGATTAAGGCTAGGTAAGAAATGAGGCAGAGAATGTCCTCTTTACCTAGTTTCAAGGTTTCTGTCCAAAACAGAAACAATCGATATTTACATTCACTCTGAGCCAATCAGGGCCCAAGCAAGGGGAAAGGGTAGCCCAAACTGTAGAAAGATAAAGTAACTTGCCTAAGTTCACACAACTAGTTAGTAGCACAGCTAGTATTCATACTTAGGTTTTTGTCCAATTATTGTCCTGATTATTTTCCAATTTCCTCTCATGTTATGCCAAGCCAACATAGCATAATAGGAAGGGCATTGAACGGTGATATAGCAAACAAATATACATAAACATTCATGCATGTTTGCATGTAGGCATAACAACACACACATATATTTGTATTTCTTAGGCACTAATAAATGATTATTAATTGATAAACACGCATGCATATTTCGTAGGTCTTACCAAAGGTGGAAGGCTTTTCATTATGGGACCATAGGTATGTCTAGAGAGGAGACTAGTAAAATTTGGAAAGGCTGATCACCAGAAGTTTTTCTACCAGGTAATTATTTTTTTTTTTCCCAGCAATGTTAACTCTTAAGCAACTGCAATCTCTGTTGGCACAGGAGGATTCCCACTGATGAAATCATGGTTGTTTTGAAGTATCAAATATGTATGTACATATGTATATATTTAAGTATGTATATTTATAGATGTATGTATGTATGTGTGCAGAAATACTCCAGGGCAGCGTGGTGCAGTGGTGAGAGCACTGGATTTGGAGTCAGTAGACTTGGGTTTAAATTCTGGTTCTGATGTTTGTGTGAATGTGGGCAAGTTCCCTTCTTCAGGCCTCATATTTGCCATTTGTCAAACGGGCATAACAGTACTGGCCCTAATTTCTTTGCAGTGTTGTTTGGAGGAGAATCAACAAAAATGGTAAAACTGGTATGGGTGCTATCTTTTGGTTTGGCATAAATTGGATTTAAGTGAGGGCAGAGTTGGGGGAAGTCGCTGGCTTTACTCTCTCTTCCGGAATCATCGATGTCCAGCGGCAGAACAAAAGTCAGGATGGCCGGTCACGGCCTCGGATGCAGCGGGTGGTCTCGGTGTCTTTGATGTCTGACCAAGCTCTAAGAGCTCCACAGAGCCTACTTCAGCCATCTTCATGGGCATTGAACAAGTTGTTTTCATCTGCCTGCTCTGCCAGGGGAAGTCTGCACATGCTCACTGACAGGTTCGAGGACTGTGACCCTCTGGTTTAGCCCCTTCTGCTGAGATGATTAACTGTAGTGTGGCCATGCCCATGCTACAGCTTCTTGGAGCCCCGGGAGAGAGTTGGGGGGTGGGGCAGGTGGACGCCAAAGGCGGATGAGCAGCCCAGAAGAGGGCTCAGCAAGCCCTCGCATTGGAGGTGCTAGTCCTCCTTGAACACTCATACACCAGTCTAGTGCGATCTAGCACAAGCCATTCAGCTAAATCCTTCCTTGGGACCCAGTTTCTGTGAAATGAGGGGGTTGGACCAGGTGGCCATGAGATTGTTTCTAACTCTGTTTCTACAATCCTAACATGTATACGTGCTTTGTTGTTTGTTGTTATTGTTGCTGTGGTTACTTTGTGAAAGGACACTCCCCTGGCTTCTAATTTACTGAAGTGAGCAGAGATTTTTTTAGTCTTCACTTGGATTTGGGATGAAATTTCACCTAGTAATACCCTAAAATATGGAACCCCAAACAAGCATTCTCGCTTTATCTCTACGTACTTCTCCATCATTGAAGGAGACTTGGAGAAGATACGTTCCATCCACCCATTACATGAGCTCCTTACCAGTGTTTTAGATTCTGTTCATTTTAATTAATAGATAACACCTTTGAGCACCTGCTTTCTGTCTCACACTCTCTCAGGCTGGTTATGGGGCCTACTAGATCGCAGAGCCATAGACTCTGAGGGCTGGAAGAACCAGGAGACTCTCTACATCAAAGCTGATGGATGAGTGGTCATGCAGGCTCTCTCCTGGCTCTATTTCTCACTCTCTGCACTTTTGCTACTGTGCCTCAGCTGCCTTCTCACCTTAATGCATCTCTCTGCCTTTCCAGATCCCTTCTCCCATTGATGAGTTCCTGCTGGGGTCTCATTTTTGGAGAAGGACCAAGGTTGGCTAGCCTTCATGCCCCTCCTGCATGTGCTTTTCTTTCTGGATTTCAGCACCATCCCCCTTCCCAGGTACTTCTTTCCTTTCCCTTTCCTCCTTTTCAGCTCCCTTTTATAAGCTGCCTCTGCACAGTTAGAATGTAAACTCATTGAGGGCAGAAATTATATTTCTTTTTGCTTGTATCTGTATCACCAGCACTTCGCAAAGTCACACAGTCAGTGCTCAATAAATGTCTGCCTGCCTGCTTTCACTGAAGGTCTCCAGTGAGAGGGACTATGCTTCCTCCTGAGCCAACTCATTTCATTTTGGGTTCTAATTGTTTGGAAGTTTTACCTTGTGGCAAGCCAAAACCAACTTTTCTGTATGGCAGTTGGTGGTGCAATGGATAGAGCATCAGGCCTGGAAGCAGGAAGAACTGTGTTCAAATCCAGCCTCAGACATTTACTAGCTTGTGTCCTCTTGGACATGTCATTGAACGGAGGATTTTAATAGCACCTAATCTGCAGGGTTGTTGTGAGGCTCAAACAAGATAAGATTTGTAAAAAATGCTTAGCTCAATGCTTGGCATATAATAGGCACCACATAAACGCTTATTTTCTCCCCATTATAATTTCTAGATATTTGTTCTAGCCCAATGGGATAAAGGGACAAAGGCTTCTTGCAGAGTTTCCTAAGTTGAGTTCTGCTGCAGGGACGTTGGAGGCAACGAGCCTAAATTTTGCTGAATCTGTGCATGTAAATGTCTTTCAGTTTTCCATAGCCAATGTCCTTTATCTCACTGCCTCACATTAAACACAATTAACAATGAGTGTAAAATTGAATTTTTTAACCGTCTCTTTCACTTGTTTCAGTCTCCCAGGGTCTAAGGACCAAAGACTCCTACTAAAAAATGCCACCAGCATCAGCATCAGCACCAGCACCAGCACCAGCACCAGTACTAGCACCAGTACCAGCACCAGCATGAGCACCAGCATCAGCACCACTTACTACGTTCCAAATACTGTGAACTATAGGGAATACAAATAGCAAACAAGACAGTCGCTGCTTTCAAGGAAATCACATAATGGGGGAGAGAATATGCATGCATGCATGCATGCATGCATGTATACATACATACACAATAACACACACATGCACACATATACATACACGCACGTACACACATATACATACATACATACATACATACATACATATACATATACATACACACACATATGAAACCTCACAACTATGAGTGAGATGGAAAGGTCTGTAGTGCTTAGGGTCCATCTGAAAAGCAGATGGTAATGTATCTTCTTCAAGATGATTTCCATTAATAAAAGCACAACAGTTTCTGATATTGTCCCATTTGACAGTGCCAGGGCTTTTGAAGACAGGAACTTTCCTTCCTGGGCCTTCAGGAGCTGTGCCTCTGAGGAGTCAGGGCCAGCAGCACCTGTTGAGACAGTTGCTGGCCTACATTTCCACAAGGGATGATTCCTTGGACTCTGGCTGTGGGGACCAGGCTAGAAGCAGGGCTGCTGGCCTAGGGGGCACTGCTATTCTTGGGGGCTGTTGGGCTGAGGATCCTGGGCCATCTCCAACAGGGTCTGAGGGGAGGTGGTGGTGGAACTGGCTTGACTGGCCTTGTACATGCTGTCCGTTTTCTCTCCCTCAGGGTGCTTTGGTGCTTCAGCTAACCTGGCTTGTTTGCCTCCTCAATGGCAGTTGGTCAACAATTGGGTAGATCAGATTACCTTGCTCTTTGTTTTCTTCCCTGTGGAAGTCCCCTTTTTGTACCTATACCATCTGTCTATTGCCATGATCTATTACTTAATTTAACAAAAAACAGACATTTATTAAGTACCCATTTTTTGACTAGACCTTGGGGTTACAAAGACAAAAATAAAATAATTCCTGCCCTCAAGGAGCTTATTGCATTGTACTGGAGCAAAAGAAATTAAGTGTGCATAGATTAGCAAATATAAATGTCATAGGCCAGCTTTCCAAACCCCACCCGCCTTGCCCCAATCCTCAACATGTAGCTAAAACTAGTTCTTTTTTCCTAAAAGACAAAGAAGCTATATCGAGATTTGTTCTTCAGACTTGGTAGAAGTACCAAGGCTGTATAAATCACCAACACTTGGTCAGGAGGTCCAGCCTACCCAAAAGAAAGCAAATATGCATTTCTACAAAGTTATTTCAAGAAGAGGGCACTAATATCCAGTTGGAGGAAGCCCAAGAAAAGCCTAATGTAGGAAGAGCCTGAGCTGTGATAACTAGGAGGAAGTCAGGGATTCTCCAAAGGGTGGAGGTGAAGAGAGAGTGCACTCCAGATATGGAGGGCCTTCTGTGCAAAGACATGGGGGTGCCATTGTGATTTCCTAACTTGTCCTTTCATGTGCTTTTTCTGCTTTCAGAGAAGAAACCCCTTCAGGAAAGCTCTTCTTTTTTGGGGAAGAGCTCACTTTAGCACTGGACAGCTAATGGCTCTCTGTTAGAGTATGAGACGCCTGTGCTTCTCAGAGATTCAACAGTTTGTCAGTTCCTTTTCTAGCGGTCAGAGCGTCTAGTGCTTTAAGTTAGATGAAAGGCCTGAGCTTGCCTCAGACACTCACTAGTTTTGTGTTTAGCAGATCACCTTCCTTTCTTTGGCATTGGTTTCCTCATCTGTAAATGACAATAACTCCTATTGTTGTGAGATATCATATGTAAAGTGCTTTGCAAACCTTACAGCATCATGCAGATGCTATCACTATTATTCAAGGCAGTTCTCATTGTCAGATTCTTTTCCTCCTTTGGGAATTAAGAGAACTTCTGTTGACTAACAGCCTGCTTTATTTTTTTTAAGCAATTATAACAACAGTAACAACAGTGGCACATGCTTGTGTAATCCTTTATATTTTTCAAAGTGCGTTTATATCCACTTACTGTGACTTTGGGAGAGTGCTTAAATTCTTTGAAATTCAGTCTTTTTATTGGTAAAATGAGTGATTTGTCCTAGGGGGTCTCTAAAGTTCTTTTAGCTCTAACGTGATATGATTCTATAGGAGGGGCAGCATGGTATCTCTTAAAGGCAAGAACACTTGGATTTTAAGTCAGAATGCTTGGCTTGAGGACTTGGCTTTCCCTATTAGTTTTGTAGCCTTAGATAGATCCTTCAGCCAATTTGATATTATTTCCTGATGTGTAGAATGAAGAAAATGATAATTATGCTACCTATTTGACAGGTTGTGAGGGTCAAATGACGTCTTCCGTGTGCAGTGCTTTGTAGGTTATAAAACACCATATGCGCAAACTGTAAGTTTAAATTACTTGATTTTCAAAATATATCCTGTGAGATAGATTGAAAAGGTTCTTTGGAACCCAATTTGACAAATGAGAAAATTAAGACACAGAGAGTTTAAGTGATTTGCCTAACTTAATGGCAGAACCAGGTCTAACATCCAAGTCTCTAGAGTCCTCTGCAACGTACACTGTTGTCAGGTTTCTAGGCAATACTATTCTTTCTGCTCTATGAAATGAAAGATCAGAGGATTCTACTCAGGGACAAGTAACCTCCAGCTCTCCATCCTCATAAATCTGGACCTTCACCACTATTTACCTGCCCTATAAAATGCCCATGTATAAATTTCCTCGGTCCCAGGCTGACCCAAGAGGCCATCCAACTGTCAATCAAGACAGTGCTGTGTGGTGGAAAGAATAATAACCTAGAAGTCAGGAGATCTGAGTTCCAGCTCCAGTTCTACCCCTACCTTTGTGTCCTTGGCAGGGGTGTGCTAGAGCTAGTTCCAACCTCCTCTCAAGAGCTGATTGTTAAATATTTCAGGGAGAGCATTTATACCTCAGAAATCAGTAAGCTTCAAAACAGGGCTTTATTTATTGTTTCATTGATTATCTAGACCTAAAAAATGTTAATATTGTAGATTAAACTTAAAAGTATATCACGTATACATTTTTTTTCCAGTAATGATGGTTATTAAACATTTACCAGCAGACCTCTGGATCTGGGGCATAGCATTTCATCTTCCCTAAGTTAATGTGATTATGCTCATTTCACACTAGGGGGCTGGGGACTTGAACTCAGTTGTAGAGAATTAGATATCTAGCTCTAATCCAGACCTGGCGGACATGCTTCTAAAAACTCCTGTTAGCTGTACTCTGTGTCCAGGCTGAAGAGTAGTGTGAGTTTTAACTTTAGACTCTCAGACACTTGCAAAAACAGGGAACGTAGACATTTGCAGAGATCCTGACAGTTTCTCCCAGCGGGTAAGAATTCAGGGTTAAACAGAACAAATATTAAGGAAATTGGGAAGAAACACCAAACTACCATATTTGTATTGCTGACAGCTCTCTGAAGCATAACCAGGGTAATTTACTAATACTTTTCAACACAATGTACCGTGAACCTTGGAAAAGTTGGTGTGGCTTGACGATCAGATTTTGGAGCTAGACCCAGCATGAACTTTGCTTAAATTCGTTCTCTTCTCTAACTTAGGCAGGGGCAAAGACTTTGGGGTTCTTTTCAGGTGTTTGCTCCTAGTCTCTGGATCTGTTGTTAATGCTTAGTTCCCTCACCCAGGTGGGTGGTAGTATGGCATAGTTGAAAGACCAAAAGAACTGGAATCAGAGAATCTGGGTTCCAATCCCATCTGTCACTTACTCCCTGGATGGCTTTGGCAAATCACTTACTTTTAGTCCTCACTTCACCCTTTCCCCCTTTAATGAAGAGTCTGAACCTCAAAAAGTTCCCTTCTCACCAGAGCTGTGCTTGCTAGAGCTTATCACTAAATTTTCAGTGCCAGCATTTACACTTCTGAACTCAGCAAACAACAAACCTGGGCTTGGTATATTGTTTTGTTGGTTGTCTCTAGTGATAAGAAAGTGACTGAGAAATTGTTAATAATGGAGATTAGACTTAAAAATGTGTTGTGGATGCATTTCTAGAGCCCTGGCCCCCCTTCCCCTCAGCTGGTCATTAAACACTTATTAGCAGACACTTGCATCACGAGGGTGATGTCTTATGCATGCAATCAGTGTTCTGCCAATGCATAGAGGCCTTCATCTAGGTCTTCTAAGGTTTCATGGGTATGAGAGCAGTATTTGATTGGCCACTCTGTCATTCCTCAATCTTATGACACGAATAGTTCAATTCCTATTCTTACTGTGAGTGCAGCTTTGATGACATATTTAAAGTCACATGCAAAGAGTTTAGATGGGGGCACAATCACAGAATTGTAGATTTAGAGCTGGGGAATGAAATGGGACAGCTAGGTGGCACAGTGAGTAAAGCACCAGGCCTGGAGTCAGGAAGACCTGAATCCAAATCTAGCCTCACGTACTTATTAGCGGTGTGACCCTGGGCAAGTCATTTAACCTTGTTTGCCTCAGTTTCCTCATCTGTAAAATGAACTGGAGAAGGAAATGGCAAAACATTCCAGTATCTTTGATAAGAAAACCCCAAATGGGGTCATAAAGAGTCAGACATGACTGAACAACAACAAAAGAGGTAAGGACCACAGAATGGATTGATTAATGATAATCGTTTTAGAATTACCCTCACTAAGATAAAATGTTTTTTTCTAGCAACCTTAGCAACAACTATCTGGATGCTCATGAACCTCATCACTTATTAATTAAACACATTTATTAGGAGTTTATATTCCTTGCTGTTTTAATTTTTATTCTTCACTAGGGCATATTTAAAAGGTTCAGAGACTTTCAGAAATACATTTTGTGTTTTTTTTAATCAAGGTAAAATTGCCTTTAAATTATGAAACCAAAAATTATTTCCTTAGGATATTTTCTTATTTTCAACTTCTTTGTTTGGTTGTATTGCTCCTTGGGAGAAGGGCTTTCGAGGTTCTTTTTTAAAAAAAATAGAACATGAATATGGAAGCGCTTAAGTTTAATATATAGAAAGTGTATTTTTTTTTTCATGGAAGAAGTTGGCCTGGAAGGAGAAGCAGAAAATAGATCTAATTGTAAGGCCTTTCGGTTCTTGGCACTGTCCCTTTAAAGGGTGATTGTTTGTGACAATGAGGTCTTGCCTTTGAAAGATGTGCTTCTGGTGTGTGAAAAGATGAGTGCGTCTTGGTTTGTTCTTTAGATCTCCTCTTAGCCAAGAACAGTGGGAGAGGAATGATGATGAGCGTGCTAAAAGCGATTGCTTTAAGCATATTGGGTTTTCTTTTCATATCTGCAATACGATCCCATTATTTTGAAGCAATGAGGTCATTTAAGTGTGCCAGGCCAGAGGTTTGCTGTTTTTCCTCTATTCTTTTCCTTAAATCTTATTGTCAACCATATTCTCCTTGACTAGCTGAGCAGCTGCCTGGGTAGTTATAATCCCATTAAAAAGGCCTCTATTATGTCAATAATATATTTATAGATAAATTAGTCACCTGGGGTTATTGGCCAATTCTCCTACTTAAGCGTACTGTACCCAAAGAGAAGCAGGACTGATCCCCTCCTTGTTAGACATGGCTGGCTGCTTTTGTCAGAGTGCCATATTGGCTGAAACAGATTAGCAATTAACGCGGAACATGCCTTCCTCTGTTTGCAAAGTCTCTGTAATCTTTGCCACTGATCATATTCCCATCAAGCTTTTCTGATAATGCTGAGATTGCAGATGTGTCGGAGCTTATGAAGCTTATAGTATTAAGTGAAAATATGACAGGCATTAAATGAACATCCTGGCAGGAGAGGTGAGGAATCTGGCCAAGGGGACTCTTTCTAAACATGTTCAAGTGCATTTGACCAATGTCCTAAAATTAGAAGTGGGTCTTCCTCACCAGACTCCATCCAGGGAACAAAATATTTTTTTAAAGGAGATTTATATACCTGTCATCTGAGTCCAAGCTTAATTATAATCTAATAGGAGGCTAGGAAGGAAATCAAGGAGAGGCAGCATGTTAGTAGAAAGAGAATTGTGTTCGAAGTCTGGAGACTTTGGTTCAAAT
Source organism: Phalanger gymnotis (assembly GCA_028646595.1). Classification (NCBI taxonomy): domain Eukaryota; kingdom Metazoa; phylum Chordata; class Mammalia; order Diprotodontia; family Phalangeridae; genus Phalanger; species Phalanger gymnotis. The sequence continues at coordinate 212,690,572 of CM053625.1, forward strand.
GTTGCTTCTGTTACTCTCTACTTGTATGACCTTGAGCAAGTCAGTGAACCTGTTTGGGCTTCAGTTTCCTCATCTGTAAGGATGTTGGACTAGTTTGTCTCTGACATGTCTTTCAGCTTTAAATCTGTGATCCTATGGTCTTGTTCAGTAGCAAAGGATTTAAGTTACAATGTAGGAATATACTAGAATATTAAATAGTCTGCTATTTGTGGCTTGAGGTTTGCTTTTTGGAAATATTTAGATTTGGCAAACCACAAGACACAAGGCAATTTCAGTTCCCTATTTCTTAGAGAGGGAGGGAGAAATAGGTCTAGAAGATCTAGAAGGTATAGGCAGAGGAGTTGGTTTTTAATCCTAGCCTTATAACTTATTTGTTATATGACCACAGGAGAGCTACTTAAGTTCTGAGCCACCATTTCCTCATTTGTATGATGGGGAAAATAAAACTTGTACTGTCTACTTAGCAGCGTGATTGCGAAGAAGATGTTTTGCAAACGTTAAGCTATTATAATAATAGCTAACATTTATATGGAACTTATGATGTGCCAGGCACTGTGCCTTAACACCCTGGGGAATTAGGTGCTATTTTTATCCCTATATTGCTGTTGCTGTTCAGTCCTTTTTCAGTCATGTCTGACTCTTTGTGACCCCATTTGGGGTTTTCTTGGTAAAGATACTGGAGTGGTTTGCCATTTCCTTTTTCAGCTCATTTTATAGCTAAGGAAACTGAGGCAAACAGGATTAAGCGACTTGCCCAGGGTCACACAGCTAGTGTCTGAGGCCAGATTTGAACTCAGGAAGGTGAATCTTCCTCACTCTAGCCCCAGCATACTATCCACTGCAGGGAGGGGTTCTTCTTGAGATATGAGGCCATCTTCCTTAGACAAATAGAGGATCTCTTCTAGGACTGAACCAATCTTGCTTAAGTGTTTATTTCTCAGTTACTCAGGAGACTTTGAAGACCCAAGTGCAGAACAGCTTAGACTGCTCTCAGGGTTTCTTTGTTATTTGATCTCAGAATGTTTATGAGAGGTTTGAAGAAGTTGCAAGTGAAAGATGGGCAATGTTCTTCTTGTTTCAGGTGTCACCATAAATCCCCTAAACCTCATCAACCTTCTAGAGAAGCCTTGATGGGATTTCAGAGCACATTTCCAGATTGTCTTGCTGGGATGAAAAGAAACCTGAGCCAAAAACCACAGAAAGGGGCTGCTAGGTTTGTACCTCAGTTCAGTTTTTTCTGCTCTTTGAACTTCTCCAAACCTCAAGTTCAAAGTGGGATTCACAGAAGCTGGTAGCTTTGGCCAGATCCCTCCAAAAACTCAGAAAATCCTTCGGGTTTCCCAAGAACTCTGATATGTTAGGAGAAGGATTCACACACAGGACTCACTCATAACTGCCCTACAAGAAGGTACATCCATATACCCTCTTTCTCCTTTTATCCCTTGGATTTGGGGCACTCTGGTCACGATGGTCCATGAAAATTGCTTAAGTCACTAATATTACAGAGTGGCTGCTGGTGAAAGGTGTCCCTCCCCAGAGCTCTTTAACAAGACAGAAATTTATTGGTCCTAGAGAAGTTTTTTGATTTGATTAGAAAGGAGATGGATTCTTGAGCTTCCATCCAATCCTATGGTGGCCTGAGAAGCACCGTTGACAAAATGAAGTGTTCCCTTTAAGTGGTCACAAGCTGTGTTTGGCAACTTACCCACTGACCAAATATATTACTGGATATTTTTTGGTGATAAATTTGGATAATATCCCAAAGTTTCTTTCATTCTTACCGTTTTATAATAGGACTCATTTTGTAATTGATATGTTGTAAATCATCTCCCTCCCTGGAGTTGTAACTAGGGTAGAGTGACTAGGACTTTGACTCATTAGAGTTAAAATTTTGAGGACACATGCCCTACTTGCCTTCCTTCACGTTGGGAAAAAAAAGTGAGCTTAGCACCAAGTTAGTAAGAGTAATTATTGAAAGTTGGAAGCTACCAGCCAACAGGTGCTTCCTCCCCTAGGTAGATCTTACTCCAGGTGAATTACTCCTCAGCCTGGCCCTGCTCTTACCCTTTTCCAGGCATTGGCCCATTATTATCCTAGAATTCTTGTTTTTCCGTCTCTCTCTATAAGTGATCTTCAAAGTAGGAGCCCTAATCAATCATTCAATAAACATTTATTAAGTACCTACTATGTGGCAGGTTGGGCAACTAGGTGGTACAGAGGATAGAATTCCAGGCCTGGAGTCAGGAAGGCCTGAGTTCAAATCTAGCCTCAGACATGTACTAGCTGTGTGAACCTAGCCAAGTCACTTAACCATTTTGGCCTTGGTTTCCTCATCTATAAAATGAGCTGGAGAAGGAAATAGCAAATCACTCCCGTGTCAAGAAAACCTGAAATGAGGTCAGGAAGAGTCAGCCATGACTGAAAGCAACTGAACAACAATATGTGGCAGGTATTCTAAGCATCAGTGATGCAAAAAAGAGGCAAAAGATTCAATTGCTTGGCTGCCCAAGGCATGACCCCAAGGGTTATGAGATAGATCACTCAAAAGATAGGAAGAACACAACAGACAACTGTATGCCTTATTTAGAACAAAATCACCCCTTTCGCCCATTATGGCCCAACCCCTCCTCTGTCCTTTCTCACCGACACTTCATGGCTATACAAAATCCCAACTTCTTCCCTTCTCCTAAGGGTCTCAGTACTTTAGGACAGGCATAATAGGACAGGCATAACTGCAATCCTGGCATACTCAGAGCAGTGCAAGCAAAATCTTCCTCTTTTGCCTCCCCACCAGCATCCCTCCTCTGACTCCCAGATACTCTTAGGGCCATGACAAGCATCCCTCAGAGGGTGGGCTCCACCTTGAGGGCTTCAGCCAGAAGTAGGGACCGTGGCTTCTGTCCCTTTTCATTTTGGTGGGAGACAGAGTTGTGTAGTAGGAACAGGAATCGATGAGCTGCACTTTGCTAGGGAGTTCATTACATTTTCTTTTCCCCTCAAACCCAACCCTCTTTGGAACTTCTCTGTTTCTTTTGAGGGTACCCATTCTGCCAGTGACTTAGGCTTGCAACTTAAGTATTTTCCACTCTCATTCATCCTATATATCCAATAACCTAACAAATCTTGTATTTTTACCTTCATAACATTTCTTGCATTAACCCCTTTTCTCTACTTATAGAGAAGACCCTGGTTCAGGTATCATCATCTCTAGCCTGGACTATTACAATGGCCTCCCATCGTTTTTCCCTGTCTCCTCATTTCAACCCATCCTCCATGCAGCTACTGAAGTGTTTTTCCTAAAACACAGGTCTAACCGTGTCACTCCACTATTAAACAAACTCCAGTGGCTTCATGTTGATTCTAGGATCAAATATTATTTCAGCTTTATCTCATCCCTTTAGAGGTCTATTTTAAAAAAAAAACCTACATTATCTTTTAAACTACGTTATTACTACAGTAGTACACATATACACTTTGTAAATAAGTAACTCTCTAGATATACATATCCTCAAAAACATTTTCCTGATCGTATACACAATCAAAAAATCTTGCAAGTCACTGCCATAACTGATTGCTTCTGGTGATACCATTCCTAAATGATCTCGGCAATGCTGAATTGTGTCTTTCTGTGCAGGATTTCAAAAATATATTGGCAAGTTGTATTAATTTAGCTCCATGGTAGAGAATCTTCACCATAAACAGGTTGAGACTTGCCTACAGTGACACTAAGAATCTCTTGTGACCTTCTTAAAAGCTAATCTTTGTTTAATCCTGGAAGGGAATCTGAAAGATTCTCAATTGCTTCTTTGCTGCTTTCAAGCTAAACTACCCCTAGGCATCTGAGGCCAGGAGCCCAGTATCCTTATCTGAAATAAGTCCTGGGGATGAAATCCTACACTGTCCTTTCCTTCTCATTCCTCAGTCTCCCAACCTTCACTTCAGTATTTTTCTTAGGTTTACTTATCATCTGCCCACATTTATTATGTAGATTTTCAACTTAGCAGACAAGTACATATATACCTTAACAAGCGGTATGTACTTGGGATAACCATTGAATAATAACAGTAATTGTAATAATGATGATGATGATGATGAAGATGATGATGATGATGATAGCAATTTTGTAGGCTTTATGGTTTACAAATCACTTTACAAATATTATTTCCTTTTATCCTCGCAACTTAGGAGGTAGGTGCCATTATTAACCCTATTTTATAAATTAGGAAACTGAGGCAGAGGTTGTGCCCAGGATCACACGGCTATTAAATGTCCGAGACCGCATTTGAAGTCAGTTCAATCCACTGTGTGTGACCTAGCTGCCTAGGCACCTGATATAGAAACTGAGGGGCTTTTAATAATTGGATCCCAAGTGTTCACGAAATCTGGTGGGTTTTTGTGTTTGATTTTGTATAGAATTCATTAAATAGAAAATAGAAGTTTTCATTGATTGAGGGAAAAATACCTTCTGAGTTGCCAGATGACTGTCAATTTTAAAAACTCCAAATTCCTAAACCTCTCCATGGCTTGATCTCTGTTAAGCAATATCAGGTCTTGGTCTATAATCTTCTATTTTACATGGAAATTATTTATGTTTAGTTCTAGGGAAACATTTTCGGGATAGAACTTTCACATGGAACAGTTAGATCCTTGTCTAGTACCCTGCATTAGGGAGGAAGAGGATAAGTATTTCTTAAGTATTTCTTCTGTTTCAGGCACTATGCTAATGGCTTTGCAAACATCTCATTTGATCCTCTCAAGGATCCTGTGAGGTAGCTGCTATCATTATCCCTATTTTCCAATTAAGGAAACTGAGGCAAACAGGGTTAGGTGTCTTGCTCAGGGTCACACAGCTAGTAAGTGTCTGAGGCCAGATTCTGAAGTCAGGAAGGCAAATCTTCCTGGCTCCAGGCCTGGCAGTCTAAGCACTTTGCTACCTAGGATCCAGCATACTTTTTTTTTTTTAAAGCACTTCCAAAGAAGATGAAGAATGGCAATGGTTATATGACCCCACGAACTTCTCCCTCCTGGAATCAAAACATTTATTGAGCACCTAATATGTACTTAGCACTGTACTTATGAACGTGAGAGAGAAAACAAATTGTTTAGAACCCTATTCTGAAAAAAAAAAGTTACAGTCTAGTTGGAGAAGCCTACATATGAAGCCTTTCCTGCTTCCCACTGAGGCCAGTGCCTTTCTTTCACTTGTGTTTGGCCTTATATGTGTCTTGTATATATGTTTATCTCACCAGTTAGAATGTGATCTCCTTGAAAGCAAGATTTGTTTTTTCAATTTTCAGTTCTTGACTCAGCGCTTGGCACATAGTAGATATTTGATAAAATGCTTATTGATCGATTGCCAGTCTTTCCTGGAAATGGATGATGATAATGATGATTGACATATTCATATACATGCACATATGCATATACCTACATGTACATATGTGTGTATATATATACATACATAATACATATCTATATCTATATGTCTATATCATCTCTATCTCTATCTATGTATCTAGTATTTCAAAGTTTGCAAAATGTTTTACAGAAATGACCTATTTGAACCTCACAACAACTCTAAAGTAGGGACTACTGAGGCTGTCGTTCGGTATGGTGGAGACACTGCTGGTTGGTATCAGAGGCTCCGGGTTCAAATCCTATTATTTATATGACTTTAGTTAAGTCAGTGAGCCCTTCTGGGCCTCATTTATAAAATGACATTGGACTAGATGGCCTTCGAGGTCTCTTGGAGCTCTGAATCTGTGATCGCACTATGATCATGCTGGTGCCTTCTGGAGTCCAGCTTTGCTTGGAGCTGGTGATACCAGAGACTGGCCCCTTGGCTAGATTAGCACAATTGAGAGCTTTATCTTCTCCCTTTGAGGTTTCCCCAAGGGCTCCTCAGGATTAAGAGGCTTAGTTTAGTGTTTTCTTAGCAGGAGGACTTTGTAACACTTGATTATGGGGGTGGGGTGGGAGTGGAGGATGAGGAAGAGATTTTTCTAGATAGATCCCTTCGGGGAGAAAGAATTCCCCAGCAAGGACTTGCCCAGGTCATACATCTGCTCAACTCCCAATTGGGTGCTCCCCTAGCGAGGTTTGTTAGCTTGTGAGTAATGAGGTAGTCCTTGAATTTAAAAAAAAAAAAAAGATCACCACCCCAAACAAGCCCAGACTGCCAGGAACTTGTGGAAAGTGAATTCACACAGTCCCTTTTTCCCGTCTTTTCTTTGCCCTGGGTGGGGGGAGGGTGAAGAGGGAAAGTTTCTCCAAGGGTCTCCAGGCTTTCTTTCACACAGCTGTTGGAGGGCTCATCTCACACTCTGTCTGCCCTTTATCACTGCCTTCCTCTCAGGCTCTCAAATGGCTTTTGAGAAGAAACAAGTGCCAAGGCTTGCTGAGACGGCTAAGTGAGCCACTCCTGCTCCTTCTCACTCTGACACTTCCTGTGGAGGGAGGCCCATTCGTCTGTTATTCAGTAGCCTCACCAGCCCCAGGCATTTCCCTCAGGGAGTGTTGGAGATGCTTTCCAGCTAGCTCACCGCTGAGATGCTTCATTTTCCTCTCGAGATCCAGGGCTGGGGCCTTAAGCTTTAGCCTGGGAAGGATTGTGTCCTTGGGTGGAGTTGGGACGTCTGAAGGGTTAGCAGAGGCCTCCTACATACAAAAGCTCCCTTAATCATTTCAAGTTCTTTTGTGCCTAGAGGGGGACTCCTTGGCTAGACCAGGAAATTCCTGTGAATAGCTTGTTTCTTCTCAGTGTCAAGAATCAAAGGGGACTTTAGTTGAAGCTCGAAGTTGAGATGTCGGAAGATAGATTCTTAGTTGCATAAAATGATTTAGGTATGGCCTTTGTTCAAGAAAGGGGATGGAGTAGGAAACTTCTTAATAGTAACTGTCATTTCTATGGTGCTTTAAAGTTTATGAAACATTTCCCAACAGTCCTGGGAAGTATGTGAGCAACTTGCCCAGAATCATGCAGCCAGCAAATACTGCAGTCGGAATTCAAATCCAAGTCCCTTTTCTCTGGGCTTAGTACATTTATCACCACGGTACCTCACCTCTCCCCCTGCTGAAGTTCCCTTGAAGGTCTCAAGGGTCACCTCTGATGGGGATGCTTACCATCTATTAGTCAATCAACAAACATTTATTAAGTGCCTATTATCTTCTAGGCACTGGTTATGCAAAAGGAAAAACAAAACAGTTCCTCCTCCAAGGGAGTTTATAGTCTATCAGAGGAAAAAGACAATATGAACACAGATAAGGAGATTAAAATATATACAAAGTAATTCTAATGAGGTAATGTTGGAGTGAGGAGAGGCAACAGAAGCCAAGTGAGATGTTTTTCCTGTAGTTAAAAGGAGTTTTCAGAAATCAGGTTGTTGTGAGTTACCATATATCTGAAAGTATGTGGGCAAGGTGAACTCAATAGTAAATGCCATACTAGAAGAAAAAAAAGGCACAGTAGCTGATCAAAAACTTTATAGTTCAAAGGAACATAGATTTAGACCTGGAAGGGAAATTATATAGTCTATAGTCTTCACTTTTACAAATGAGGAAAGTGAGGCGCAAAGAAAGGAAGTGACTTGCCCATGGCCACCCAAGTGGTGATAATGGCAGAATTTGAACCCAGGTCTTCTGACTCCAAATCCAAGTGAGTCTGAGTCCAAGTGAGCTCTCCATCATGCCACACTGCCTCAAGGTCTTGACCTTAAAATTTATCTCCATATATGGGTAAAGCAATAGTATAAACAATGGCTAACCAAATAGGCATGTCGTATACCTCTCATAAGAGAAGACAGGGAGCAAAGGCATAAAAAAGAATGATTATTCCTGAGAAAGTTGTAAAAACTATCCTCCCTACGCTCCTTCACTCTGTCATCCCTTTTACCTTTTGACCCACGTTTCATTGTAGCTTTCAGTAAGGTAGGGAGTGACTTCCAGGTATTCTCTACACCCCCTTGTGGGATGTGTCCTCCTACTCCCTGTCATGCCATAGGGAGGGAAAGATAGGATAATGATTCCTTAGTCCTTTATACATTATCATATTCCTCACAGCATTCCTTTGAGGTAGGTCAGTACTAGTTATATTTCATCACAGCACTCATGAGTCTCTGGGAATGTGCTCCAGTGTAAAACCAGAGCATAGGCTTCACTATGGTTTGGCCCACTAATCAAAAGATTAGTTGAAAAACAACAGAGAGACAAGAGTTGCGTTGAAAGGCATTTTCACATTTGAAGATTGACACACCATACCAAGATGGCCCATGGAGAAGGAAGAGACTCAGTCAGGTTCTGGGGTAACTCTAGAGATGGGGGACATGGAATTCCCTGAAAGTGGAGACTCAGCCAGCAGTATCTTGCCGAGGTGAGGAACCTGCAGCCTTGAGGTCACATATGGCCTTCTGGGTCCTTGGACTGGGTCCAAGTTTTACAGAACAAATTCTTTTATTAAGGGGATTTTGTTCTGTGAAGTTTGAATGCAAGTCAAAGGGCCACCCTAGAGGGCTACTTGTGGCCTGGAGACTGCAGGTTCCCAATCTCTGGTTAGATGTAACAGAGACAGATTTTTTTTTTTTTTATTAATCAGAGAGCCATTTTCCTAGCCTTGTTCTGACATAGAGGAGAGAGAGAAAGAATGGCCTCATGGATCATCTTGTAACACCCAGCTTTTACTCCTTCACACGCTAATCAACTGACCCTCTCACCACGGATGTGTGTGTGTGTGTGTGTGTGTGTGTGTGTATTTAAGGCATGTGAAAGATCTGCCCTAAAGTTAACCTTTGGTATGTGCTATCAGATGAGGTTCCATTAATCAAAAAGAGCTCATCCTATATTTTCAACCTAAAGTTTTGCCCTTTGGCTCAAAAAAACCCCCAAAAAACCCAAACCCCAAACCAACCAAAGAGCAAACCTTAGCCAGATGGCGGTGATGCTTACCTTCATATCTGGTGTTTTTTGTTCTCTTTTTCCTAGATAGTTCTACAGATCTTCTTTTTCTACTGCCTCTGACTGGACTTTCCTGCTGAGAACCAAGAATAGTCTTCTTTTTCCCCAAAGCATTTCCCCACTCCTGCCAATCATTATCTCATCCTTAGTGCTGTTGGCAGCTGCCTTAAAATTGACCTGTCCCATGGAGCACAAGTAGTGTGTGTGTGGGATTGCTATAATTATCCTTATTTGAGTCTTGTTGCTTGGAGGTCATAAAATCAGAGATCTAGAGTTGCAAGGGCCCTCAGAGGCCTTCTAGTCCAACTCCCTCATGTTTAAAGATGAAGAAACTGAGGTCACAGTAGATTAAGTGATCTGCCCAAAGTCACAAAGGTAATGAACACCAAAGGCAGGATTTGAACCCAGAGCAAAGAATATATCCACTATATCATGCTTCCTCCTGTATTCCCACACCCGTTTACCATTAAGCTGATAGCTGATCTGTGGTAGATGGACAATTGCTCATTTCTAGGACTGCTCACGCACATTAGATTACTAATAGATGTTATAGAGTAGGACTAAAGCAATATGGTATTGTCGGGGCCCATTACTGGGACTGAAAGGGGATTTGAAGTACAATATTTAGTTCAGGGGCTACTTCCCCAACTGAGTACTGATACTTGAGAGTTGAAATCTCCAAAGAGTAGCTGACTACCCCTAATTCAGTGTTCTAGTTCTAGGGGGGAGTCCTTAGGGGATCAGGTTTTTAGAACTGTCATTAATTAGCCTCCCTGTACTCCCCACCACTGATTTACTTATCGTTTCAATCAGATAGTAGACAACAATGAACCTTTAGCAAAGGCATTTACTGAGGTGGTTTATATAGTATGAACAGTTGGCATAAAAACCATAACTCTAAAAGTCTGGGGCACACTCTCCCTAAAGTACATACAGGTCCCTTGGGAGAATGGGTTCTAACTGTAAAGAATACTTGTGGGCAAAATATAAACTCACAGCTCCTGGTTGCTGGAACTCCTTTCTTGGGTCCAGAGATAGCATTCCTCATGGTTCCAAGGACTGATGTTTTTTGAGGCTGCTTCCTTCTTCATGTAGCTATCCTGTATCTGACTATGTCTGTGTTTGTCCTTGGTATGTCACTCCCTGGTCCTGGTTGGATATTTGTCTTTTATTGGTCTATTCTTTCCAATGACATGGTTAATGGGGGAAGAGGGAAACATAACATTGCTTCTGGGCTTCCTTTCTCTCTCTTTCCTTCTCATATTTGAAAGGCCAACCTACTCAAAGCACTAATAAGCCTGGAGACCACCATTGTTTGATTGCTTTGCTGTTGGACTGCCTTCTGCTAAAATTCCTCTTGGTATTTTAAGCTTCTAGAGGTATGGTTAGCTTTTTTTGGTTAGCCAATTTACTATTCCTTTCTTGACCTAACAGAACACAAGGCATTGACCATCCTGTTTATACATTTAGAATTCCACCATTCACCATCGATTACATTATATTACATTAATCGAGGTAGGGGTGTTGAACATGCCTCCTCAACAGCAGAAAAATTAGATGAGCAGTCAATACTGAAAGCATCAGCTCCTTTTATTTGCTATTCTTAAGTGATGCTCAAAGGGAAAGGCCATCCATATGACTTAGTTGGAGAAACCCAAGGGAGTTGTTTGTCCTTTGTTCTAGAAGAGGACGAATGACATCCCCAGGGCGATATCTTGGGGACAGGGATAATAAGAGAGTTTACCAGGGCAGCCCAATAATCCTTTCCCCCTGAGTCTAGGACTCATGATTCCAAACTAGGGTAGCTCCCCAACTGCCTCATCCTGAGGCAGTAACTAACATATATCCAAAACAGGACTGGGAAGGGGGTAGGTAAAGGATATGACTAGCAAAGTGGTCAGGGTTCCTCCACCTTGATGGAAAGAATGGCAATCCAGGCTTCAGGGCAGTCAGGAAGCTCTGAGGTCAGAGCTTCTCATTTTTTTATGGTGAAAGGAGAGTCAGCTAGGTCTGATTGGTTACCTACCCTTGAGGTTACAGGCAGAGGAACCAATCAACTAAGAAGCTAGAAATTTCTAGCCTAGGAGCTTCCAGACAGAAGACCCATATGTGGAGGAAGTCCAGAAAAGAGAGTGGTGCAGGACTAAGGGGAAAACAAAGCAGAAGGAGGGGAACTAGTTAGTGAATAGACAGCCTCCTTCAAATTGAGTTTTTCCCCTTGATTACACCACCCTTATCCTATTCTCCCATTTCCTTCTCTTTCTGTCTTCTCTCTTTTCCTTCTTCTCTGACTTTACAGCACAGTGTTGCCAGGACGCTATGGAGTTTGGAGCTAGAGGGATTATTGACCCATGTGGCAAATGCTTTTCCTCTGCATGACTTTAAAAATAGATTGAGTCCTGGATAGTTGAAGACTATCTTGCCTGAAGCCAGGCAGTTGAACCTCCTAAGTTTCCTTCAGGTTCACTTGAAAAGAAGCCACGTTCCTCAAAACAACATGGTCTTCTTCTTTCCGGATTAAAAGAGAAGAATAATCTGTCATGGCCTGGAGAGAATTTGAGAGAAGAAAATGCATTTAAAACGAAGGAGCAAACAGAGAATAGTTGAAGAAGAGGGAAAATGAGTTGAAGAAAATTTCAACAGTAGAAAATACTTTTGGAAGAAAAAAGTCTAACAAGGGTAGTGGGGATGGGGTAAGGAAGAAGGAAAAAAATCCAAGGAAACTAGAATTTGAATTGTCTTTGCTGAAAAGTTTCAAGTTAAATGTTTCATTGAGACATGCTGGCGTTTGTAAGCCAAAGTCAGAAAGTCTATGGTTTTGCAAACTGCATTTTTACAGAATGGCAAATACAAATTCATACTACCAGAGCCTAAAAGGAAATATCTGACGGTATTTGGAGCCTGGAATCTTTGAAGTTCATTTGTTTTAGAATTTCAAGTCTCTTTTTTTTCCTTCAAGTTTAGTTTTCTAAACTGTCTTGCCTCACTTGAGAAGCTTTATTTCTAACAGAATTGTTCTCTTGGTGGCATCCTTTAAACTCCTGTCAGGTTGGTTCCTGGGCAGTAAAATGACTCTCTTTACCTTTTTCATTGGTTCAGCTTCTTTGGGGATTGGGATTTTGGGGTCAAGGGGCTCTGTCATTCTCTTCGACTTCTATTAAAAACTGTGCAATTATGAAGCAAATGCTGCATTTTTTCTTTAAAAGTTTAAAATGAAGAAAAATGCTTGTGAGGTTGGAAACTTGGGAGAGATGTGCTGTGGTTATCTGTCCATCCAAGAATAAAATTCCAATGGGTTTGTAAAAAAGTAAAAAGAAAGACTCACTGTAGTTCAGTTCATTGGGAGCTATTCTCTGACAGCACACCTTATTTTCAAAGGGTGGTGGTTCCTGCTGAGACAGGCTTTTAGGGGTATAATTTCTAAAATGATGAAAGAGAACATCAGTGTGAGGGTGGGCAAGTGTCTGAGGACATTTCCATGTTGCTTTCATGTCTCTTCTATAGAGAGATAGATTTCCACACATAAGAATAACAGCTAAACAAACAGTTCCTGCATTGAAAGGAACTGGGCAAAGTGTAGGGAGACTTTGGAAGTGGATTTTTTTTTTTACCGACCTAAATTCCACCCATTCTCCAGGATCTGTCTCAAGTACCACTTCTTTCTTTTAAAATTTTTTTTATTTAAAAATTTTATTTAAAAATATTTATTTTCTATTTTTAAGCATAGAAACTTCTTCATTTTTTTTTAGTCCTAAATTCTCTCCCTCTTCTTATGCCTTTAAAATATATAGATCCTTTTCCTCTTTCTTTGATCTCTGGTAATGGGGTTGTTGGGGCAGGGGACCTTCAGCCTCGAGGCCAGATGTGGACTTCTAGGTCCTCAAGTATGGCCCTTTGACTGAATCCAAACTTCACAGAACAAATCCTTTTATTAAGGATAAATTATTTATTTGTTCTGTGAAGTTTGGATTCAGTCAAAGGGCCACACTCAAGGATCTAAAGGGCAATATGTGGCCTTGAGGCCAAAGGTTCTCCACCCCTGGATAGACCTAGTATCTGTATTGCTGAGTCAAAGAATATGCAAAGTTTAATAGCCTTTTGGGCATAGTTCCAAATTGCTGTCCAGAATGATTGGATTAGTTCACACTTCCACCAACAGTGCATTAGTCTTCTTGTTTTCCCACAGCCCCTCCAGCATTTTCCATTGTTGTCATCTTAGACAATCTAATGGGTATGAGGTGATACCTCAGAATTGTTTTTAATATACATTTCTCTAATTATTAGTGATTTGGAGCTTTTTTTCCCATATGACTCTTGATAGTTTTGATTTCTTCCTCTGAAAGTTGCTTAGTCATGTCCTTTGATGATTTCTCAAATGGAGAATGGCTCTTATTCTTGTAAATTTGATGCAGTTCCCCTATATACTTTGTAAATGAGAAATTTATCAGGGTAACTTGCTGCAAAGATTTTTCCTAGTTTCCTACTTTTCTTTTAATTTTAGCTGCATTACTTTTGTTTGTGCAAAAACTATTTTATATAATCAAAATTACCCATTTTACCTCTTGTGAACATTTTTATCACTTGTTTGGTCACAAACTCTTCCCTTATCCACATATTCTGTTTGGTAATTTCTTTTCTGCTCTACTAATTTTATTTTATCACTCTTTATATTTGAGTTGTATGCCTATTTTGAGCTTATCTTGGCATAAGATGTGAAATGTTGGCCCATTCCTACCTACTTTGTCTGTAGTGTTGCTGCAGAGACCTTGTCCTGGATTGTTTCTGACAATCTTTCCATTTCTCTCTGCCTTTCTCTTTCTCCTTTTTCATGAGGAGATATCTAATTGCTATGAAACCTTGAGATCCCTATATTTGAGAGGCTCTGATGATAAAGTTCCTGAGTCAAGAAAAAACAGGAAAAGGGGTCCTACTTCTTATTGTCAGGGACCCCCCCCCATAATCTCTGTAACCCATGGAGATGGATATGTGACAAAGGGGAATGTGGTAGTGGCACCTAACTAGGAGATTTACCGGTAATTCCTGACGGACTGTTTGGAGACCCCTTGTTTAGGACATAGGGCAAGTCAGTCACCAAAAATATCATCCCTAGGGCTAAGAAAGTCTGCTCATTAATAAGTGAATATAAGTGGGAATTCATTTTTGCTGAATCAGTTTTTTTTTTTTTGAGATGATTGTGAGTCATGTTGATTTTAGCACTTTTAAGCTTATCCTTGGTTTGGATGATGAGAACAATCGAGAATTCTAGGTATCATTGCAATTATTCCACTGATAGCTCATCAGAACTTATTCCAGAAGGGAGAAGCATAGGTAGATAAACTATTGCTATCTGAGAAGTCCTCAGAATATGTATTTACTATTAGCTCGTTGGGAACAACTACAACATCAGGTCTGAAAGTAGTTCTACTTGCTCGACTTTCGGTATGGTCACAACTTAATGAAGCTAAAGTGAAAGTCCACTCAGAGAAGGGGAATGGTAGCCTTCTTCTCTGAGAGAGTAGAGGAAATAGTAGTAGAGGATACAGTAGAAATACAGTAGAGGAAAGAGCCCTAGATTTGAAGTCAGAAGACCCAGCTTGAATTTGAACACTACTGAGTAGTAATAGTATGTAAGTTCATCGGCAAGTTGCTTCAATTATTTGAACTCCAGTTTCCTCATCTGCATTTAGAGGGATAATTAGTCTAAGGATAATTAGTAGATGTTAACTCTTTGTTAATTAAGATAACAAGAGAATTTATTATGGAATTGAAGATATTTCCATGTTGGGGTAGGATAGCTCTTTGACCTGGACACTCACTGGCCCCTTGAAATGGCATCAAAGTTTGATTCACGGCCAGTTAGTATACTCAGGGAAACTTTAGGTAGGTCATAAGCCAAAGGGAAATTTTAGAGGGTCACCCCAAAAATTGAATCAGAGCTCCAGTTCTGGGCCATGATTTACATGCTGTGCTGTGATGGTGAATGTTTAACAACTGGCTCTCTGGGGGAAAAATATGCCTACCAGACACTTTTAAATTTAATTAACATATCAAGTTTTATTAACATTTTCTCCAACACTTTCTCAAATCTAGACAACCAACAGAACAATAAATCAAGCCCTGATCTGTAGTATTTGTTGATTTCCAAGATGTAAATGCTCACATTGAAAGTTTAATGATAGTCAGTAGGAACTGGCTCCAGCATGCCCCTGCGTATAAAATCTAACACCTGTCTTAAAGGGTTGCTGTGGCTGAAGTGCTTTGGAAAGTGCCTTAGGAGCCAGAGGCCTTTAAATGTCTTATCAATATTGGTTGTTAACCCTGACAAGTCAATCATCTTAGAATCTATTCATCTGCCCAAAGAAAACGATACATCTCACAAAGACTTTTATTAATACTCACAGAAAATTGTGCTGTGGTCATGGCTGTATCGTGTTTACTGCCTAGCAGACAGTAGGCCCTTCATAAGAGTTTATTGAATTGAATCAGTTGAATTGATTTATTCCTCACACAGACCTTTTAAAAGTAAAAGTATATACTGACTAGCCTGGATCACTTTCCGTTTAACTCCAAAGTCCCACAACTAATATCTCTCATCATGCCTCAGATACTAGCCATTTGTGTGACCTTGGGCAAGTCATTGAAATTCTGTCTGCCTCAGTTTCCTCAATCTATGAAGCAGGGATCATAAGAACACCTACCTCTTATGGTTTTTTTGAGAATAAAATGAAACATTTGCGAAGTATTTTGCAAACCTCAAGGTATTACATGCATTTTATTGTTATTTTACACTGAGTGCCATAAAAAAAAATCTAGGGCTAATTCAGTTCTTCCACAAGGGAAATATAAAAACCCATACATGTATAGCTCAGGCAGTTCAGGTACTTTTCTGTCTTTATACCCTGTTGCTAGTAATTAGGCTCTTGCCAGTTCATATTACTAAGCCCCTGCCTCATAGTCCACTGTCGGTAATTATTTAGTTCTCTGTCGTTTGCTCTGTACCTAACCCCCAGCCATGATATTAGGCCTATGAAGGCTCCTTCCATGGGCCATATGACTTTCTAATTGTCTGTTTGTTGGGGAGATTGTCTTTGGAGGATCTATAAAAGAACATAAGAAGAGAAAGAATCAATGGGCTAATATCTGTTTTGATGGAGGGAATATTTCCATTGATGAAATCATGGCTCCATTGAAGTATAAATGCCTGGTAATAAAAGTTTTGCTCTCAATTTCCTCCATGATACAAATTTGCATCTCTAAGATTTGGACTTTCACAGCGTACCATATGGAGGTCAAGGATATTGTGGCAGGTGCTGAAATACCTGCCACCCTCCAACCTTGACGTTTGATTAGTACCACTTATTTTACCTTTCATTGGTCATTGTTCCAATATTCTCTCCCATATACACTTGCCTCTCTCTCCTACTCTCTCATGCTCTCAGTGGTCTCTTAATCAAACGAAAATTTTTCTTAGCACCCATAGTAGCATTCTTTCTATTGTCCTTCCTTTACTGCTCTAAGACTGTCCTGAGGTTTTACCCAGACACTCACACTCCTCACTCAATTCCTGTTCCTCAATCCTAGGGTGTATTTCTGCTTCTTTTCTTCTTGGCCTCACAATATCCCTAGCTTTTGACAGTCCGTCTGTGTTCTCATTCACAGTATTTCATTTTTCATTGACCTCAGAACAATTCTGACTTCTCTGCGATCCACTTTGTACTAGTCCCCATCATATGCTAGAAATCCTTCTAAAATGACTCCGGCAGATGACCATTCTCTGCTCATACAACTCCAGTGATGGAGAGCTCACTACTTCCAATTTAAGGCGGCGTATTCATTACTGAAAAGCTCTAATTGTTACAGAGTTCTTAGCTATCTTGAGCTGAACTGTTCCTTCCCTACTCAATAGTCCTAGTTATGCTTTCTGTAGTAATATGGATTAAAACGTATTGCTCTATTCATGTGCTAACCCTTCAGACATTTGAAGATAGCTCTCATTTCCCTCCTAAGTCTTCTTTTCTCAAAGCTAAACTTGTACAGTACCTTTAATCATGCCTCATGTCACATAGTTTCTAGATCTCTTATTGTCCTTTACCCTTTTCTGTTCATGCTCCTATGTGTCAATATCCCCTTAAAGTGAGGTCCTGGAGTTGAATTCAGTACTCCAGAGGGGGTCTAATCACCAGAGGCCATTACTAAAGATTATTATCCCCTATGATCAAGGCTCTATACTTCTATTAATGCAGCCTAACATTTCGTTAGCTTTTATATGGTTGGTTGATTTTGAGTGGAGTGATGTACTAAATCCCCAGGGTCTTTTTCAAGTGAATTCCAACCCAGTCAGGTTTCCTTCTTCTTGTATTTATGTAATTTATGTTTCTGAACTTGAATGCAGGGCTTCATCATCATCTGTTATATCTGATTGGAGTGAACAGGAGCAATTTCAACAAGCCAGCTTGAGGTGCCAAGGCTTGACCACGCTAACAAAGAGGGTTAAGGTACCAGGAAGCTGCAATGATTGTTGGTGGAAGAAGGGAAGAGGGTAGAGAAGCAGGCAGGGTATGGAGGGTTAGGATGAAGCCACCCAGATCTGAGTGAGATGTCAGCATGTCCGTGATCAATGGGCTCAACTGTTCTTCTGACTGGCTGTGAGTTTTCTGTGGTTGTTGTTATTGTTACTGTTGGTTTTTCGTCTTTGGGCCTGTCCCTTTAGTGGGGGCCTGGGTACATTTCTGTACATACATACATACATTTTCTACCATGTCTAAATTATTATAGAAAATTCTATTTGAAACCAGATCTACTGGACTCCAAATTCTGTTGTTTATCTGCTATCTTACCCTACCTCAAAAGACCCAGGGCTGGAAAGAGTAGCTTAAAAAGGTCAAGGTCTCCCACTGTACCCAGGGCCATCTCCGGTCGTCTTGATCTATATCTTGCCACTGGACCCATATGGCTCTGGAGGAGAGAATGAGGCTGGTGACTTTGTATAGCCCTCCCTCCCTTAAATCCAATTCACTTGCAAGTCATGGCATTGCCTCCCTAATGTCATGGTCCTCTTAAAGAGCGAAGGACAAACAACAATCTGTGAGTAGTACAAGCTGCCCCAGTAGGTACCCAACTGGCCAGCTCCTTCCTCTTCTTCTCTCCTCTCTTCTCCTGTTCTATCTCTGTATAGGGTATCATACCCTTACCTGCTGGTGCTCTGCCCAAAGGAATGTAAATTCTGATCACTGAAATCTCACAAGATATCTAGGGGCTTAAAGGCTAGATTTCTTTCTTAAGGACCATGCCTTAAACTCAAATCACTCTGGCTCTAATTGATTGGCCAACAATAGGTCCATTCCCAAGTCCGACTTGGTCATTATTTGGGCACTGATTGTTCAGAGTGAATATAAATAGCAATTGTTTCTGTTTTGACCAGAAACATTGAAGGTCTTCCCCTCCCAGATTTTTTTTTTTGATTAGGTAAAAGAGCCCATTCTTCCCTTCATTTTTTACCTAGCCTTAATCACAGAATGGGCATTGCCTCAGTCAAACTGAGACTTGGGAAAGACCTTAGCTTAAAAAGGCCAAGGTCTCCCACTGCATCCAGGGCCATCTCCAGAAGTATGGCCACTGGACACAGATGGCTCTGGAGGAAAAAGTGAGGCTGGTGACTTTGCATAGCCCACCTTCACTTAAAATGAATTCACTTGCAAGTCATGGCATCACCTTCCTGATGTCATGGTCTTCTTCAAGAATGAAGGACAAACAACAACAACCATACCACGAAAGACACAAAGCTGAGAGGACTAGCCAACACACTAGATTTCTGTGTCAAGATTTAAAAAGTTTTCCAAGGGTAAAATGACAAGCTGAATATAGTAAGATGAAATTTAAATGGGATAGATGTAGTCTTACAATTGAGTTCGAGAAATCAACTTTGCAAGTGTAGGAGAAGGGGAGGTTTATACATTGATTAGAATTCACCGAGAATACTCTTGGAGTTTTGGTGGCCGGTAAGCTCAATATGGATCAGCAATTCATAATGCTAGGATAAAAAGTTAATGCAATCTTAGGCTTCATCAAGGGAGGCACAGTGTGTGGAACTAGGGAGGTGATATTGCTGCTGTATGCAACCTGGTCTGAGGATGGGGTCCAGTTCTGGGTGCTACATTTTAGGAAAATGTTAAGCTGGAAAGGAGGCAGAGTTTAGTGACAGGTCTCAAGATCATATCATACGAGCCTCATTTGTAATAACTGGGGATGTTCATCCTGGAAGGAGGACATGATAGCTGTTTTTAAGAATCGGAAAGATTGTCACATATAGCTCTTAAGATTCATAAAGTGCTTTACATAGGTTTTTTTGTTTGATCCGATACCTGGCACATAGTAGGCACTTAATAAATGTGTACTGATTGATTGATCCTCATAATATCCCTGTGAAGTAGGTGCTATTATCACTCCCATTTTACAGAGGAGGAAATGGAGCCTGAGAGAGATTAAGTAAAATACATTTAATATAGCTAGTGTCTGAGACAGGATTTGAACCCAGGTCTCTTTAACTCCAAGTGCAGCCCTATTTCCACTGTACTGCCCAACTGCTTGAGAGTGATTCAATTTATTCTGTTTGGTTCCAGAGGCAGACTTAAGAGTACTTAGTAACAGTTGCAAGGAACCAGAGTTTGGTTCCATGTAACCAAATTTTGGGTCCATGTAAGGAAAAACTTCCTAATGATTAAATCTACAGAAAAGAATAGTCTGTATCAAGAAATAGTGAGTTCCTTCTCATTGGAGGTCTTTAAGAGAAAATTAGGCCACTATTGGTTTGAGACTGTGAAAGAGATAGATAGGTATGTGTAGAATCCATGCTTTTCCTCTTCCAACTCAGAGGTTCTGTGATTTATCTGCTTTTTTCTCCCCTCTACCACATACTTCAGTTTAAAGAACTTTTGATTAGATTATCACATCTCTTGTCAAACACATTCTTCCTGGTTTGGGGTTTTCATTGCTTCTCTTTCTAGTATTGCATTGTTCTGATTCTGAAAGTTATAGTCCAAACATCTTACATCATAATAGCTTCAATCTTTTTTTATGAGTGAGGAATATTTTACTCAGTTTACGGGACTGCAGTTTTTTTTTTCATGTAGAGCCAGTTGGATCTTTTGAGTGAGGTGGGAGGATTTGGCTCTGGGCACCAGCACCATGCCCTGTGTGGGACACTGAGTGAAATTCTTCTTCATTTCCTGTGTTACTACAGCCATCATCTAATGGCATTATGCCATTTTAACCAGATCAGTGAGAGCAGTGGGAGTGCTAGAAACCACAGATTTGGGTGAACCTAACTGTCCCTGAACTAAAAGAGGAGCTTTGGCCTTGTAATTTTAGAGCATAAGAATCTAATATCCATAGTCATTGTTGTGACTTTTCCTTTTCAGAACTGATATTTCCTATCAAAGTGACCAGAGATGGCAAAAGATCAAAATATCAAATTGTGTCCCAAGAGCTGGTCTTTGAGAGTTATCTTTAAGGTATCCAGCAACATGTTCTTTGAAGGGGCTTTTAGAGAGTGGGACTGGGTCAATGAGTCTGGGTTATCCAGCTTAAAACTTGGGCACAGGTACTATCAATTCATGCAAAAATTAATGGGATGTGATGTAATTAGATGGATCAGGGATATATTAATCATATGGGGGGCAAGACAGCATAGGGAATGAATTACATATATATTAAATATACATATAAAAACAAATTTTAAATGATATTTCAACAGTAGGTTGAATGATAAATTAGATAAATTAGAATGAAAAGCATTTTTTTTGCCCATTTAAATGTTTTTATTGCTTGTATAGTGTTGCATTGCTCTGTATGGTTATGAATTTTTAAAAAGATACTGAATTTTTTTCACTTTATATTGTAGCTTTTTCTGCAGAAATTAATAGTCTCACCCAAAGCTGTTATAATGTTGAAAAGGTTTTATATTTTAACAAATATTAAATAAGTAAAATTGTGAACCAAACACCTCACACCATTTATTACAAGGAACTCAAAATAGATATATGATCTGAATATTAAAGATCATATCATCAAATAATTTGAAGAGAAACCAGACCAGGTATCTTAAACAGTAATGGCTCCAGCAAGAATTCCTAACCAAAGGTTAGAGGCTGTCACAAAAGATAAGATGATAATTTTGATTAATGAAATTAAAAAAGCTTTTGTGCTAAAAAAAAAACCTCATGAGAGATCAAGTAAAGCGAAATCTTTTCATAATATATCTTTAAGATTATATAAGATACATAAGACATGTATGCAACTATCTACCCAAAAGCCAGTCCCCATTTGAGAAGTCAAAGGATGAGAACAAATAATTCTCAAAATGAGATTTGAATACTATAAAAGACTACTACAAATCATTAATAAGAGAAATTCACACCAAAATAACTCAGAATTTTCACCTCGCATCTAACAAATTGGCAAAGATGACAAAAATATGAATAGTTAATACTGGAGGGGTTGTGGAAAGATGGGTATGATCACATGCTGTTGATGGATTGTAAATTGGTCCAACTGTTTTGGAAATCAATTCATAATTATGCTAAGAAAGTAACTAGAATGTCTTTACCATTTTCCCCAGATTCCAATGCTAGCATATTTCCTTAAGGAAATCAAAGATAGAATGAAAAGTCTTATATACACCAAAATAATTAGAGAAGCGTATGTTATAGTAGCAAAGAACTAGATACAAAATTGATGCCCATCAAGTGCGGAATGTCTGCATAAATTATGGTACAAGAATGTTGTGGAATATTGCTGCCTTGTTAAAAAAATATAAAGGATTAACATAAAGAATACTGAGAGTCATAGAAAGACTTATATGAACTAACAGAAAGTGAAATAAACAGACCAAGGAAAACAACATATATAATGCAAATAAAATACAATGCAAATGAAAAGAATAACATAAAAACTGAATGCTATGTAATCATAATGAACAAGTTTAACCTCAAAAAAGAGATATAAAAAGACACTTTCCTCTCTTCTTTGTAGAGGTGTGGGATCATTGGACCATGGCATATAATGTCCGACTTGCTTAGAGTACTGGTTAGTTTCCCCACTCCCTATCTCCTTTGCCACTTCTTTTTCATTCATTGTTGAAAAATGGCGAAATAAAAATACAAGATATCAATAGAAAGTAAAATTTAAAAAGAAAGCCCTAGTTTAGAAAAATAAAGCCTTTTCTGCAACACTCTATTCAGCTGTCTCTTTCCATCTCAGAACTAGTTTCCCCTTCCCTCCTCCCAACCCCATGCCATGGCCTTCAAAATTAGCTATGCTCTCAAGTCTTTACGTTTCTTACCTGTGACTTCACAATCACTAGAGTTCCATTCCATGTGTCTTCTTAATGGATCATTTGTTGGTAATGTTTACTGGGCTTGAGTCATAGCAAACTTTCTGTCAAATCTAAGACAGACACTCCAAGAAGACTTCCCAAATAGCCATTCATCCATTCAACACATGTTTATTAAACTTCAGTCCTGTGTCTAGCACTGTGCTGAGTTAATACAAGGCTTATGTTAGACATGGTTCTTACCTTTATGGAACTTATATTCTTGTTGGGTGATAAGACACAAACACAAATAACTTTAACACACAATTTTGCTTACATGAACAAGTAGAATGTCAAGTCTGAGGGAGAAAGTCGAATCAATCTGAAGAATAAGAGAAATCTTTAAGGAGAAATAACATCTGAGTCTAGTTTTATTTAAAGTATAGGAGAGCATTCAACAAGTGCATGGGGAAAGAAGGATTATTATAGTTTTAGGGAACATCACCAAAGGCGGGGAGGCATGAGTGTACAAGGATTATTCCAGGGTCACAGAATAGTCCAGATGACTAGACTGTTGAAAGGATAGATTGGATTGATATGAGACGAGGTTGAAAAAATCCCATGATGTCAATTTGTGAGGGGCTTTGAATGCTTGGCAAAGGAGTTTTACCTCTACTCTGTAGCCGTATCAGGGCTGAATCCTGTTGTCTTCCTATTCCTCAACATGCATTCACCATCTACCACTAAGTATCATTTTCTCTTGGGGTAACAAGATTTCTTAAACTAGTTGGAATGCTACCACAATCACAGAAGTAGGATAACTGAGCTGTGCGAGCAGAAAGACGGCAGCTGCTAAGAGCTATAATGAGATCATGAACTTTCCATAGCATTGAGAAAGCTTGTAAGTAGTTGGCTTGATTGTTTGTTTTTGTTTTTTTATTTTGTAAGGCAGCTATAGTCCAGGATTTGGGGTTGATTATATACTTTTGTCCTTATACTGTGATGATAGTGGTGAGTATGCTGAATGAAGAGAAAGCAAGAAAACCAGGTAAGACCTTGTTTTGGAGAATCTTGGTGAACTAGCCTGGGGAGTCTAGTTACTTGGGTGGCTTTTCCTGTTTGTCTCTGTTTTCCTGTGTTGTGTGTGCCTTCAGGAATGGTCTAATGCATTGGATTGAGCTTTAAACTGCATGAGACGTATAATGTGCCAGATGGTTGGAATTAATGGCTTTGTTACAAGGTCAGTAACAGATTCATCCTTGAAAATACTTGTTAAATATTTTTATATTTTCTCATACATGCCTATGTCAAAATAGGAGATCCTTGCAAGTCAATGTCCATGGGACCATATGTGAAGTACCTGTGAAGTCTCATTGTTCTGAAGAGAATGAAATGATTCTTCTTCTATAGAACATTTCAATTTTCTTTCTATGGAAAAAAATCTTATACCTTCGTATAGCTCTCTAATACGAAGTTCTTCTGTCCCTCTATATCACATTTGTTGATCTACTAACTTCTTGACTCCGGGTTTGATTCCTCTCAGCATTCTTAAATTTTTTTTCTGCTATACTTCTTTCTTCCATCTTGCTGAGCAAGACTTGGTCCTGTCTAGTAAGCTAGAACATAGGGAGACATTTCTCAAGTCCTTCTATCTTCTTAATCAGGGATACATACTGACATTTCCTAAACACATAATTGGTAACCTCAGGCAGAAAGCCAAATAGTACATACCACACAGGTCATTGTGAAAATTCCCTTAGTGCTCCTATTTCCTGGGTCTCAAGTACTTTGTGGTTTTCTCTTAAAGAGAAACTTTAGAAACTGCCTGTTTTATGTCTGTTCACTACTGGTCTCCTGGAATCTTCAACTCAAAGCTGTTCTAAGCTTCCATCTCACATACTGGATATTGTCTTTTGAAGGCAAGCATACATATGATAGATAGAGTGAAAATTAACTAGGTACACTGTGAAAGAGAGAAGAGAATGGTCACTGAGATGAGAGGCTATAGAAAGTCAAAGAAATAACATAGGAAAATTGGCTTTTTTTTTAGCGAGGGCACATTGGTCAACTGACAAAGATTCTCCCAGAGAATATAGGAGAGAGAATCAACGAGCCAAAGTTCCATAACTATTTCCCTCCAATATATGATTATTGTTCATAAAAACAATTTTTTTGGTAGTAACAAGACATTCATTTTCCCTTGACCTGGCTCATTCTTCCCCTGTCTTTGACCATTCCATCACCCACTAAGTTCAGCTCTCTATCTCTTTGGGATTTGGTACTGTGATTGGTAGTGGATAGATGAATGTGGTACCCAAGGTCCTGATGCAGTTGCATTCATCAGTGGGAATTTGGTGCTGAATGTTAGTTGGCTGCCACTTTTTGTTCCTGGTCCAGAATGTCCCCTTTCTCTCCAGACCCCATGGCAGTGCAAGCTGCCAAAGCAAACAGCGACAGTGCATGAGAGAGAAGAATGAGCTGTTGGCATATTTATTGCTCCAATTTTGTTGGCGGACCAAAGGGTGTAAAAACTAGAGTGGTGTTGTGGTGACTTTGTTCATTGTGATTTGCAGGGAGGATGTTGTTTGGTAGAAAGCAAACTCCTTCCAGGGGAGACTATCTAGACATCCAGTTTTCCAGCTTATATGCCACATAGGCCCAGCTCTTCCTGGCCTGAGGAAGATGCCAGGTTTCTCTTAAAGAAAAATACCCATGAGAACTGAAACTTGCCCTTTTGCCTTACCCTCTGTCTTCAACCGAGTCCTGCTGCTCCACTATTTAAATGTTGTAGATCTCTAGACTGGGCATTTGCTGGAATGTGGTTTGTTTGACAAAAGTCATGACCACAGCACTGTCAACTGAAAATCAGATAAATTGGTGACTGCCTACATTTTTGAGAAGAATGTTATTACAACAATCTGGAGAGAGAAATGGTTCACTGCAGGTGATTGTTTCTCAGGCCATGGCTCTGATTAACCTGCACACTTTAAACACTTGCACATGAAAGGTGGCTAGATTTTTTTTTCTTCCTCTTCAAAGGAAACAAGTGTGACAGTTGAGTTTATTGCTCAGCATTGTTAATACAATTGATTTTGGGGCAGTTCCAAAGAAACTACTAAAGCAATCATGGAAAATGAAGGGTAACACATTTTAGAAGGATTCTGGTGCATTTTGGCTCCTGTAGTGGGCTGCATAATCTTGGCATAAAAATGGATGAATTCATTATCTACAAATAGTGGAAAATATTATAAATGGCAGTAAATGAAATAAATGGGAGTTTCCACAGTAATGTACTATTCTTTGAGCCACCCAGAAAGAATACAGATTGGTTTGCTGGGTGGAGAGTCTGAGCTGAAGTACAAGAGCATGTTCTGGGGCTAAAGTAGATGTTTGGGGATAAAGAATTTCTGCTGCTGCTTGAAGGATTTCTTGGCTTCTTGCCCATTTGAGCTGTGCATGTATTTGAACTGTGCATGCATTGCAGGCCATTGGAGCTGAAAGAAAATTTGAGGTCAGACTCCACTATGGCACAGGCCTTGCTTTTTTATTCTCATTTCATGTGACACCTCTCAGATTTGGGGACTGAAAAGATTCATGAGTGAGAGAGAGAAAGACAGAAACAGAGAGATAGAGATAGAGAAAAGAGACAGAGGGGAGAGAGAGAGAGAGAGAGAGAGAGAGAGAGCGCACTGATATTTTGGACCAATTTCTTGCTCAGGCCTCTGGTGATGAGCACATGGAACAAAAGCTGTGGTTGCCTGTCTTTGGTAAGTGAGAAGCAATTTCTAAAGCAGTGCCCACTCATGTTTAGTCCTTGGCTCCACTCTGCTCACCCCACCCCTGTAGCCTGGGGATTTCTCCTGTCAGTTTGCAGTTTTTTTGAAGAGGACTGGGAGGCCTCATTCATTTTCCCCAATAAAATTTCAGTACACAATGGACCCCACCATTCCACAGCCAGCCATTTGCTTCTTGACTCTGAATTCCTTCTTAATTAGGGAGTTGCCAGTTGGAATGGAGAAAGCAGCAGAGTGAAATTGTGATTGACCTCTCTGACTTCCCTGAATACATGCCTGTCTTGGCTTAGGGCTAATGACCACTGAAGTGAATCTCAAAGCTAAGAAGGAGATTTGTTGATCAAAAAGCAAAATGACAAAAGAAGAGCCACGTTTATATCATGCCATCTGCATCATTGCATTTCTCTATCTTTTTTCATTTCTTTGAATTTTCTCAGTCATTTGGAAGAGTTGCTACAACTAAATATTTACTGGTAACTATGGGCTGGGTTCTTACCACCTGTAATTTGTTGGAAATTTCAGAATCTGAAATACCTCTACATTCCCTGGCTATCCCAGGCCTTCTTTTCTCCAAGTGCTACCATGGCAACATACCATCTGGTACCTAGGAGGACCACTAAGGGTTGTAATAGAACAAGTGTTGGACTTGGAATCAAGACAGACCTGGGTCTACATCCTGGCTCTAACACTTACTAGCTTCATACTATAGATAGATCACTTCCTTTTTCTGAGTCTGTTTCCTTATCTGTAAAATGAGAATAATATTATACATTCTACCTTCTTCACAGGGTAGATGTGAGGGAATCAGTTAATATTAGTAATAACTCATATTTTTTTGTAGTCTTTAAAGTTTAAGAAAGAAAGATCTGAGGTTAGCCTTTGACTTTCTCTCTTGGCTAATAGAAATATGAGATGGACCAGGGCCTAATTCAGTTCAAAGTGTATCTCTTGAATACCTATCATATGCTGGTACTGTGAGGTTAGGGTACAGAAGAATATGACCATAAAGAGCTTATAAATTTGTTGGGAAGACAAAATTATAACAAGTCACGCCATCAAGATTGTCCCAGCTCCCCACCCCTCATCTCCCTGCTTCCTTGCCAGCTTTAGCGCTGAGAGGAGTAATCATTCATTTTCATTCATTCATACCTACATGAATCAGAGAGCAACAAGAAAGTAAAGGAAAAAAAATTAAGGAGGCTACTACTATGATAGTAGTAAGCTCATACAGGGGTGGGCTGGAGCCACCAGAAAGCTGATTGTTAAATTTTCATTGTGAGCATTTTTACTTTAGAAATTGCCAAATACTACAAATCAGGGCTCGATTTATTGTTCTGTTGATTGCCTAGATTTTAAAAAGTGGTGGAGAAAATGTCAAAAATGCAGATTAAACTTAAGTCTGTTGTGTGTAAATTTTTTTTCCCTAGAAAGCTAGTTATTAAATATTTATCAACACATTCCTGCTTGGGGTCAGAAGACCTAGATTATAACACTTACTCTATGTCTTACCGGCTGTGTGATTGACTGACCTAGCTGTGAGAAGACTTTGAAAATCATTAAGCACTATTGTAATACAAATTTTAATTATTCTACGATTCCATAATTAAGTGTTTGGTTATACGGCATAAACAACAAATTTCACAGCAGCTTCTGAGAATTAAGGGATCAATAGGGGCCAGAAGAGACAGGAAAGTCTCAGCAGTATAATAGTAGTTGACAGTTTTATAACCCTTCACCTATATTCTGTTTGATCCTCAGCATAATCCCAGGAAGTAGGTATGGAAGCTATTATTATCCTCATTTGAAAGATGAAGGAACTGAGGTCCAGAGAGGACCAAAGAGCTCAGACTTAGTAACTTGTCTAAGGTCACAGAGATGGTAAATAGTGAAACCCAGATTCAAACCTAGGGCCTCTGCTACAAATCCTATTATTCCACTGCACAAAACTGTTTCATGAAGGAGCAGGACTTGATCTTAGTCTCAAGAGATAGAATGGCAGGGGAGGTATTTCAGGCAGGGAGAACAATGTGGACAAAGGCGCAGAGGTGAGAAGTTACAGAGACTAAAAAGTATATAATACTGCAGTGAGGAAAGTATTTCATTAAACATCATGGAGAGGAGAAAAAAAAGTATCAAAGATGGTCCATGCTCTCAAGGATCTCAAAATCTCAATGGTGATATAGAACATGTATGCAAAAATAGATAAACAATATGCATGTACACAAATAGCTAAAATTCAGGGCAGTTTATAATAAGTGATGATTTGTTTAGATAGGAAGTCCTCTAAGCACTGAGAGAGATAAAGAGAACAATACATGTATTGTACTACACACACGCAACTCAACTCAACAAACACATAAAGCAGTACTATGTGCTGGGAACTAGGCTACATGCTAGGAATACAAAGACAAAAAAAAAATAAACAAAAACAAAGACAAAACAAACAAACCTAAAACAGTCTGAGCCCTTGAAGCAAGTGCATGCAAATAAGCAAATGTACAAAGCATATACAAAGTAATTTCAGTCGATCAGTTACTAAGCATTTATTAACTATCGCTTTGTATCAGGCACTGTGCTAAGTACTGGAGATACAAATACAGAAAGCGAGACAGTCGTTGCCCTTGGGAAGCTGACTATCTAAAGGGGGAAGATGATGCAAAATAGCTGAAAAAGAAGGGATGGAGCTAAGGCAAGGTACCTGACAAGGGAGCATGATGAAAAAGTCCTAAGGAGTGCAGGCCAGCGCAAATGAGGTGATGGCTGAATTGAATGTCCTCCCTCTTTAAATAGAGGTTCTGGGAGGAGCTTTCTGCTTTGCACTCAAACAGGGGGAGCCTAGGGACAGAGAATACCAATGAGGCATGATTACCAGGACTGATGAGACCTTGCACTATATAGGAATAGGTTCTTGGTCACGATGGAGAAATTTAGAAGAGTTCAGCTGGATGAGGAAAAAATGCATTCAGAAAAGCAAATATGCAAAGTAATTTCAAGAGGAAAAATGAGGTCTTGGTAAAATGGATCTTCAAGGATTTAGAGAAATATCTGGGAATTGCATTAAGAACTGCAAGGAATAAATAAAGATTGTTTTGGGGAATGTAATGCAACGCAATATAAAGATAGCATTATAAAGTAGGTACAATGAAATGGATTGATAAATTTAAAAAATGCAACCAGCCATACTCCCAACCTTCCTTCTCCTTATCTCAACTTTACTAGCAGAGTACATACTTTCAAATTTCTTTTTTTTCGTTTTCACCCAAAGAAGCACTAGAGTGTCCATTTCTAAACATTCTATAAGATTTTATTCCTGGTGTAAGGTATGAGAGCCAGCAACTGGAGGTCTTTTGGTGACTTTTTTGCTCCTCTTCCATAACTGGACCATTTTCAAAATAGGTTACCTTGTGAAGTATCCAATTTGTCCTCTGCCAATGTTCAATTATTCCCTAGGAATAGTTCTTAAATTTTCATCGTTTCTTGCCCTGCTTTTTAAATTCAGTTCGTTAACTTCCTGATAGTAAGCAAAGGTTGTGATCTTTTTAATTGGGAAAAAATTAACCTAGAGGTCTTAGTAGATTGTAAGCTCAATCTAAGTCAACAGTGAAACATGGCATCCAGGAAAGCTAATGGAATCTTTGACTTTAAGTGAGGAACGGTATGCAGGACCAGGGAGGTTTACAGTCTTGCTATACACTCTTGCCCTGGCCAGATCACATGGGGAGAATTGTGTTCAGCCTGGTGGCCGTGTTTTGTGAAGGATGTTAATAAACTGGAAAAAGTCCAGAGGAAGAAACCAGATTCGTAAATGGCCTTGAGTTTATGGTACACGAGGCTTGGTTGAAGGAACTAGGAATTTTTAGCCTTAAGAAGAGAAGATTAATGAGAAACATGGGTGATAAATCTTTCAGTATTTGAAGGACTTTCACACTGAAGAGACTAGTTCTGATTGGTTCCCCACCCCTGTCCTAGAGGTTGAAACCAAGAGTAATGGGTATAAGTTGCAAAAAAGGCAGATTTGGGTTTGATAAAAGGAAGACATTTCCTCACAATTAGAACTAAAAGTCAAACTGGCTACCTTAAGTAGCAAGTCAATGGAGATCTTTAAACCAAGGTTAGGTGGCCAGTTGTTGGGTATGATGTAGAGGGGTATCTTGCTTAAATTCAGGTCAGAGTAGATGATTTCTGAGGACCTTCAACCCTGAGCTGTATAACTGCATGCATGCTTGCCTTTCTTTCTGTATGGCTTTGAGGTTGGTAATGAGATTAAATTGATTCTGTATCTTTTTTTTATTGATCCTATTTGTAATTAATTGATTTTGACCTATAACTACCTATGTCATGGCTCTTTGTCTCTGAACTTAATTCAGAAATTCATCTGGCTTGTAATGATTTAAGTATAGAAATCCAGTTCTCTTGCTGATCAGTGTTGTATTCTTGCCTCAAGGAAATCTGCTATCCTTGGGGGATATGGGTGGAGTAGGTCTGGTCTAGTATCTTTACATCACCAAGGTATCCTTCAAGGATGTCTGGTTTGCTATCTAAAGAAGTCTGGCTCACTATCTCTAACCTTGCAGGTGCAATGAACTTTTCTTAGTCACTGGAGGAAAAGAGGTGGTTGTTGCTGGCACCTCAGTCCCCATTTTCTTTTTTTTTTAATTTATTTTTAATATGTTTAGTTTTCAGCATTGATTTTCACATGCGTTTGAATTACAGATTTTCTCCCCATTTCCACCCCCCCCACTCCAAGATGGCA
>CM053625.1:212721876-212735024 GCA_028646595.1 Phalanger gymnotis
TCCTGGGCTGGAGCCCTGCTTCCCTCTGCCACTTTGTGGGTTCTGCAGTTCTAGAATTGGTTCAGAGCCATTTTTTTATAGGTTTTTGGAGGGACTTGGTGGGGAGCTCACGCCAGTTACTGCTTTCCAGTCGCCATCTTCTCAGTCCCCATTTTCAACCAGTCATATCATCCTCCATGCTTCAACTCTGTAACCAATCATGTTGTCCTCACCCCCATGATTTTGCCAACACCATAACCAATTGTATTCTTTCCCTACCTACAAAGTCCTATTCTTTGTTCTGTACTCCCCCAAAACTATAAAAGGGGAGCTGTCCTGCTTGGGGTCTTTTGGCTCACTAAGGCAGTCATTAGACCCACTTTTTTATCAGGTGGTGCCCGGCTGCTTCACGGCTGGCTTACCTAATTAGTGGTTGGCAGTTAGTAGGCATGGCTATGGAGATATAGACCTTGGTCAGACACAGAAGAAGCCAAGGCCATCCACTGCATCCCAGGCCATCCCCAGTCATCTTTAACTTTTATCTTGCCACTAGATTTTATGACTCTGGAAGAGAGAGTGTGGCTGATGTCTTTGCACAACTCTACCTCACTTAAATCCAATTCACTCACAAGTTAAGACACCACCCATCACATCATGATGTCATTGGTCTTGTTTGAAAATGGGGGATGAATAACAGTTATCGTGTCCATACCCTGCTAATAAGCTGTTATCTTGCTCAGAGAATACATGCCTCAGTCTACCTTTGTTGAATTTCACTTGCAGTAGTAACCTATGGCATATGTTTTAAAGGTGGGTTGATTTTCAATGACATGAAGGGTCATCATCAGCCAGTGCTGCTGGACACAAAAACAAAGACTGAAAAAACCTCTTCTGGTGAGGAGGAGGAACATTCTAGTGGGCCAGACAGCAGGTGCAGATAGGATATACACATAGCATAAATATAACATAAATGAATTTAAAGTGTTACAAACTGGTCAAATACAAGGTGATTTGGGAAGGAGGGCACTAGCACTTGAAGGGGACGAAGAAAGATTTCAACTAGAATGTTCCTGAACTTCATCTTAAAGGAAGTGAGGGACTTGATTGAAGTGGAGGTAAAGGGGGAGTACATTCCAGGCATGTAGGAGGGTGCATTGGTAACTAAGGTAAGACTTTCTTACTGTTTTAGAATGATAAATTAATTAAGTCTCTTTGATTGAATCTTATTAGGTGCTAAACCCCAGGCCTACACCCTTTTACTACTAGGTGCAAAGCCCCAGGCCCAAACCCCTAATTTCAAGGTGCTAAGCCTATGGGGAGTGCTAAGACCAGAGCCAATAGTAGGCGCCTAAGTTGTGGTCGCTCAGATGACGTCTGATGACATCCAAAGACTGTATAAAATGAGAGAACAGAGCTATTTGCCTGGGGCTCTGAGCCACAGGAGGAGTGGCCCGTGACTCTGGGCCAGCCATTGTTATGAGCTCCCTGGCTCCTGAATTCAAATGTTGATGGTTTCTTGGTGACTATGAATTGTATTTGGTCTGTTTATAATGTGTGTTTGTAATTTGTTTGTACTTGCTCTGAAGTTCAGGGTGCTGGCTTTTCCCCCTGAACTATGTGAATGATATCTGTATGTTTGATTGAAATAAAATTGTTAACCCCCTAACATTACTTTCCTTAGTAAAGCAGATCAAAAGAACCTGTGCTGGCAGCATTCTTGTTGTTGGGCTTGTGTTGGTCTTTCACCCCCATAGCAGCTGCTAGCCTAATTGTTGCAACAGAGGGCCAATGCCAGGCCATGGAGATGGCCACGAGGCACCGAGAGGCCAGTTTGGCCGGATTGCTGAGTGGAGTAGAGGGAGTAATGCTGGTTGAGGCTGGAGAGGTAAGTCGAGGCTAGTTTGGGTTGTGCTTTTAAACCTAAACGGAAGAGTTTATAATTCCTCCTAGAGGCAGTAAGAAGTCACTGAAGTTTTTGGAGTAGGAGATTCATATGGTTAGAGGAATAATATCTCCTTCCAGCACAGATAGGAACAAAGAATGTTATTGTTGCACCCACCAGGAAGGCAGAAATTCAAGAGTTATAAAGTAGTTGCAGAGGCCTAGAGCTAAGAATGGGGCAAGTTTAGTGCCTGTAATGGATTTTGATAAGGAGGTCAGGTGCAGCCAGGAGACCAGAGGTATGGGACACTGCCATTAAAGAGAATGCTGGTGCTGGAGAGGTACCAACCAAATCCCCCCCATGCCGCCCCCCCCCCCCCATATATGTACATGGCAACTGATCTACTGTGTGCACATAGTAGCAAATGATTGATGTGTACTGGTAAACCTGTCAAAAGTGGTACAGTAACTAGTGCAGTGTATATTTTGACCCGGAGGCTAAAATGGAAGGTGAAGAGGAAGGCATATTTCATTAAGTTCAGACACATACTATTTTCACATTGTTATAAAATGTCTCTCACTCACCTGTTCTCAACTATTCAGGTTTTTTTTTTCATTAGTGAGAAGGCGCTGACCCATAGTCAGAACAGAGTTATGTAAATATGCAGTGTGTATTATACATTTGAAATCTGTGTGTGTGTGTGTGTGTGTGTGTGTGTGTATTTACCCAGGGTTGTGTAGTTAAACATGATAAGGCTTAAAATAACATACTACTAAGGCAATTTAAAATAATTTATTTCAAAATTTTGAAAACTGTTATACTACCTTTTAAGTTTTATTTCTTTTTTCATTAAGGTACTGGAAAACATATTTTATTAAAAAGAAAAATAATACTCTGTTTTTATTCTGAAATAGTGCCTTGGGTTTCTTAAGGGAACAATTTAAATTAATAATTAACATTTGTAATTAATAATTTACAGCCTTTGCTCTGTGCATAGGAACTGTTTCCCCTTGGCTATCCCAAAAGTTAGTAGCTGCCAACCTTTGTCAGTATCCTTTTTAACATCTAAAAACTTCCTGGATCCCCAGTCCAACTCAAGCAAATATGACAAGCATTTATTAATCACCTACTGTGTACTGTGCTAGGTGTGGGGGAAACAATGAGGAAATCAGAGATATTGTGAAACTCAAATGAGATGATGGATATGAAGCCCTTTGCAAACCTTAAAGTACTATGCAAATGCCAGTTATTATTATTATTATTTTAATTGCTATTATTATCATTTTATAGTCACTAGATCTTCAGTGGTGACTTCATTCCCTGAGCCTTCTAGTCAAACAATGTTCATAGAGCAATACAGGCTTGTGCTGGTGAATGTTTAACAACCAGGTTTTCCAGGGGGAAAAAAATGTATACACACACTTTTAAATTTAATTTGTATTATTAACACTTTCTTAAGTCTAGACAATCAACAAAAGAGTAAATCAAATACCAATTTGTAGCAGTTGCTGATTTCTGACATGAAAATATTCACACTGAAAATTTAACAATGTACTCCTGAAGGTCTGAGCTCCCTGCGACATGTCCTTGGACAAAATGGAAAACATTCCTTCCCCTTAGAACTTAAGTTCTATATGACAGTAGTTGTATTATTAGCATCCATTAATTGTGATAATCCAATAGTCACAATTGAGATAATCCAATTAACCCAATGACAAAAAGCAATTCTGAATTCAGTAATACCTTAGAAGAATTTCTATTTTATTGATCACAATAGCATATTTACATTTGAAACACAGTAACACATGTCTGTGTAAAATATACTATTTTATTAGTCTACAGGAGATATGTTTCTTTAGTTATGCACTCTCATATCAATTCCTGGACCCAGTGCCACATCTTTCCCCTCCCCGCAAAGGAGTCTATGGGACTGGGAGCCATGGCCCATGAGGAGGCAAGACAGAGTAGCTTGGTTTGATAGAACAAGTTATCTCTAGATT
The DNA here is from genome assembly GCA_028646595.1 of Phalanger gymnotis. Lineage (NCBI taxonomy): Eukaryota > Metazoa > Chordata > Mammalia > Diprotodontia > Phalangeridae > Phalanger > Phalanger gymnotis. Next base: position 212,725,738 of record CM053625.1, read on the forward strand.
TGAAGGCTCTGGAACTTTTCAAGATTTGACTTGTTCACCCCTCAATACAAATATGTCATCAGAGGATGGGTTTGAAAGCTAAGCTCGCTTTGAATTAAAAGTCCAGTACAAAAAAAAAAAACAGCAAACTTCCACTTATGGTTTGTCCTGCAATACCTACAACTCTACAAATGTTTGTTTGTATCCTGAGATAGCTCATCCTGCCTTTTCTTCCTTATAGCTTCATGCAAACTATGATACTGGTGTCTTTAGATTTTCCTAGAAGCTGAGAAAGCTGCAATCTTACGGCTGCCTACTTTCTCCAAAAACAGGCCCACTGGTGTTTGGCTTGCTGCCACTGAGAGAACTCAGCAAGAACTGAAAAAGATTAATTAAATAAAGGAAATAAAGGTAGAGGGAGCCACTCAGTATTTTACTGAATATGAGAGAAGTTTCAGGGAGACGACGTGGTTTGTTCCCTTCTTTCTCAAGACACTGAACGGATGTGAGTGGGAAAGTGTGGAGTTACTGTTTGTATGAGGATGATTGCCTCCCTTGCTTCAGGGACTCTCATTTCCTCTAATATGGAATAAATTAGGATGGAGGAGAGGGGAGCCGTAAGCACGGTGGGTCATGTGGAAAGGCCAGGGAGCATCCCAAAGGCCCAGGCCTCCCTGATTTCAGGGAGAGGCTTGGAATTAGGAGGAGGCACCCAGCAGGGATTGCAGGTTTCAAGAGCAGGGAAGGAGAAAACTTTTATTATCTTCCATTCAGGGAAAAAGTTACTTTTCCAGTATGAGGATAGCCCTGATGCTTGTCCCAAACTTTTTTTTCCTTCTTCTTTTGCTTCTTTCTAACATTACTGATTCCTAGTATAAGTGTTAATCTGGGGGCGGCTAGGTGTCACAGTGAGTAGAGCACTGGCCCTGGAGTCAGGAGGACCTGAGTTCAAATCTAGCCTTAGACACTTGACACACTTACTAGCTATGTGACCTTGGGCAAGTCACTTAACTCCAATTGCCCTGCCTTCCCCCTGCAAAAAAAAAAAAAAGATTAAAAGTGTTAATCTGGGTTTTTAATATGAGAATCTTCACTAAGAAATGTACTAGGGACATAGGGCTATGCTAGGTGTCCTGTGTGATTGTTTTCAGACTCAGGTACTGCTCCTTGGAACTGCCACACTCTGGACAAGACTGTCTGGATGTGAACAAATAGATGTTTCACAAACTATTATGTGTGTAGAACTGAACTGGTGGATCTCATTTAATTGGGAGAAATATAGAGTGTATTTATATAATATGAACAAGTGTTGGTGTGAGTGTATACACAGGAAGAGGGATGATGACTCCCTCTGACTCTACCCTGTTAAAATGTATAGGTCCTATGACTCTCATAATGTACTTAGCCTTTGGTTTATTCAGGCATTTAATTTTATCTCTTTATGTATTTGGGGTTTAAGTAGTTACTTATACTTCCTTATTATGGCTATTGACAAATGAATGATTGAATGAAGCATTTATTAAGTGCTTACTGTGCTGAGCACTGGGGATACAAATAAAAAAGACCTTGGAATATGTGTGTGTATGTATATGTCTATCTATATATATGTGTATTCATATACAATACAAATATATATACATAGACAGGTGTAACACATTTATATACATATATACAATCTGGGACATAGTAGGCACTTAATGTTTATTGATGATGATGATGCAGATATACATGTACAAAGTTATATATGTGTATATGCATATATAACAACAATGTTACTTGCAGCTACTGTGGCTATGTAAGGCCAATAACACCAGCACACAGGAGGGCTGCTAGCCCAGATTCTTTGATCTGCTTTTCTAAAGAAAGCAACTTTAAGGGGTTAACAATCTTACTTTAATTAAACATACATATATCATTCACTTAGTTCAGGGGGAAAAGCCAGCACCCTGGACTTCAGAGGGAATACAAACAGAAGTTATAAGCAGAAACTTTAAACACAAATCAACAGACAGGCTTCTAGTTGTGTGACCAAAGTTATATGTACACAGTTACCAGAGAGAGAGGCACCAATATCTGGGTTTTCAAAACTGGGGGGCTCCTTAACAGCTACCCAGAGTCTGCACATGGCACTCTTCCAGTGAGTGAGCCCCAATCAAAATGCTAACCTCAGAGTATATATACACTTCTTCAGGGTCAGAGGGCATCACAACCATGAGACTCAAACCCATATGACCTAGGCTTTTCCATGACTTAAGCAGGTCATCAAAGACTTCTGATTCAATAAAAGATTCTTGATTGAAACAAAGGCAAGACTCAAAGGCACTTGATTGCCTTAGTGCTAAGAAACACTCCAAAACAAAAAAAAAAACAGCAAAAAGTCCCACCCTGTTTGTCATTACAGCATATACTATATATATTATGGGTCTTTGATGTATAATATGACTTTTCACTCACAATATATGTGTCTTTGATTATGAGCTCCAGGGGTCTCAGAGAATAGACATCATAAGGGTTCACTTGACTTTGGCATGGGGTATGACCCAAAGTGCAGGTTGTGGCTTTGATGCTGATAACTAGGCTTTGCTCTCAATAGCCTTCACTACAACCAGGTATCCCTACTGACTTAATTCTACCTACAAGCTTAGATTGGCCAAACCCAAAGATTGGGTCTTGCCCTAGTAGGGTCTTTCTATGAAGTTTTCTAGGTGAGATAGAGATGGCTTTTGAATCAATATCTCCTTGCTGGTATGACGTGTCAGCATTGTTGGGGTCCTTCCAATCTTGGGACTCTGCTAGTTACTTAGATTTAAAGTTGTGGCCATTCCTTTGCTTTTTTTTTAAATTTGGGTATTCCTAATCCTCGTTTCCATCCTTGGTTGCTGTCTTTGAATCCGAGTTTTTTGGGAGGTTACTTTGACTTGTTATTGTCTGCTTGGGTATTAAATTACTGGTTTTTTGTTTAGGCCTGTGAATTCATTATGAAGCAAAGACTCGGCATGGAAATACTAGCCCACCCCATCCCCACCGATGCATCTCAGCCACTCTTTGGTAACCTAGCCTTTGAGAGTTGCCGGGGGGCACTGAGGGACTGTGACTAGCCCATATGTTTCAGAAACAGGACTTGAAGCAGGTCTTCATTACTCTAGAGCCAGTCTTCTTTCTACTAGACAAAGTGATCTCCTCGCCCTTATTTTTGGTTGGCGTTTATTTCTGGTCTTCCAACAACTTATCCGGTTGTGGATCTCCTGCCTAACTTAGAAATATTAGAGGGTAAATTTCTTGAGGACCAGGGTTAATTTTGCCTGTCTTTATAATCCCAGTCCTTAGTAACACATGGCAAACACTTAATAAATGCTTTCTCAAACATTTTAAAAAATGAATCCATTTCCAAGGACCCTACCCTACCTCAGCTATACAGAGAGATGGTAAAATCTTTAATATCACCCAAAATGTTCCATTTTCACATTCATGAACTCTAAAATTCCCTTATCTGATCACAATCTGTTGTCAGTCTACTTCTCTCTCTCTCTTGAAACCTCAAATCCTTTTTTTTTTTTGGTCTTTACCATAACCCCTGATTGGTGCATCATGAATTTATCTTTTAGAATCTTAACCAGGCCCTCGCTAAGGCAAGACAATTCCTTTACACCTCTCTAATTGACTCACTATTGCACTCACCATAGCTGGTTTTCAAACCTCATCTCTCCTTAAACCTACCATCACTCTCTGCACCTCGACCCCTTAGCAGAGAACCTTGTCTCACGTTTCACTGAAAAAATTGAAGTCATTCAAGGAAAGCTTCCTCTTGGCACCTCTTCCTCAACTCATAACAATCAGGTACCTTCTGACACTATCTCCTTCACCTGGCTCACATGAAGATGTAGCCTTTCTTCTTGCCAAGACATATCCCTTTCCATGCACAAGTGATACTATTACATCCTGTCTTCTCCAGAAGATCACCTCCTTCATAATCACCACACTCATTTATCTTCAGTCTCTCCCTGACTACTAGCTGCTTCCCTGCTGCCTATTAATATTCCCATGTCTCCTCCATCTTCAAATACTCTCTTTTGATATGTCCATCCCCAATAGCTATCACCCCATATCTCTTCCCTCTTCTGTGACTAAATTTGAGAAGGCCATCTAAGTGGTGTTTCTACTTCCTTTCTTCTTATTCTCCCCAATTCTCGCAGAGGTGTTGTAGGTATCTGATGAGATATTTTATGTCAAGTAGCATATGAATGTTTAATTGTTCTATCTTTGGTCATTGGTGGGCAGTTAGATGTTGTAGTGGTAAATATCACTACAGGAGTCAGGAAGACCTGAATTCAAATTCGGCTTCAGACACTTACTAATTGTATGATCCTGAGAGAGTCATTTCACCTTTGTCTGCTTCAGTTTCCTCAAATATAAAATGGGAAGTTATAGCACCTCCCTTACATGATTGCTGTGAGGATCAAGTGAACATTTTATATTAACTGATTTTTCTACCTATAATTATGAAAACTAAACATAAAACTCTAATTATAAAATAATTATGAATATTTTTGTAATCCCCGTGCATTAGTATGGGACTCACAGTTAGGCTTCAAGCAGGAGTACACCTTTGGGACTCTGAGCAAGAATCTTCTTTGAGCTTAGCATTGAATCAGCTTCTAGTTTTGAGAGAGAAGATGGAAGGAGCCAATCCCATTTCAAGTTGCTGAAGGAAAAGGTTCTTGCTTGAAGGGTTCTCAAAGGGGGCCTGGCTGAGATTGAAGCTCTTGTCAACTCTGCTTTGCCCCTTACACAGGGCAGGGCCTCAAGTCCACTAATAAGGATAGTCTTCTATCAATAGACTTTGGGACAAGGGTTATGTTTTAATTGGGACATTCTGTAAGAAATAAAAGAAGCAACCCAGCAACATCTCATATACTTAATATCCTCTTTTGGATTTCATATTAAGTTTCTTTATTTTGTAAGTTTTGTTGAATATAACTAACATTTTAATGAAATAATTTATAAGTTGAAAGCTGTTTAACATAATGTAATAATAACATATAAACTTAATATCTATGTTGGGCTTTTTTATTTGAATGAAGGTTTGCAATATTTGGCTTAACATCAGACATACACAGTCTTAAATCTGGTTCTGCCTGAAGTCCACTTATGTATTTTGATTTAAAACAAGAATGAAGTGAAAATGCTCAATCATACAAATATGTGGTGGAAAATGGTAGGAGAATTTTATAAGCTCTTTTGTGGAGAGGTGGAAATTAATTTTTTATTTTTAGCCATCTAACCAACTGATGAAAAAAGAGCTACAATAGTAAATATTTACTTTTCTTTTGTATTAAATGATAAATATACTTAGTGTTCAAATGCATATGTTGCTTCATTTTTTAAGCAATTTATATATAACCCAGCTTGGTAAAGAAAGAATCTCTTCAGATGTTATTTTTTTCTCTTCTACCACTAGTGCACCAACAACATTCCTATGGATACTCTACTGAAGAACTGGCTAGTGTGCCAATCAATTCATATTGAAAATCTATCAGCAGAATAGCAACTTAAGTGGAAGATAAATTTAAATGGGAAAACAATCTTAAGGCTGCAATTAGAGACATTGTAAAGTTTGTATCTGCAGAACATTTATGATAGCCTATGATAGTTTCAGGATGGCTCAGAATGTGATTGACCAATGAGTATAGTCTTCAAACAGCCTGATATCTGTGCAGCAAGAATGCAAACATTTTTAACATCTTGATCACATGATTATACAGCTGATGATGTCTGATTACAGGGCAATAGAGGGGGATAAGGGGGTAGTATTTTGGAACACAAATGAGGTCATGTGAATGCATCTGATCATCCTTTGGTAATTGGTTTGCACTCAAATGTTGAACCTTTGGGGCAGTTTGGAAACAATTTGATGATTGGTTGAAAAACTGCAAAAATGTGTTGCATATAGGTAGAAACAGGGTTTTTGATGTAATTGCTACACGAACACCAACATCATTGAGTAGATGATTATGACGGTTTCACATTACTTCAGAAACAAACTTATAATGCTTTAAACATGCTCGATGTCATGGAGGGAAGATGTATTTGTTTTGTTGCTGGGGAACTTTTAAGGTACCACTAAATAATTTCTAATGCAAAGATCTTGGACCAGTGTTGCAAGTGCCACCACTAAAGAGGAACTACTGACATAGAAGATGACATATAAGAAATCTGAATGATAATGACTACCTGGAATTTCAATGACTACATTTGATAGAAAATATATGCTAGCTTTGATTCTACAGCCTCCCCTCCATGTTTTGACATCAACAATGAACATCTTGATAAATTTTATCTAGCCAGTCTAACTGTAGCCAATTCTCAATAATTCATGGGAAAAGTTTCCTTGCTGTGAATGATTCAGGTCTATTCAATTCAATAATTCCATATTTACTGTGTACAAGGCACTGTAGGTAATGAGGACATGAAGGCAAAATCAGTAATTCCTGAATTCAAGAAGCATTCACTCTTTGCAATTGCCTACGTTCTGGCCATTTCATTACTTAAGCAGATCTTTACCAGAAAATACATTGAATCTCAATTTAATAAGCTTTCTTTACTGATGGATGGATGGATTGTGAGTTTCCAGTCTACTTATGTTTCTATTATTCACATTATTACTAGCCTTCCTCTCTCTGTCCACCCCCTCATCCCTACAATATTATACAGAATTTAACAGGTGCCAAATTTTTTTAGAACAGGGAATGAATGTTGGAAAACAATCATCCAAAGCCAGGTATAAAAGTTTTATTTGAAAATTTCCCTCATTAGATTCTATGGTCAGGATAACATGCCTAAATTTGTGGCAACTTCTATACTTCTGTCAGCTTTTGCTACGAGTCCATAGGCTAGAAATCTGACCCAACAATTAACCTCTCTCCTCTGTTCAACACCTAAGTATTGGTTTCCATAGAGGTTCTGAACACAGATTTAGGCACCTCTAATTATGCCATGCATTCTATCACAGGGCAGACTTAACACTATTTTCAGATAACTATCTTTATTTAGTTTGCTGATAACCAAGCTTGAAATGAGCCCAAGGTAGTAATTTGAGCTGAGAAGGCCTCATCAGCTTAGTCTTGCCCTGTCTTCTCTCTGCTGAGCTTTTGCTTTGGCTATTTGGGTCAATTCTTAAACCTTCTCGATGTTTTCTCAAAGGTATTTATTGAATTGCGTAGTAAGATTTCCTGGAGAATATTCCCCCTACTTTCCCCATAAACTTAGTACTGTTCTTCTGCAAGCATACAATGGGGAAGTGAGAGCCAGGAGGACCCATGTATGTAGGATGGTCAAGTCATACCTCCAAGGTGATGTTCCCCCAACCTCCCCAGATGATCTTTGCTGGGTGAGGGATCTTCACTAGACCTATTGCTCTGTTGGGCTCACTGGGCCTTTTTCCTATAGAGGATGTTTCTCTTCCAATTAGTTGTGATATCAGCTGCCTCTAGCCTCTGGTTAAGGTGCAAAACTTTCAGAAGGGAGCAGAATTCACATCCTTGGACCAGCCAGAAGACTTCCCAATTCTGTTCCCACAGACTGTTGGCTCATTCCTCAAATGCCAGAATTTAGCAAATGGCAGAAAATAACTCCAGCCACCAAATTGTATCTTTGAACCTCCCCATAAAAGATAAAGGTTCAAGAGGCCCTATCATGTTTTGAACTCTCCTCGTTACACTGTGATACCCACTTACAAATTCTGAGATTGTAATCTCTAATTTTGAGTAATGAGGTCAACTCACTATATCATTGATCAATATATAATGTTCAAATGAAACTATGGAATGAGAGCCACACTTAATCCACTCCCACCCCAATCTAGCCAAATAAGAGGCAACTTGGCATTGTGGATAGAATGCTGGACATGACATCAGGAAGACCTGTGTTCAAGTTCCACCACTGAACACTTTAGCAATTGTGGTCTTGGGCAAGTAAAATAACCACTATGTGCCTTAGGAAACACTAGGATTTCTCTACTAAGTCATATCATCTACATATCAAATTGAAACATTCTTATGTAGCAAAGATGCTTAATATGGTGTCTCTGCACTTGTTTATTTTAAATATGTATGTATATATATATTATACACACATATATGTAATTGTATTATAATATAAATAATTTGCTTTGCAATCCCTATCTGTGTTATTTTGTGTATTTTAAAACCTGATTCAGAGAAGGCATCCATAGGTTTCATTCACCAAAATGCCAAAAAGTCCATGACCACAAGATTCAGAATTCTTGTGATATGGGTTTCTCAAAGGAATGAGTAGGTATGTTAAGACCTTCTTGGGCATTGTTTATTTGTTAAATTTTATCTGCTTGGTAATGTGTAATTGAACACATTCATAAATCTTTATTGATTGGAATTACTAGAGTTATTAAATGATAATTGATTCCTAGTGCTTCAAAGTTTAAAAACCGCTTTGCGTACAGAACCTTTCTTTGTGTAGTCAGTGGGGAGGGTTTAATTATGGACTTTTGGTTAAGTCTAAGGTAACTGATCCCAGGGACCCCTTTGCCCTCCTTTCTCTTGTGTAGTATAATCCTTTATAGTAAACATACTCAGTATACAACAAAAAAATCCGTTTTTGTTTCTGGAGACAGAACCCCTTTTTACAAGTACAGTCAGAAAATAAATAACATTTAAATTGAGCAGGAAACTCCTGAGCGTAGTAATGCTGCTTGGCCAAGAAACAATTAGGCAGGGGAGAGTGTGTGGCAGAGACACTTTCACTCTGTCCCATAGTGTGGCAAGCAGGTCCATCTATCCAGGCAAACGTTTTTTTTTTTGCAAGCAGATTACTCCTTAATTGTGTCAGTAAGCCAGAAAAGGTTATGACTTCATGATTATATTCAGTTTGGAGTGTCATTATCTTTCCTTGCCATCCACTTACCTCTGGTAGGTACAATGCATTCTGTGCCCCTCCTCACTCAGCAGAGAGCAAAAGTTCTGATCTTCCCCAGTCTGGAAGATTTACGTCTCCTATGATCTTTCAATTCTTCCTTCCACCTAGAACAAATTACGCTTCCTGTCAACCCTCTTGCCAAAAAGGGGCTACGCATGCATTCTCTTATTAGAGCTTCACAAATAATCTGTTTGCAATGAATGTCAGGTGTTATTATCCTGCTTTTATAGATATTGAAATGGAGCTGAAGAGAACTGGAGTAGCTTACCCAGGGGTACACAGCTAACAAATGCCAGCTGTGGGATTAGAACCCAGGTTTTTCTGATTCCAAGTACAGTGCTCTAAAACAATATAGTATA
>CM053625.1:212735124-212762803 GCA_028646595.1 Phalanger gymnotis
CCTCCTTCCTTCCTTCCTTCCTTCCTTCCTTCCTTCCTTCCTTCCTTCCTTCCTTCCTTCCTTCCTTCCTTCCTTCCTTCCTTCCTTCCTTCCTTCCTTCCTTCTTTCCTTCCTTCCTTCCTTCCTTTCTTCCCTCCTTCCCTCCTTCCCTTCCTCTGGGTGTCCTTTATATCAGTGAGATCATCATTTAAGTCCCTAACCTTGTAATACTAATCCAGGTGTTCTGACTCCATATCTAGTATTTTTTCCACTAAACAACTGAGTGCATAAAACAAATAAACTGGAATATCTTAGCTCAAGGTACAATAAATCATGATTTCAGTAGTAGAAGCAAGACATTTGAAAGTCAGTGGATTTTTGTATTGTGCACAGATATCTCTTCAATCACTCTATAGGTAATGTCCAATACAATATATTTGTAAAGTGCTTAGCACAGTGTCTGACACATAGTAGGTGCTTAATAAAGACTTATTTCCTTCCTTCTTACCATACGAAGTTATTGTTTATATTTCATTCTCCTCTTCATGCTTCTGGTCATTGCATCATGGTTATTAACTGGCAGGTGGCCTTCTTGTTACCCTCAGGCTGTCGGCCAGAGGTTTTCAGTCTTTCTTACAATTCAAATTCCAAGGTAAATGCATATAAGTCTTTATGTAAACTTTCCAGGACCATAGCAAGATCAACTGAAAATAAATCACCCATAGAAAGTGGTGTTACTGTAGAGGTTTAAAAATTAAATAACACAGGGCAGCCTCAGCCTGGATGTCTGGTTTCAGTTTCTTGAACTTAGAGTCCCTCTGCTCTCTATGTTATAGCCCAGCCCTGTTTTGGAGAAACATTGCTTCACACATGGCCAGATTGGCCCTTCTCAAGTACAGAGAAAATATTAATTCTTCACATGGTTGTGCCTATTTGCAAATGGACAGGAGAACTACCAATCCATTAACAAATGCTTACTTTGTGTCAGGCACTGTTAAGTGCTAGAGACACGAGAGAAAGACAAAACCAAGGTTCTTTGTCTTCTAGAAGCTTATGTTCTAATGGGAGAAACAACATAAAAGTGCAAAAGATTTGGAATAGCTGTTGTGAGTGATTTAGTGAATTGATTAGAGAGCTGTAAAAAGGTAGCCTTGCTGCTGAAACAGCCCAGTTGAGATTTCATAATATGAATTTGTAGTGGCTCCAATCATCAGGATTTCATAGTTTTCTCTAGCTCCATTTAAAAGCACATGAATAGAAGGGAAGGAAGTAGATGGTGAGAGTAATCCAAGGTTGGAGCTTGGCAAAATCTGATACATAACAGGATAAAGGGGAAAGGGTTTCAAGTGTAGAAGACAGTGTGGAATTAATCTGATTCATCAAGGATAGAGATAAGGAAGGGAGCTATTAGCCAATGTAAGCATAATGGGATGGGAAAGAACCGAGGAGTGTAATCTGGACTCTGCAGGTGGTACCTTGGATTTATGAGAGCTGATTGTTAAACTTTCGATGTGAATATTTACTTCTCAAAAATTGGTAAATCCTGTAAGTTAGGGCTTGATTAATAATTTTCTTGATTGACTAGATTTAAGAAAGTGATGGAAAAAGTATTAATAATGCATATTAAAATAAAACCGTAAATGAATTTTCCCCGCCTTGGAGAGCTGGTTGTCAAGCATTTCTCAATAGATTGCTGGGTGCAAGGGTTGGAGATCACAGGAATATGAAGAATAGAGTTAGGGGCTATAAAACATGGAAAAAAGGGAATGATAAAAGATTTTGATTGTATAAAGGAAGTTAGGAATTATCTTCCTGTCAGTAGTGTTAACACTTTATTGAGGAGGAATTGCCAAAAAATAAACAAAAAAAAATGCCTTTGTTGAATTTGTATGTCTTTTAACTAAAGTATGGTAATCTACTTAGTGTTTTGGTCTATTTTTAATTTGGGAACTGGTGAGTGAGAGAATTCTTCCTTTTGTAAACTTCCTTTGGAAAGGCTTGTTTTACTTTTAGGAGGTAAGTTGGGTGGAATTGTAAACAAAGGGGATGCTTGGGGTGGAGTGTTGGAGATGCAGGAAGAGAAGGGGGCGAATGTCTGGAAAGTTGACCTGACTGACCCATACCTTCAGTGGTTCAGATTTTGGGCTGTAGTTTTCCAAGTGTAAACTTTTCCATTTGGATCCTGATCCTGGGAAAGAGACATTTCTTCATTAGTCCTGCTCAGTTGGCCCTAAGTATAGAAAGATTTTCTCTGGATTTGGGGAGTCATTCTTGCTATTTGCAAGGAGGTTTGCCTATCAGCTGATGTACAATTTTCCAAAGGGCTTGTAATGAAGAAACAGTTCAAAGTTATCCTTTGGGAAATTTTTCCCTTTCCCACATACTGTAGGGTCACATTTCTTCAAGTTTCCATTTCTCTGATTAGTATTTACTAGCACTCTTTAGACAGTTCCTAGCTATGTGACCCTGAGAACGTCACTTAACAGCTCTTAGCACAGTGCCCAGTACATAATGGGCACTTAATAAATTTGATTGCATTTAGAAAATTGAACCTCTCTTAGTTTCCTCACCTGTAAAATGGAATATTTCATATCTCATATGTTTATATATATATATGTACGTGTATGTATATGTACATATATATATATGTACATATATATGCTACCGCACAGAGTTGTTGTAAGAATCAAATGAGAAAATGGATGTAAAGTACTTTGTAAACCTTAAAGCACTACATAAATGCTAGCTAGATTTTAAGATATGCTGTATTGTTCACTCTAACTATTCCCAAGTCAGTTCAACAAGCCGCCATTCATTAAGCACTTTCTATGTTCCAGGTACCCTGTTAAGTGCTGTGAGTACAAATATAAATGGACAGAATGACATTCTCTATCTTTAAAGAGCTTACATTCTAACGAGGGAAGACAACATGTAGACAGAAGCTGAGAAGGGAAAGGGGGAGACCAAGGTACCCCATGGTGGGGATGGGAGAGGAAGTCTGGAGAGGCATGACAGGACTGGTCTGGGTGTTCTCTTTAAATGGAGGTTCTGGGAGGTGCCAATCAGAGGGAGAGGCTGCAGGGGCAGAGGGCACTTCTGGTATGTGAATTCCGGGTCTGGAGTGAGTTTGAACAGGTTTCTAGGGGCATGGTAGAGAAAGTCCAGAGTATAACCTGGAGAGGAATGAGAGGAATCTGCCTCTGCCAGAGACCAAACTAAAGGGAAAATGGAGAGTATCTGTAAGATATTTAGGGTTATTTAATTCAGTGAATGTTTATTACATGGCTACTATGTTCTAGGGATACAAAGGCAAAAAATGAAACAAGTCATGTTCGTGAGGACCTTACATCAATTAGCATGGTGCCTGGCACATAGCAGGCAATTAATAAATGCTTATTGACTGACATTCTACTGGTCAGATGTAGGATTCTTCCCATTTTAGAGGGAAGAACATTGGATCTCAAGTCAAAAAGGTCCTTTACTACTTGTAGGCTTTGGACAAGTCACTTTGACTCTAGGCCTCAGTTTCCACATCTGTAACATGAGAATGTTGTATGAGATGACTTTTGAGATCCCTTTCCAACCTGAATTGAATAGGCTTTATTAGACATGTCTATAATTTGTGAGGAGAGTTATGGACGGGTGAGGGCAGCTAGGTGGCATAGTGGTTAGAGTACTGGGCCTGAAGTCAGGAAGACTCAACTTCATAAGTTCAAATATGGCCTCAGCCCCTTACTATGTGGAACATAGCTTACTATACTAGCTGTACGACCTTGGGAAAATCACTTTACCCTGTTTGCCTCAGTTTCCTCACCTGAAAAATGACCTGGAGAAAGAAATGGCAAACCACTCCAGTGTCTTTGCCAAGAAAATCCCAAATGGGGTCATGGAAGAGTCAGACACGACTCAAATGGCTGAGCAACAACCACCACCACCAACAACACCCATTATTAGCATGGGCTGTCTCAAACTCTGTAAGCCAGGTGCTATTTGCCTGCCAGGCTGACTGGAAAGGCCCCTGCTGCTGTGAATCCAAGCACTCTAAATTGCTTCGGAGCACAAAAGCTACTGGAACTGCTGACACGATGAGGCATCACAGAGAATTATATCATCACCGAAGGAAAATCATGCTGTGGACATGAGTGCCTTGGGTGTGTGAACCAGCACCTTGTGCCAAAAGCACATGCATACATGCATCCCTCCCCCTCAGCTCCCCAATACACACACAGATGAAAGTGGAGCTATTTTCTTTTCATTCTGAGACTTGGAAAAAGGGCAGAAAAAACGAACTTCTCCCCTTGGGATCCTTTTAGGGACCTCCCACCTGAATGAGGCTGTTGAGTTTTCTTTTGGCAAGTGATGTCGATCAGGAAGTCAAAATTCCTTGTGGGATAACCCCAGAACAGCAGTCACTCACTCATGGATGCTTTCTGGGTGCTGTGCCTCAGAAGAGAAGTCCTGGTTACAGGTGGGGTGTGATATATCCAGAACCTCAGCTTCACACGCAGTTTGAGTCAATACCCTGAATCGAGCAGGTGAAAAGAGATTTTACTTTTTCTTGAACGTGTTGGAGCCTACTTAGAACTGCCATTCAGGGGAGAGGAAGGTGTTGAGATAACTTCTAAAATAAAATGAGAGGTTATCTAATTTACTCCAAATAGTCAAGAAATCACATGCTCAAAGACAGATACACAAATCACACAGTGGTTTAAAAAAAAAAAGAAATCACAAGCCCGAGAGGTTTCTGTGGCACCAGGAATACTTGTTATAATCTATGATTAAGTTCATTTGGGCCTGCAGTTAGCTGTCCTTAAGCTTGGCAACCAGCCACCATTGAAGGACAGATGGAGAATAAACACCATTAGGGTTTTGATAAGTGTTTGTTTTCTTTTGGCATTAGGACTAAGAAAAATAAAGTGGGGAGGGTATCAAACCCCAAAATAAGCCTTTAAAAGGTTTCCCTTTTGATTCTTTTATGGTTATCTATTTATAACAGCAACAAGCCAGGACAGAGGAGACTTCAAGGGACCCTTGGACACACTTTGCCAAAAACTTACATTTAAGTACTTTTTTTTTTTAAAGGGTAAGAGACATTACCTTTTATTATGTCTTAAACCAGCAAGAGGAAGTTGTGTGTATAAACCAATGTGTTTCTGTGGCCTGCTGTCTTTTTTCTTAATCCCTGGATGGGATGACCAAGGAGTGATGCTCTGGATAACTTTCTTTGCCTGGACAAAGTTAGCATGAAAGGAAAGAGATCTTAGTGTGGGTCATTAGAGATGATTCGCAATCACTTTTTTTTTCTATGTATGTTTTACATGCTGTCATTCTTCTTGTTTATATCTTTGCTATAGTTGGAATCCAAGTTTGTTAGGCTAATTTGTTAAGCCCCTGCAGTGTTCAGCACCGTGCTAAGCTCTGGAAGGTAGATAGAGGAGGGGATAAAATAGCATAAAACGTGGTCCTTGTCCTCTAGGACTTTATAATATAGTTGGAGAGGCAAGACTAATACATGCAAAATAGGAAACAATACAATATAATTACATGCCAAATTTTGTGGAGCACATTTGATCCCTAACATCCTTTCCAGGGTTACACGTATGAACTTTATGACTTAATAATAATAATAATAATTAGTAATAATAAGTAGCATTTATGTAGAGCCTACTATGTCTAAGCACTTATCTTATTTGATCTTCACAACAACCCTAGGAGGGAAGTGGATATTATTATCCCCACTTTACAGATAAGGAAATCTCAGCAGATAGAGGTTAAGTGACTTGCCCAGGGACACAGGACTAATAAATATCTAAGGCTGGATTTGAACTCAGGTCTCTCTTGACTCCACGCCCATTACACTGCCACCTATCATTTAAGTTTCTGCTTTGTGTACATGAGTGCTACGAAGGAAGTAAAAGACAGAAACTCTATCTTTGGATTGCCTTTACCTCCTTGAACCTCAGTTCCCTCATTTAAAAAATGAGAATAAGACTTAAACTAGCTGCTTCATAGTATAGTTGTAAGGAAAATGCTTAATCATCCATAAAGTCCTATATCAATATGAATCATTATTTGAGGGGCCTGTAATTTAATTAATAGCTGGAAGCGACCTTAGAAGTCATCAAGTCCGTCAAGACCACTGATGTTCATTTTACAAGTGAGGAAGCTGAGAACCAGGGATGTTAAGTGACCGGCCCAAGGTCATTCAGCTTATAACCGTCAGAGGTGGCATTCAAACCCAGATCTTTCTGATTCTATGTCCATCCCTGTAGCCACTATAACACGCCGCCTATCAGATTGGAGCCAAGGCAATCAGGGGCTCCAATGGTGGGAACAGAGGGTTCTAGATTATGTCCCGGACCTCGTTAGTTTTGGTGGTGCTTAGAAATGGGCCTGCTTCCATCTCTGTGGGAACACTGTGGGATGAGACTATGAATAATAACTGGCCCTGATGTTCCAGGCCTAGTATGGCTCATCAATGGCCAAGCAAAAGGCAACAATAAATTGAGTACTTCAGGGTACATCAAAGTTGAGCTTTTTTTGCCTCCTCCCTTTGCTTCAAACTCATCGTTGAAAGGGCCTGATCTGTTGCAGACCCTGTGCATACGGAATGGCTTGGCAGCTACAACTTCTTATGGAAGCATGGAGGAGGGGAATAGTTATTGTATGACTCCACCTATGTTGGTTTGCTTCCAGACTAAAGATGCTTCCAACACAGCTGTGAGGAAGATTAGGGAGTGTGATAGGGAACTGTAATTGGAAGGAGTGGGGAACAAAAGTTAGACTCTGGGCCTCTCGCTCAGAGACTGTTTCAGCGGACCACGTACAATTGTTTTTGGAGGAAACAAAGATGACCACTCATTAAAAGAAAAATAAAAGGCCCCACTGTTTCCCACCGGCCATCCAGGAAATACAAAATCAACCAGGGCTGGAGTTCTATAGTTCAGCCTTTCCTTCCATCTGCAGCAGCATTTCATGCCAGTTGGATTACTTATGTGGGGAAAGGGATCAATTAAAGGGAACCCACAGCAGAGAGCACATTTGAGAACAAAATTCTTTCTTCTTCGCTGTTTTTGTCCCTTCGCTTCTTTCCTTCACTTTGGTTTCTGGTTGCTTTAGGAAAATTAAAAAACAAACAACTTTGAGCTTCTTGATGTGTTTTTAGCCCTTCGTGAATTGATGGGATGCTAGACTTGGGAAAGAGCTTGTTCTGGGATTAGAGTGAAATTTCAAAAGTCCACGTCCTGTCTTAAAGCCACACTCTGAGAACTAGATCGAGACCTAGTCAAGAGTCTGATGTCCATGTCACATGAACAAAGGCCGAGGGAACTGGGTATGTTTGAAAGCTCGGGAGATAGCCTAAGAGCTGTCTTCAAGTCCCCAAAAGATCTTCGTGGTCAAGGAATTAGATTTGTGCTGTTTGGACCCAGAACATAATTGGAGAAAAGTGAGTGGAAGTTGTTGTTATTTAAGGTGTTGTTTAAGTCGTGTCTGACTCTCCAAAGTTGCTTACTCTTCATGACCCCATTTGGGATTTTCTTGGCAAAGATAATAGAGTGGTTTGCCATTTTCTCCTTCCAGCTCATTTTACAGATGAGGAAACTGAGGCAAACAGGGTTAGGTGACCTGCCCAGAATCACATAGCTAGTAGAAGTTACAAAGAACCAAATTTAGGTTTGATATAAGGGGGAAAAAGGCCAATTCAATTCAATAAGTCCTTGTTAAGCACTCTCTAGGCACTGTGATAGGCAATAAAAAGAGAAAAACAAAATCATCCATGTCCTCAAGATGCTCACTTATAGGATGATAGAATTAGAATCAAAGGGGCCATCTAGTCTTGTCCTCCCCACTTTCTCCATAAGGAGGAAACTGAAGCACAAAGTACCGAGTACAAGGTGAATGACTTGAAAGAAGAGACACGAGAAATCAGAGCTGGACTGGAACCGAGGGTCTTCTCACTCTAGAGTTGATACTCTTTCTTTGGCATATTCCATTGTGAGATGTTTTCTTCTCACTGATGCTCCTCAAATAAAGAGTGGACGCTCACTTGTCACTTGGAGTTGGGATTCTTTTTCATTGATGAATTGAGCCAGGACACTGATGTCCTTTCCAATTTGGATTTTTTTAAAAAATTCTGTGACCAAGGAAGAAAAATATCTTACGTGTTCTTTGCTTAGTCTAGTAAATGTTCTTGACATTCTTCCTTTTGGCCTCTTGCCACCTGAAACAATTTTAACTCACTTCCTCTTGTTCTGTGAAGATGGAGAAATAATTTTCGCTATATCTAGTCTATAAGGAAATAGTTCTGTGACTGGGAAAAATCACATTGCTGGATCTCACTTTATTGATTTGTACAATAAAAGGGCTGGACTCTAAGGTTTCTTCCACCCATAAAATTCTATGAATAAATGCGATTAAACTTTGCAAAAATGCAAATTAATCTCCTTGAGGATAGAGGAAACATGGTGAAGTAACGAGGTGTAAAACACACGGCTGGGAGGCTCTATAAAGCCAATAACATTTCTGAATACAACAGCAGCCAGATTAAAATGTAATTGGGAAATATTTAACAAGATAAATAAAAATAAAAGTGAAAAAGATAAAAAATAACAGGATAAGTAAAACTAAAAAACTAAAATAAAAAAAACTGATAATATTATTTTAAAACTAACTCAATACGCAGCTGGTAGGGATCCTTATGTATGGATTAGTGGGCCCTTTTTCAATTTGATTTTGACACCACTCGTGTATGGGGTAAGAACACTGGTTTGGGGATCAAAAGACCCAGTTTCAAATCCAGTTTCCCCTCCTGATTACCTTTGGCAAGTCAATTAACTTCAATTAGACCTTACTCTCCTCACCTCAGCTAGATTAAACTCTAAGGTTATAGGATCATAGATTTAGAGATGAAAAGGAACTTAAGAGATTATCTAATTCAATTGCTTTCTTTTCAAGGAAACTGAGGCACAGAGAAGTGGTAAGTAGAACTTTTGATTCCAAAGTCAGCATATTTTCTTTTGCATAACAATGCGTGTCATCGACCTATAAAGTCCTATGATGTGAGTACAATGAAAAAAGGGCTGGATTGTGATGTAATGCTTAATATATTTTCAGACACTTAACCTTTTTTCTTGTCTAAGTCTTAACAATGCTTTTCAACGGGGATAATTGTTGGAATGAATTTCTGCTCCTCAGGTAATTTCCTTTCTTCCTTTCTTATCTCTTAACTGATTCTTTTCATATCTTTTTGCATATTTCACCATTATAGATAAAGTTTCCTGTATATCTTCAATGTCATTACATTTAGGTTAAGTGAAATTAGAGAGAGCAGAATGTTAGACACCAAATTTATTCTGTAGATGAGGAGGTGGAAATATCCAATAGTCCATTTTTACTCCCTTATCGGATGGTAAACTTCCCAGATTTTGCATTTTCTTTGTTCTTATCCTAGGAAAATGAAAATATTTCTGCCACACCTTAGTTTGCCTCTTTCTTCCTCTCCTGCCCTCCTCCTCACCAAACTCTAATAAAACTTCCTTTGTTTTTCATTAAAAAAACACCAAAAAAATCCCTAAGCTTAAGAGATGCAATGAGTAGGCTTCTGGGAAGCCAAGATAACTAACTACCAGTCTCATCCTACAGTTAGAAAAATGGATGCAAAAAGAACCTGTCTTTTAAAAATGAATGTTCACCCAGGCCTGGTGGCTAACATATGTAATCTCTTCTATTGAGGGAAGGTGAGACTGGTAATCACTTGGCAGAGCTCAGGAGTTCTTAGCTGCTGTAGGCTAAAGCTGATCAGTTGTCTTCACTAATTTGAGCACCAAGGTAGTGGGGCCTATTTCGGGTGGGGGTGGGAGTGGGGAGGCAGGGAGGGGACTACACTTCCTAAGGAAAGGCGATCTGGACCAGGTCGGAATACAAGCAGGTCAAAACTTCCATACCTGATAAGTAGTGGGGTCAGGCCCATAATTGGCCACTATGCTTTTAGCTTGGTTGAGATAAAGAGCCCCAGGCTCACAAAATAAAACAAAAAGAAAGTTCGGAATGAAAGTACTTGGTGTATATTTAACCATTTGGCTGACTTCTATCCTAAACACCCTATTGAAATCTCTTGCTCAAAGATCTCTAGTTGGCAAACACAGAAGCCTTTTTTAGGACTCATCCTTCCTGTCCACCCTATTCCTGTTGACCACCTCTTCCTCTTGAATACTGTCTTTCCCCTAGGCTTCCATTAAACTATCTTGTCTTGATCTCTCTCTCTCTGTCTCTCTCTCCCCCTACCCTTCTTCTTTCTCTCTCTCCTTTCTCTCAGTTAACTCTCCTTCCTTCTTTAGTCCCTTGCATATAGGAATTTCCCAAGGTTCTGTCCTCAGCTCCCTTCTCATTTCCTTCTACACCCTCTCCCTTGGTGCTCTTATCCATTGCTTATGGCTTCATCCATCATCTCTATGTAAATGGTGGCTTCCAAATAGAAATGTCTGGCCTGGACTTTCTCCCAAGTTCCAGACCTATATTCTCAGCCTCTCTACCTGGATGTTCCATTGGCACCCTAACCTCAACCTTCTCTAGAAATGAATTCATTTTTTTCCTTAAAATCTTATCTTCTTCTTGATTTATTTATTTCTGTAAGTAGCACCATTACTCTCTTTGTCCCTTAGGTTCAAAACCTTGAAATAATCCCTCCCTCTTCCTCCTGCCTTGCTTCCCCACAGTCAATTCCATTTGCCAAGTGCCTTTGGTTAAAGTTTTTCAGCATCTCTTGGATGTATCTCTTCCTTCCCATTTCCATAGCCCTCACTTTAGTTCAAGCCTTCATTCTTTCACCTGGAATGTTGCAGTGACTTCACAAAGAAGCTCCAATCCTCCAATCCTCTTATCCTTCCTACGCACCACAGTGAATTAATTTTAATCTTCCTAAATGACATCTCTGCTTAAGTTCCTGCTATGTTCTAAAACTAAATAAAGCCTGAACTCTTTAGCATGGCATACTAAGCCCACCACAATTTGACTCTCGCTCATCTTTCCAACCTATCTTGCCTCTGGACCCCAGTGGCTCTGGAGGAGAAAGTGAGGCTGGTGGCTTTGCACAGCCCTCCCTCACTTAAATCCAATTCACTTGTATGTCATGGCATCACCTCCCTGATATCATGGTCCTCTTCAGAATAAAGGACAAACAACAGAAGCAGTTCAAAAGAGTAGAAAGGGGCAATGGACTTGGATTTAGAAGGTGTGGGTTCAACTCTTGCCTCTCTCACCAGCTAGCTATGTGGCATTAGAGAAATAATTTAACCTTTCTTAAGTCTCAGTTTTCTCATCTTTAGAGGGGTTCTAATTACTATGTAAACTTCAAAATGTTATGTTAATATGGTATAGTATTATTAATATTATTTCCCACTACCCCCTTTCATGTACTATGTTCTCTAGCTGAAACAAATTCACTCTATTGTTTTCAAAGAACATCCTGTACTGTTCTACCTATGTATCATTCTGCTTGTTGTTGGTATTGTTCAGTCAAGTCTGACTCTATGTGACCCTATAGAGTTTGTCCATGGGATACTGGCGTGGTTTGCCCTTTCCTTCTTCAGAGTGTTCCGATTTTACAGATGAGGAATTGAGGCAAATACGGGTTAAGTGACTTGCCCAGGGTCACACAACTAGCAAGTATTTGAGGTCAAATTTGAACTCAGTTCTTCCTGACTCAGGACCAGTGCTCCATCCTTTGTACCACCTAGATGCCTCTATCTATAATGCCCTTCCCTAGAACCCACTGGTTGAAATCCTATCATTATGTCAAATATGCCCTCCATAAACCTTACCTTGTACTTTCCATTTTCCAACTTCAATGTAATTTTTTTTTGCTTTTCTCTTAAATACCCCCTCTAGTTTTTGTTTTTTTAACCATTTATATTTCTGCTTATACTTCCTCTATTAGACATTAGGCTACTTGAAGGCTGGGTCCATAATCGTCTTTATTTTTGAATCCTTCTCAGGATATAGTGTGTGACACTTGTTATTGTATGTCCTTCGTTCTCCAAAAAGGACCAATGGCATCACAAGGGTGATGTCTTGACTTGTGTGTAAATTGGATTTAAGGGAGGCAGAGCTGTGCTAAGTCATCCGCCTCACTCTCTCCTCCAGAGTCATCAGAGTCCAGCAGCAAGACAGAAGTCAAGATGGCTGGCGACGGCCCAGCATGTGATGCTTATTGAATGAATGTAATGAATGAATGTAATTTTGTCTGTAACGCTTATTGTCCGGTGACTCATTTTAGATCATACTGCTTTGTTGTCTTGTCTTGTTATATTTCTATTCTCTGCAAGATCATTAACTCCTTCAGGTTGAAGAATACTTCTTTTGTATTATAGCAAGCAGTATTCTGCTAGGGAGATGCTAGGTGCTTAATGATGTTCAATGGAATGGTATTGAATAAAAAGTTGGAGGTGGAAGGAGGAATCCTGTGATCAATCCACAATGTAATCTTGTAGACATTCCTCTTTCAGTGGTTGCTAATTAGGAAATCAGGAAAGCTTTAGCAGACATTCTCTGAGAGTTTCTGACCAAGGAGGTTAGCTATATGTAAAGAACCTAGGGGGAGTTTATCAAGAGTGAATATAACATACTTTCCAAAGTCTTTCTTTGAACCTTGAAAGAGGAAGAAACTTCAATGATGCTTTTGTTTTTTAAAACTTAGAAAAATTGACATATTTTGTTTTTATATTAGTTTTATTCCCAAGTACATCCTTCCCCTATCTCTACTCGGTGAGCCATCGCTTGAAACAAAAAAGAAAAAAAAAGATAGAGTTCATCTAATTTGGTGTGTCCAAGAGGTAGTTGGTGATGCAAGATAGGAACTTAGAAGAAATGCATTATACATACGTACATTCATATGCGTATATGTGTGTGTTGAATTCACTTTCGCTGAGCTGTTTTTTTTTCTCTTTTTGTTTCAAGGGATGGATCACTGAGCAGAGGTGGGAGAAAGATATATTTGGGAATAAAGGTATTATATCTATATTTTTAAATGAACAGATGCATATACTGGGGACAGCTAGGTGGTACAGTGGATAGAGCACCAGCCTTGGAATCAGGAAGATTCGTCATCCTGAATTCAAATTGGCTGCAGATATTTACTAGCTGTCTGATCCTGGGCAAGTTACTTAACGCCTATTGCTTCAGTTTCCTCATCTGTAAAATGAACTAGAAAAGGAAATGGCAAACTACTGCAGTATCTTTTCCAAGAAAACCCCAAATGGGGTCACGAAGAATCAGACATGACTGAAAAATGACAACCAATATGCATAGACATATACAAACACGTATATGCATGAATCATCCACATAGAGATAAATGAACCCTTGGGAGCTGGTGAGATCACCTAGAGAGATAGTGTAGAGGGAGCAGTGAAGAGAATGCATGGCAGTGCCTTGGGGAACACTCACAGTTAGTAGGTATGCTAACTGAGAAAGAGGGGTCAGACAGGTAGAAGGAGAAACAAGAAAGAGTAGTTCTAAATTCTGCAGGGAAGTCAAGAAGGATGAGGACTGAGAAAATCCTTGAAATTGGTCACTTAGGAGAGAGAGTTTCAGTTGAATGATGACAAGGTTAGAAGCCAGACTGCACGGAGTTAAGAAAGAAGTGAGAGGAAAGGTACTGGCAGCTCCAATTGTAGACAGCCTTCTCAAGAAGTTTAGTCACAAAAGGATGTGGAGATACAGGGTGATAGCTAGAGGAATGGGCAAATCAAGGAAGGGTTTTTTGAGGACGGAAGAGATGTGAGCCTGTTTGGAGGCTGCAGGAAGGAGTCAGTAGGAAGAGATTAAAGACTGGTGAGAGAGTGGGGTGATAGAAGGGACACTGATGGAGAAGGCAGGATGAAATGGGATCACTTGTGCATGCAGAGTGTTTTACCTTGGCAAAGAGAAAGCCTGACTCTTCATGTGAGACCAGACTGAAGGAGGACGTAGAGTCAGAAGGCATCTGGGTGATGTGAGATGGGAAAGGGGGAGAAGAAGGAGTTCTCATCAAATGGCCTCAGTTTTTAAACTGAGAAATGAGTCAAGGTTCTTAGCTGAGATGGTGAGGGGAGAGGGAACTGTTGGATGTTTGAGGAGGTATGGAAAGTTTTGGAAAATTGATTGTGGTAAGTGGGATAGTAAATTGAGTAGGGAGGTAAAAAGAGGTATAAAATTATGGAACTTTCCCCACTTTTGATTCATATTAAATACTTTTCCATGGTTTACTTACTTAGCTTTGCATTGGTTCATATAGACATTTTCATTTTTTTTGAATTCTTCATATTACTGGTTTCTTTTGACAAAATAATACCCCATTTACATTCATGTATTACAGTTTGTTTATGTCTTCTACAGTCACTGGGCATCTCTACTTTGTTTCTAGTTCTTTGGTATTATAAAAAGAGTTGTTTTTATTTTGTTATAATTGTGTTGTATATAGGAACTTACCGTATCAATCTAGCAGTGGGATTTCTAGGTCAAAGGACACAGACATTTTAGTCATTTTACTAATATAATTTGAATTGTTTTCCTAGGATGGCTGGACTGATTTACAACTAATAATGTTTTTTCTGAAAGAGAGTTGGTTACAAAAACAAGGAGCCCTAATCCATCAGAGATCTAAGAAGCTGCAGCTATCAGTCTTCAGAAGGAGATGGATTAAAAGGCATTTACTAAGTTATTCAGACATCTATGTTCACCAGTTAAGTCCTACTACATAATCTATTTGCCAAGAATGAAAGTTAAGTTTTTAAGGATATCACATAATAGTCAAATAATATTTTTTAGAAAGCCCAGAAGATGACACATTTTAGAAACAGGTGTTATCATATTGAAGCTAGACCCAGGTGGCCTGTATAGTGAAATCATAGCCAGAGGTGGAAAAAAAAGCACTTCCAGGGTCACAGCCTACCAGTAAATCAAGATTTCAGTAATAAACTACTTCCATTCCCACCACTAATTATAACACATATTAAAAAATACAACTGGGAAAAATCAATGGTCAGTTTACAGAATTAGCCAGTTGAGGCTGCGTGCGTTTTTTAAGATGCAGTCATTGGCTTCCCAGCTACAGATGAATGTTTCAACTCTCTTAATTCCCTTGTGAAAGTGCCCTATTGAAGTCTCAAAGTCAAGTGATTAATCAGTTCTCACATAAACCAAACACATGACTAGCTTCCTGAGTATGTAGCAACTCAAGGAAGATGAGGATTCCAATTTTTATTTCAGTGACTATGTCAGCAGAGAAAGAAGCCTGGGAGGATACTTGCTAAAGTTGGCAGCACTCAGAAGGGATCAATGATATTGATTAGTACAAGTCACATTTGCAAAGGGCTAGATGACAGGAGACTAAGATCTCAAATCAGGAAATCAATAGTACAAATCAGGTTTCAGAAAGTCTGGCTCTTGGAAATTAGAAGGTCATACAAATTTGAAATGAGGATCCAAAAAAAAGGAAAAAAAGACCAATAATAACAGGAATTGGGGTGAGGACTATGAACAATTAAACTAGCTAAAACCACGGAAGAGGAGTGTCTTAGGGACACAAGTGTCTCAGGGCCAAAGAATCATCTATATATACCACCACCACCTAAAAACACCTGTTCTCTTTGTTAGTATGTCCTGTTTTTATTATTTTTTTTCCAGATTGCTTAAGCCACCACACAGAGCTACCAGTCAGATGCAGCTGAAGCAACAAGGCTGGGTGGTCTAGGAAGTGGGAATCTGAAGACCTGGATTCTAATCCTTCCTCTGACCTTAAGTCACTCTTTGACCTTGGATCAGGTGTGATGTCTCAGGTTTTCCATTTTGTTGTCTTTAAGAGGGTAACATTTACAAGTCATTTGATATCTCCAAGACTCAGTTTCCCCATCTCTAAAGTAAGTGGGTTAGACCAGGTCCTCTTTAAGATCCATACCAACTCTTTGATTCCCTATGATTTGTTCATACCTGTGTGTAGTAGAAGGAAGGGCTGCTACTGTCCCTTGCCGGGTGGGCTGGGTTAGTTCTTTGCCCTTAAAGGTACTGAGACTTAATTAGCTCATGGGACCAAAGGCTTGGGCCATTGGTGTCTCTTTCTTCTTAACCAAGTGCCAAAAGACATAAGGAACCTCAACTTTTTCCTGATGCTTGTTACCCCTCTGTTTTACACATTTCAATGGCTCTCTGTTGCTTCCTAATTTCAAACTCCTTGTCCTAACATTCAAGACTTTCCATAACCATATGCTGCCTTACATTTCCTGCCTTATTTCACCTGACTCCACATTCCAACAAACTGAGACAACTCTCTGTCCCCTGATGGTGCTCTGTGCTCTCACTCCTCCTTTGTCTTCGCTCAGGCTGTTACCTGGAATACCTTTCCTCCTTCTTGTCATCTATTGAACTCCCAGCCATCTTTCGAAGGCCAATTCTAATAGGACTTTGTCTGAGAATCTTTACCTGATTGGTAAGGAAAGATCTTTCTCTTTAGACCTCACATAGCATGTTGTAATTTTCCAAAACACTTATGTTATTATATGGAGTATTATAATGGCTTTATTGGTCCTTTTTCCTATAGACTGTAAATTCCTTAGGGACAGAGAGAATATATGAATCTAAATTTGAATCTCCCCATCAACCTTGCTCTGCATACTATAAATATTTAATAAATGTTTAGTGATTGATATCAAAATTGAGTTGCTGGAGACTCTCCATCTGACATGCTGTTCCTTAGGATGCTCTATGAACCAACACTTCTGTATATTTGGAGTACTTTCTGTAACATATACACACACATACATATAAGTATACATGTATATGTATATACACAGATATGTACATATACGTATATGCATGTATGTATATATTATAATATACGTGTAGCCTTCTGTATATGTTGTGACCCCAAGTTATTGGAAGATCTGGAAGTACTTTCTGACTCATCAAGTAAGTATTAAACTGTGCTCAATATATATTTTTTATTTATTTTTATTTTTTGAGGGGGGAAGGCAGGGCAATTGGGGTTAAGTGACTTGCCCAAGGTCACACAGCTAGTAAGTGTGTCAAGTGTCTGAGGCTGGATTTGAACTCAGGTCCTCCTGTCTCCAGGGTTGGTGCTCTACTCACTGTGCCACCTAGCTGCCCCCGAACTGTGCTCAATATAGCTTGACTGTTTCTGACATATGTGGTTCTGTTGCTATATTTTTTCATATTGGTATATTTATTCCTTCTTATTTTGGTCCTTTGATATTGTCTACTTCAGTTTCTCCATCTGTAAAATGGTCATAAAGTAGCATCCACCTCTCAGGGTTGTTGTGAGAATAAAATGAGATAGTATTTATGAAGTGCTTTGCAAACCTTAAAGCACTGTATGAACGCTAGCTACTATTATCTGATACTCCACTTCCTTTCCTCTAACTCTCCTCCAAACCCTCTGCAATCAGGCTGCCAACCACATCATTCAACTGAAACTGCTCCCTCCAAAGTCATCAAAGATCTCTTAATTGCCAACTATAATGGGTCTTTATTTTTTCAGTCGTTATCCTTCTTGAGCTCTGCAACGTTTGGCACTGTTGACTACCTCCTTGTTCTAGTTACTCTGTCTTCTCTAGGTTTTCCTCACCTCTCTCACTAGTTTCTCCTACTTGTCTGACCTCTCCCTTTCAGTCTCCTCTGCTGGATCTTTACCCATGTCACACCCAGTAACTGTGGGTGTGCCCTTAGGCTCTGTCCTGGGAATTTTCTTTTCTCTCTCTTCTCTGTCACTTGGCGATTTCATCAGCTCCCATGGGCTCAATTCTCATCACTATGCAGATTTTCCCCAGACCTATATGCCAGTCCTAGTCTCTCTCCTGAGCTCGTCCCATGTAATTTTGAGCTGTACATCCCATTACCATGTCAAACTCAACAAGAAAACATATCTTTCCTCCCCAATCACTCTTCCTAACTTCCCTGTGACTGTTTAGGGCACCTCATCTCTTCCATTTACTCAGGTTCCAATTCTCACTCTCGCCCCACATATGCAACAAATGGTAGAGTCTTGCCCTTCTTTTCCTACACTGTCTCTTAGCTGTCTCCTTCTGTTTACTAACACTGATAGCAGCCTAGTTCAGATACTCATCACTTGTCTTCTAGGTTGTTACAATAGCCTCCTAATTGATTTTCCTGCCTCAGCTACCTCAGCACTATAATCTGTCCTCTACACAGTTACCAAAGTGACTTTTCAAAAGATGGCAAGTATGATCATGTCACGCTCGACTCAACAAACTTCAATGGCTCCCTATTGCCTCTGGGATGAAGCAGACTCTTCTGTTTCATATTTAAAGCTCTTTATAAGCTGGCTCCTTCCTATCTTTCCAGTCTCCTTCTATGTATTCCCTTCCATGCACTGTATGGTCCAGATCTACTGACCTCCTTGTTCTTCCTCACTGTCCACTGTCTCTAGTCTCTAAGTCTTTGTATTTATTTCCCCTATATCTAGAATGCTCTCTCTCCTCACCTGCCCTTTTCAGGTTCCCTGATCTCCTTCACTGCTAGCTGTTTTCCCTCTATGGTAGCTACTCTGTATGTAGCTTGTGTAAAGTAAGTTCCTTAATAACAGTGAGTGTTTTCACTTTTTCTCTGTATACACAGGACTTAACACAGTTTCTTAGCAAATAGAAAGTACTTAGTAAATACACGGTGATTGATTGATAGATCTATGACCTCACTGAGGTAGATACACTCCCACAATGCAGTCACAACCTACTCATGCCTTCTCAACCTTGTTCAATACTTGTCTAGGGTCTGCCTACCATGCTGTGGGCCTTCTAAATCTTTTGAAGATTTAATGGATATCAATGCATTACTAGCCTGTCCATCGGTTATCACTCACTCTTCCAACATGAATGGTCCACATCCTTCTCCAGCCATACCTTCCTTTGATTATACCCTTTATGCTACTTCTGTATTGTTCTTTATGGGTTACGTACTATAGCATACTTGTGTCTTGCCCTGTCAGTGACTGATAACTTTAATTCTTTGGACTCTGTGGTACTCACAGACTTATAGCATCATATTGTTGGCAAAAGATGGGCTTTTTGTTTCAGGGAATGTGTGTTCCCATATATAAATCTAACCAGTACATGTACTGCTGTGTATATGTGGACCCAGTTCATTGGATAACTTCAATGACTCTCAAAGATATTTAAATAAATGGATCATCTCTATCTGATTGAATACCATAGTCTGGACAATAGACCTTCATCCATTCTGTTTTTCCAATATGGAAAGTGTTTAGCACAGTGCCTGGCACATAGTAAGTGCTTAAAAAATGCTCGTTTCCTTCCTTCCTTATTCAAGATTATCCTTAATACATGTGGCAGCTAGGTTGCGTAGTACAGAGAGCATGGAACTGGGAATCAGGAAGACCTGAGTTCAAACCTTGCCTCAGATACTTAACAACTGTGTGATCTTCGGCTTTTCTCATCTGAAAAAATGATAATAATACATTAGCATTTTACATTATTATATGCTATAAAATAATAATTTAATAATAGCACCCATCTTACAGGTTTGTCTTAAGGATCAAATCAAATAATGCATGTAAAATGCTTTGTAAACCTTAAAATCCTATATAAATGTCAGCTGTTATTGTTATTATAATTATCATTATTATTATGTGCCTAGCACATAATAGGTACTTAATAAATGTTTATTGATAGATACCAATATTATTGATATAATAATTTTTATTGTATATGTAGATTATTCTCATGAAGACTCTTAACGAGATCCATGCCATGAATGAGAATCACTTCCATTTCTGAAGAATGCTTCCTCTCTGTCAAACCTGAGTCTGAATGAGGCCTGTTAAATGCATCTACCATAGTCTCACAAGTATGCTTTAAACCTTTCCTACACTTTAAACCTCCATGACTCAGGCCTAGGTACACCTGTCTCCCCCTTTCCCTTTCCCCTGCAATTGTACTTACAACTATAATGGTGATTTCCACTAATTACCATCATATCTTTCAAACTTGGGGTGTGTGTGAAGAACTCCATGTCAAAAAGCCCATTGCTAAATCCAAGGGGCACACACCAATCTGTAGTTAAGAGGAGGAATGAGGGATAAGGTTTTTTTTTTTAAGATTCTTTTCCAAAGCACTCAGAATGTGGTCAGTATTTTCTCATTGTTTTCAAATGATCCTTGAGGTCACCAAAGCCTAGAGAGGTCAAATGATTCACCTAGAGCCACATAGCTTCCTTGTGGTGGTCTATAGATTAGCACCCAGACAGAGAGCATGGTGTAATGGAAAGAAGCAGAACATAGCATCAGAAAGCCTGATTTGAGAGCAGTGTCTGTCATTTATTAGCTCTGTGGGCAAGGAAGTTAATCTCTCTAAGCCTCAGTTTCCTTCTCCTACAAAATGGGGGAGGAAAATACTTGCCTCATCTTCCTCTTAGGGCTTTTGTAGGGAGTGAACTTTGTAAATTTCAGAGGGCTAACTAGATTTGGGTCATTATTAATTCAGGTCTCCTGACTTCATTGCTCATCATTCTCCCATCGAAACCTAATAAAAAGTTAATAGGAGAGGCAGTTTATTGAATTCCTTTTAGGTGCATGCTTCTCTATCATTTCCCTCCCCACTCTGCCTCTTCTTCCCTCCTTTTAAAGGCAGATCCTGTTTTCTTTTTAGGTCATTGGCCTGAACCTCAGGAGTGAGAAAACACATTTAGCAGGCCTTAGATCTGTCCTGAAAACACAGTGCCCATGCTGACTTTGTTAAGAGAATCAGTAAGTCCTCAGTGCTCAGTTTTATGTTATAA
The DNA here is from genome assembly GCA_028646595.1 of Phalanger gymnotis. Taxonomy (NCBI): domain Eukaryota; kingdom Metazoa; phylum Chordata; class Mammalia; order Diprotodontia; family Phalangeridae; genus Phalanger; species Phalanger gymnotis. The sequence goes on from CM053625.1 coordinate 212,755,905, forward strand.
AGTCATCATCAGCTATAGCTACCTGGATACCTGTGCAAAAAAGGGAACCTCTGTATCCACCTGGGAGGTCTGCTTGTTATCTGCCTGTTGTTCTGAAGCTGGAGGCTATTGTTCTACCAAAGGAGTGGGGAACACGGGTCAATTCATACATCAGTTTACAAGCAGAGTTCATAGGCATGACTAGCTCTTCAACTTTCTCCAGTTTCTCACCAGATGAGAGCCCTGCTTCTGTCCTAAGCCAGCCTACCAGCTTCAGGCAACAAGAGGTTCCTTCATATTTTATTCCTGATCTCCAATTCAATAAGCCTTCCTCCTTATCATTTGGAGAGAAGGACGCTGCCAGTTCAGTGCTTGTGCCAGAGTTTTCTGCTCTTTGGTAGGGCTCCATTTTGTGGGGGCAGCTCTTTAGTTGGTGGTTTTTGTTTTACTTACGTTCCCTATCAACACCCCACACATACCCTCAGGTTCACAGGGGTGCCACCTCCGATGAATATTCCAGGCTGCAGGTGGGTGAGGTAACTGAGCCATGTGAGTAAGATTCTGATATTTAATGTGAAATGAGTTACCTTTGAACAATGTATCTCTGGACTACTGTGGGCAACTGGAAACATGCTTTACCTGAGTAATGGCACATTGATAATAGAAATAAAGGATGATTGTTGAAGGTCTTTGGTATCTAAGGGAAAGTTCCCAAAGGATCAGAACCTGGCCTGTTGCCTTCCCAGCACATATTGCCTTTCTTTCATTTGGTCCCCTTCTTAAGGTCTCCCTGTGAGTGAAATTCTCTTGGGACCATGAGTGAGATACCCAGGATACAGAAAGCATAGACAACTAGAGAATTTAAGTTCTTGTTTTGGGACACAGCATCTCGGGTTCTTGGTTCTAGTTTTCATTAGCCCTATAGATGTGACCTGTCCCTTAGATATTACTCACAAGAGGATTTTTTTGGTCCTTAGGCAAAGTCGTATTTTCACAATACCAGCACAACCTGTGTGATGTAAATGGCTCTGGACTTGGAATCAGGAAAAATGAAAAACAGAAGAACATGAGTTTGATTCCCAGCTCTGCCAATTATGAGTTAGTTAACTTTGGGCAAATCATTTAGACTCTCTAAGCCCCAGTTTTCCCATCTGTAAAATGAGAATGATAAAATTACCTTCTTCACAGGATTAGTATGAAGATCAAATGAAGTAGTATATAGAATTTATTTATGTACCTATTGTCTTCTCTATTAGAATTAAGCTCTTGGCAACCATAAAGTACTATAAAATTTGAATTATTATTGTAGCTATTAAAAAGTGAAAAATTTTAACCAAGACAATAGCTCGGCTTATGCGACCCCAGGTACCTGACTTCATGTTTCACCGAATGATCAGTTGCCTGTCAGAATTGGCCACATTGGTCGCTCGTTTCATCCAAATGTAAATGTAGTCACCGTTCCCAGATTCTGACCACCCTTAGAAACTGTATCACAGGATCTAATATTGGCTTACACATGATCATTTGGTATTTTCTAAGAGGTTCCTGATTGTTAGTTTTGTCCTCCCAACTAGATTATTGCAATAGTTGCCTAATTGGTTTCTCTGCCTCCCATCTCTCCAACCTGCCCCATCCTTGACCCCTCACATTCATCCTCCATCCAACTGCCAAGCTGATATTCCCAAAGAGCAGTTTTCACCACATCTCTCCCATGTTTGAGAAGTACCAGCGGCTTCCTGTGCCTCTAGGATTACATACAAACTCTTTGGCCGTTAGAGCTTTTCACAGTGTGGCCACAGGCTTATTGCACAGGTGGCTCAGTGGTTAGAGCTCCAGACCTGGAGTTAAGAAGACTTGAGTTCAAATCCAGTCTCAGACACTTACCAGCTGTATGACTCCGTCATTTCACTTCAATTGCCTCAGTTTCATCATCTGTAAAATGGGGATAATAATAGCCCATACCTCCCAGAGTTGTTGTGAAGATCCAATGAGATAATATTGTTAACAAGAGTTTAGCACAGCAGCTGGTACATAGCAGGTGATTTATAAATGTAAGTGATTCTTATTATCATTCTACTAAGCTATATCCTGGCCAAATCGGCCTACTTCATTCCATGGAGAACATTCCATTTCTTCCCCTGCGCCATTTCTAAGACAGTCCTCCAGGCCTTGGAATGCTCTCTTTCTTCAATGGCATCTCTTAGAATCCTTAGTCTCCCTCAAGTCTCAGCTCCAGCACAACATTCTCCATAAGAACATTTCTGATTCCTCCTCCAAAAGCAGCACCCAGTTGTTAGCCCCTTCTCCTATCCTGACCCCATATTATTTTTGTGGTTTCTTTGTTTTGGTTTGTTATTTGTTGATATTAGTACATATAGTTTCCTTTTAGTAAGATGTAAGCTCTCGAGGATGGAAGCTGTTTTTGTTTTTATCTTTGAATCACCAGCACTTATCTAGGAAAGGTAGGGTGGGATAGTAGATAGAAAACTGGGCTTGGAGTTGGGGAAGGCCTGAATTCGATTCCTGTCCCCAACCTGTATTAGCTGTGCATTCCCAAGGAAAATCACTTAACCTCTTAGTGTCCCAAGAAATCTTCTGGGGCTAGAAATTACAGAGCAGATGCAGGTCTCCATTGGTAAAGGGAACTTCTTCACTAGGAAACTATGCTGATGCAATCACAGATCCAGCCTAGCCCCAAAGAAACAAACTAGTGCCCAGCACAGCATCTGGTTCATACTAGGCACTTAACGAATTTGTTAAATGAGTATAAAGGTAAGGCTGTTACCTATCCTTTAAAGTAGCTAACAAGTGATGACCATACAGTAGGTCCTTTGTTTGAGGCACTGCTGATAAACCTTATTGCTGTTTTTCAGCATTCCATTTTAAATCAGCCTCAGAACAGCTGGACCTTCCCGTTCCACTCCCCCCCTCCCTGCCCCACCATAGGATGCAGAGGGTGTTATCTTTTGAAATACATTGGCACATGCCAAGAGAGTGGAAAGGACTGCTTTTCCCTATAATGATGCTTTCACATTCCTTTTATATTGGCAGAACATCACAACATGCTTCATGTTGCAATAGTCAGTATTTCTCTTCCTGTGCTAATGGCTTGATTTTTATCTCTAATAAAGTAATATCTTGTGGATTCTTAGAATCACAGAATTTCAGAGCTGGAAGAGATTTCAGAAGCTTCCTAGGGAAAAAAAATCATACATGGAAAAATAAGTCACTCTAAAATATATTTGACAAGTGGTGACCTAGCCTTTGCTTGAAGACCTTCAGTGAAGGTGAGCCCACCACCTCCCAAGGCAGACTGTTCCATTTTGGGGATAGTTCAGATTCCTAGAGAGTTTTCTCCATCTCCATTTCATCTCCATTGCCACTTGGCATCTTCCACCGATTGCTGCTGGTTCTGTTCCCTGGGGCCCAGCATAATTAACCTAATCTGTCATCCAAATGATAGCCCTTCAAATACCAGAAGACAGCTTTCCAATTTCTGATGTCTCCTTTTCTCCTTCAGCTAATGCTCATATGGGACAAACTCAAAAAATCAAGTCAACAAACATTCATTAGATCATGGATTCTCGAAGTTTTCATCTTATGATGTTGCTGAGATCTTCTATGATCCTGCCATGTTCCTTCTGATCCCCCATCCCCAATATGCCTTATGTTTCTACTGCAGAGGCTGCTGTAGTCTTGCTTCTCCCTACTCCCTTCAATGCTAAATTGTATTTGGAAGCTTGCAATTCCCAATCTTCTTTTTGTCATCTCAAATGAGATAAAATTCTTACAATTTACACCATGCTTATATATTCTGCAATCTGGTGACATTGGCTTCCATGTTCTTCCTTGTACCCAACTCTCTGTATCCTGACTTTGGTGTTTTCACTGGCTGTCCCCCATGCCTGAAACTGTCTCCCTCCTCACTAGTGCCTCTTGACTTCACTGACCTTCAAGTCTCAGCTAAATCCCCACCGTCTAGAAGAAGCCTTTTCTAGTTCTCCATAATCTTAGTATCTTCCCTATGATGTTATTTCCATTTTATCCTTGTATATATTCTGCATGTGCATAGATGTTTGGATGTTGTCTTGACCCTTATGGCCTCCTTGAGTGTGGGACCCTTTTTGGCCTTTCTTTGTAGCCTCAGAACTTAACACTGTGCCTGACACATAGTAGGTACTATTAATGGAAGTTTATTAACAAACAACTTTAAATGCCAGGTGGAGGCATTTATATTTTAGCCTAGAGGCAATGAGGAGCCACTGAAGATTTTTGAGCAAGGGAATGACCTTCAGGCTTATGTTTCTGGAATGTTAATGTCAGCCTTGTGGAGCAGGGACTGGCAATGCTTCAGTACCTTTTTGAGACAGAAAAAAACAAAACAAAACAAAACAACAAAACCGACTTCATGTTTTTCCCAGTGAGTCTCAGAGTCTTGAACAAAGTAATTCTCTTCTCTGGTTACTCCTCTCACTACGTCTTAATTGCTACTTATAGCTAACTGCTACAACAGTTGCTATCATCCATGGGTACATGAAAGGAAAATTTTTTAAAGAGGCACAAACATTCATCCTGGTGAGCACTATAACTACTACGGGTTGAGAAAGGGACGTGGAATTGTATAACCTTGTACTCTTGGACAGAAGGATTAGAATTTCTAACAGGATGAATTATTATGAATCTATGTTGCTACTAACCCTGCAAGGCCAGAGATACATGGTGGGCATACGTGAATGGCATAGGATCAGGAGAAGAATGGAAATTACACTGAGATTGTTTCTCTAACAACAACTTCTAATCCATTGTAACATTAAATGCATAAAATCATGGAGACCTAGGTCCAAATCCTGACTCAGATGCTCACTTGCTGGAAGACCTTCCGCAAGTCCTATCACCTCTCTCAGTCTCATTTTCCTTATCTGTAAAATGGGGGTCATAATCCCTAGAGTACCTACCTCACAGAGTCGTTATGAGGACTGAATGAGATGATGTCTATAAAGCAATTAGCAAAACTGAAAAAGAATGATGTGTGTTTTTTATTATGATGATTTCCATACCCCAAACCTTTCCTTCTTGGTAGGACTTGCCATGGTTTGAGATCCGCTGGGACATAGCCTTCAAAAGCACACATTCACATCTATGTCATGATGAGGCAACCATCATAAGAATACGATCAGTTTATCTGGTGGTTTACCCTTTTCTAAGTGTTTTCACAACTATGATCTCATTTCATCCTCCCACAATCCTATGGGGACCTCCTGGGCCAATTGTCCCACCCTTTAATCCCTCTTCCCCCTCTGCCCTACTCCTGATCTCATGGACTGGCAAGGAACAGGAGCTGAATTTATGCCATGGCTTGCACAATTATGAATATTCAGATCAAGCTTTCTTGTCCACTGAACTTTCATTTCGAACTCCTTTCAGGTCAAAGCAGGGACATCTCTCCAATCTCATGGCTTAGCTCTCGAGGTAGAATTTACCTCAATGGCTCTTATGATAGACTTGCCGTTATTTGTCCTGGAGAAAGGTAATGGATGTGGCTAATGGTTTCAGGGCCAGAGAAAAGGCTGCCAGCACATGAATTCAGATTGCATTGCCATCCATGAGATCATTATTGCTACAGTGTTGAACCAAATGCTTCATTCAGAGTTCTTTCTCTCTACTTCCCCTTACCACCCTCCTTTCTACCTGGAATTATCTTCCCATTTTCTCTTTGTCTTCTTTCCAAAATAGGCTGATAATGCACTCACACAAGTTTACATCTTTGGGGATCCCTTGCTCAATAGGAGAGAGAGAAAGGGAGGAAAGCACTTGATATGTTATGCACTGTTAGCCTCATTGTTCCCCTTGGAGTTGAATGGCTCAGGCTATCCCATTCTTAGGTGATTGGCTCATGCTATGGCTGAAAATATGGTTCTCCAACACTCGAAACAATAAGGAAATTGCCTCAATGAGACACATTTCTGGTTCAGAGTATCTCGTGTGTGGGGAGAGGTTTGGTCACTGTTCAGTGAGTAAAATTTATGATATCCAGAGTCTGCTCCTAAGAATGATTGACTGGCTCCACAATTAACAAATTGTGGACCTTATTATCCAGGAAATAAGAGAGTTATATAATTTAATGAGTGAATTACAGGCCTTTCAATTCTGGGGACCTATTCAGTCACAACCTGGGGTAAAAGGAAATGAGGTCAGCAGCGTGAGCCTAGCTTCTTGTGGACAGTCACTCACATTACAGGGTCTCGAAGCTGAATCACCCAGCATTTGGACTCAGTTAAGGTAATGAATTATCCCTTCTTTCACTAGGGAGGATGAAATTTCTTCAGGTAAGGCAAACAATAGAAGGGTCCTGGTACCATTCAGATGTGGAAAGCTCTCGAGGTTTGATTAGCACAGAGAACAGGTCTCTCTTTCCTTTTTGACACTGCACTCTTTTTGCCCTGAAGGTCCCCCTAAAGGGGGACTTTAAATATTTATCAGTTTAAGGGCCAGAGTTGCTTTCTTTTTTAACTTTTTTTTTTAAAAGGATAACAAGGTACTTGATAGCTAGATGATATAATAGAGAAATGGACTTGAAATCAGGAATATCTCAGTTCAAATCCTGCCTCAGAAACTTACTAGCTGTATGGCCTTGTTCTAGTCGCTTAATCTATATCAGTTTTCTCATCTGTAAAGCAGCATTTATTTAGAAGAGGAAAGGAACACTTCCTTCCTTCCTTCCTTCCTTTCTTCTTTCCTCCGTTTCTTCATTTCTTTCTTCCTTTCTTCTCTTTGTTTCTTCCTTCCTTCCTTCTTTCCTTTACCTTCCTTCCTTCTTTCCTTTACCTTCCTTCCTTCACCTTCCTTCTTTCCTTTACCTTCCTTCCTTCCTTCCTTCCTTCCTTCCTTCCTTCCTTCCTTCCTTCCTTCCTTCCTTCCTT
>CM053625.1:212763303-212900542 GCA_028646595.1 Phalanger gymnotis
CCTTCCTTCCTTCCTTCCTTCCTTCCTTCCTTCCTTCCTTCCTTCCTTCCTTCCTTCCTTCCTTTCTTTCTTTCTTTCTTTCTTTCTTTCTTTCTTTCTTTCTTTCTTTCTTTCTTTCTTTCTTTCTTTCTTCCTTCCTTCCTTCCTTCCTTCCTTCCTTTCTGTCTTTCTGTCTTTCTGTCTTTCTCTCTCCAGTACTCTATACAGTGCCTGGAACTTAGTAGATGCTTAATAAATGTCGATGATGAAGATTGTTGTAAGAATCAAATGAGATAACACATGTAAAGTACTTTACATAATATATTGCCTGGTAAATTTCTGAGGCTAGATTTGAACTCATCTTTTCCTCATCCCAGGTCCAATATTATCACTCACTGAACTGCCTAGTTGCATCCTTCAACCAATCTATCAATCAACACATATTAATTAAGTGTCCTCTATGTGCAAGGCACTGTGCTAGGCACCAGGGACACAAAGACAGAAGGGAAACAGCTCCTGCCCTCAAAGAGCTCCTATTGTTTTGTGAAAGATAATGTGCACCCACACCAGAATATATAAAGTAAGTATGTAAAACATAAACAAATATAAGTACCTTGGCATTGAAACAGGTCTATGTTGGTTAGGGGGACTTAGCTACATTTCCACAGATTATCTGATGTCTCTGGAATCGTAGGAATTTTTAGAAAGGAAATCCTTCACTGGAAGGGTTTTCACAAGTTCTTTTTTGGTAGCAATGGTTGTGGAGGGAAATGCTGGTTGTATGTCAGTCAAGAACTGTAATGCTTTTTAAAAAATATTAACCTGATTTATTAATTTATTTGGACGTCTGGAAATCTATTCCAAAAACATAGTTCAACAGAAAGTAGAGAACAATAGACACAATAATTACAATAATGCAAATGAAGAAAACACTAAAAAGAAGCTAAAATCTTCATAGCATAATAGTAATAACCAATTTTCATCATAGAGTAGATGTAGATGTTTAAACACAATCCCTCCTCTCAGCAAAGAGGCAAGATACAAGACAGAATATTATATTCATTGTGGGATTTGGCTATTTTTATCAGTATCCTAAATTATTGCAGGTCTGACCGTGAAGAATTCTAATTCTAACAAATTCTAGAAATGAAGTGGGACACCATGCTCTTTCTTTTCAGTGCTGTCCCATTTAGAATAAAGCACAGAAAATTAGACTTGAAGTCAGGAAGAGTGGCTTCAAATCCTACCTCAAGCTCTCACTGGCTGTCTATTCTTGGGCAAATCATTTAGCCTCTGTTGGCCTGTTTTCTCATCTGTAAAATGGGAGCTTTGGACTCAATGACCTCTGAGAGTCCTTCCACTTCAAAAAGTAGGAGCCCAAGAAGTCCCTTCTATGTGGCAGGCTTTGTAAGAAGTTCTAGAGATGCAAAAGACAAAAATGAAACAGCCCCTGCCCTCAAGGAGCTGGCATTTTACTAGAAGAGACAACATATACATATACAAATATATTCAAAATAATTACCAGGTAATTTGGGGGGTAAAATTACTTGTAGCTAGAAGGATCAGAAAGAGCTTAATGTAAAATAAGGCACATAAGTTCAGTTTTGAAGATGCATACTTTATTTTTCCTCCCTTCCCTGAAATGTTGCTCAACTAGACTTGCGTCCTTTTCCTCCCCTCCCAATTTAAGTACCTGATTTAGTAAGTGGTCTGCACACCAGAGGTCCTGATCTCAAGTGTGTTTTTACTCAGAGAAGGTGGGTATAGATGGGGTCCTGACCTCTCATGTAGAAAATCTCATGGCACTCTTTAGCCTGGAGCCCTGGCGAACATCCACCTTCCAACATCCTGCTTGCCTGATTTCCTTATACCTTATGTTGCCTCTAGAGCACCTCATTTCCAAGAAAGGCATCCACCCTTTTTCCCAAGACAAGAAACCGTGAAACAGAAGGGAATTGATAACAGAAATGTTAAGGGCTCTTAAAGGAAAGACTATAGGAGAGGCAAAAACGAAGTGTAAACAAACCAAATTGTGTTGAGCCAATGACTCCATAATGTACATCCAGGGCTGTTGATGGTATTTGTGTTTGGATTCATAAGGCCAAGGCTAGGTCTTTGTAATAAGACAAATATTTCACTTTATGAATCCAGGAGGAGGGTTTGTTTTCAAATCTGGTATCATCTAAAAATTAAGCATGTTAAGGGTGTCTAGATACACATGCTGTGTGCTTTGGGGTGGTTACTTCTGTTACTATGTCATAGGAAAGTGAATTTTTGCTTTAAGCCAATGGAGAAACCAAAGATATACAAATCTTTCCAAAAAATACACAGATAGAATCTATAGCAAAGGATATGTCTGTTTTAACAAAGGCTACTTGTGTTGTACCTTAGAAACATCTCTGAGTCAATACAAAGGTTACTTCATGAGTAATGATGCTGGCTGACTTCCCAAATAATAGCTCATATTCAATCAATGATATTATCACAAGCCTATACACAAAGGCCCGTAGCTCTGTCTGTAAGATTTCAAGCAAATTTATAAAGCTGAAAATTAGGGGCTGCCCTTGGGAGAAGGCGCCCAAAGATCCATGGGAAGAAAAGAAAAGAAGCCCCTAAACTACTAGACTCATGTACATGGTTGAGAATAGATATTTCTGGAAAGTAGGAGGACCATTCATGGGTAAGGATAAAAAGCCACCAGATGGGCAATGAGTAGCATAATGGTATTGTCAAGACATGAAAGGAAGAGGAAGTCCTTTAGTGTACTGAAGTAGACATATATTTTCCTCTGTGAAGGATACCTGGTATAACCAAATATTCTCTATGGAGGATTTATGGTAAAGCCAGGATGAGCTGTTATCCATACAGTAGCCATTCTGAGGAAACTACAGATTGTTCTAAGCTTGTAATTATGTAAGCATTTGCCTTAGGCATAAAGGGGTGCTTGCTTTTATTATTACTTAATTCTCCTCTTTTGGGCCATGTTGAAAGAAAATTGAACTCAATCAAATATCTATGTTGTCTCCACTGACACACTCATGATGCCAGGCCAGATTAAAAAATATGTCTTGTAGAGAAATGCTAGTTGACAATATAGGATTTTTCTCCATAAGTAGTAGAAATAGGGAGCCAGTCCAACAGAGTGAGAGAAAAGGAACAAGAATTTTTGGGTTATCTCGTAAGTGCTCAGAGCTTTATAAATGCTATCCCATTTGAATCCTCAGAGAAGGTGGCATATTGATGGCATGAGGGCAGTAGAGGTAGATTATAATGTTATACACTTGCAATATTGGTAATTTAGTACAGTTGATTGGTTGGTTGGTCGCTGTCCTTCATTCTTGAAGAGGATCAAAATGATATCATTTTGTTGGGGTCAAGGTATAGTGTGTCCCACTGTGGCTGATCAGACCAATACAAGCTTGGAAGGCTCTACCACAGGTCAGGCACAAACAGTTCACAGGAGCATTTGGAGTGGAGATGTCTCTAAATTTGTGCATCTCATGTCTCTTTTGAGCTACTGCTGATATGGTGACTGAGTAGAGTGATAGAATAAGCAAAGGTGCAGTATTCTTGGGGCCCTTTGGAAAGAGAGAAGATTCTAGGGGAGGGAGATTCTTGTGTGGGGAAGGACTCTGGGGATGTTGTGTTTGGTGCATTCAACCCCCCCCTGGATTTGGAGTCAGATCAAAGGGTTCCTCTACGCAGAAGCTTCAGTTAGATGTTAGGGAAAAGCAGTCTAGTATGAATTAGTATTAATATTAAGTTTTGAATGATTGATAACCTCCACCCTGGTGGAGATACTTACCTTATTAAAAAGGATAATTGTGAAGCCAAAGACTACCAGGTAGTACGATACATTGGACTGAAATGTTTTGGATAGTATGGGGAAAGATAATTTTGAACTTAATTGGGAGATACATCAAACCCTATCTAGGAGTTTTCCCTTGGGATCAGCACCCCTAACCTGGTTTTATGAAAGCATTTTCTCAGCCTTTTCCTTTCCTCTATTTCTAAAGTCCTTAGATTCTCTAAAACCTCCAGAACTTTTTTCATAGCTTCTCACTGGCAGTAATAAAGGAGTAAGGAAAGGTGGCTGTTTATAAGTCAGAGAAAGCTTGAAATGATTTTACTCCTGGCAAGGTAGTTTAGTGGCAGAACCATTAATTGAATTTCAAATCCAATGTTCTTTAAAGACACCAAGCTTTTCTTAAGCCATTGCAGTACTATGTACAAAGCATTGTACTGAGTACAATGGAATAAGTGCTGGAGAATATAAACACCTAAGGCATTATAAGCTACAGTAGTATAATAACCACCAGTCTACCAGGGGCCAAATGACACACACACACACACACACACACACACACACACACACATTCATATGCAATACTTTACAATACTCAATTCTAGTAGTATAGGATAGCACAGTAGTTCTCACATTTTTTGGTATTAGGATCTCTTTGCACTCTTGAAAATTATTGGGGGTGCTTCAAAGAGTTTTTGTTTATATAGGTTATAGCTATTGATATTCATTGTATTAAAATTAATATGCGAATTAATATATGATATATAATATTAAATATTATTGTTGTATATTTGTCTTTTGCTCTCAAAGAGGATCAGGACATCAGGGAAATGATGAAGTGACTTGCAGTTGACTTTGATTTAAGTGAGGGAGGGCTGTGCAAGGTTACCAGCCTCACTTTCTCCTCTAGAGCCTTTTGGGTCCAGTGGCCAGATAGTCATCAGGATGACTGGAGATGTCCCAGGATGCAATGGGAGACCCTGGCCTTTTTAGGCTAAGGTTTTTTCGGATTCTCACTTTGAGTGAGGTAACACCCATTCAGTGACTAGCTCACTTTAAGAAGTGAGTCAAGGGATAGCCCCTTTAATAAAAAAGAATCAAACTGGGAGGGGAAGACCCTCAGGATTATTGGCCAAAAGAGAAACAGTTACTATTTACATTCACTCTGAGCTAGGAGGGCCCCAAAAATAGCCATTAAATGGTGCTTCAGCAGGGACCTATTGTCCAATCTATGAGCTCCAGAGTGAAATGTGTCTAAGGCTTGGTCTTTAAGAAAGAATCTAGCTAGTAAACCCCAAGTTAACTGGGCAGCTTCAGCCGTCAAAATTTGCTTTCCTTTGGAGAGGAGAGGCAGAGGCAGAGGCAGAGGCAGAGGCAGAGGCAGAGGCAGAGGCAGACCAGAACCTTCTCTTATTGTTTTGGAGAGTTGCCTAGAATACTGAGAGGCTAATGACTTGCCCAGAGTCTTGTAGCCAACATGATTTCAAATTCAGGACTTAAACAATCTTTCTGACACTGAGGCCCATTTTTCAACCACAGAGATAATAAGGCTGCCTCTTTTAGGTTAGTAGTAATTTCTGCATGAAAACAACGAATGTGCTCATTACAATCAATTACTCTCTATTCGTTATAGCATTTACAAGATTCTCTGACATATACAGTTATCCCTTCCATATCATGGCATTCCCCATCATGGTTTTGACATATCTTGGGTAGGCATAAGAAATTAAATGGGAATTTTGGAGGCGTTTTGTGGAAGCCAAGATGACACGTGAAGGCCAGAAGATGACACATAAAAAGTTTAGAACTTCAGAAATACATAAAATATATGCATGATTTTGGATAATATCAACCCAAATCTTATAATAAGATGTTGTAAATACCCCATAAAAGAAAAAAAAAAATCAGACTTCTCTGGAATGAAGGAAGGGGCAAAGAATTTAACGGAGATTTTCCAGGTTGTAAGAGTGCCCCCCCACCAACCTCCACCATATGGAAGGGATAACTGTATAATCATGCCAGTCCCTATTGACAGTCTTACCTGACATATTTGAAAGTAAGAAAGTCATGTACCTTTAAAAGAAAACTACTTGGACTTGGTGTAATGGCATAAGCAACCAGAATGGCTAAGACTGGCAGAATTCTTGTTCCTGAGAGCTCAAGTATCTACACCAAGTCCAACATCAATATAGTGAGTGCCTGGGAGGGGATACCAGGTTGCCTAAGGAGGGACCAACTATTGGGCCCATGAATAAATTGGACTGGCCTCATTATCTTCAGTTAAGGTGAATTATATGGAATTTTTACTTCTCTAGAGAGGGAAATGTTACTCACTGAGGACAGGTAATAATGGACTAGCCTCTTTTCCTCTTTGACAAGATGACTGGAAGCTCAAATGAATTATATTAATATGACAAAATCTTTCCTGGTACAAGATAGAGAGATGTGGGCTAGATTATAGTAGAGTTGGATGGATTTAAGTGTCCCATTCTAGGTCAGCTGTTGATTAACTGGAGTGTATCAAGAGGAAGAAGACAAGGATGGTGAAGAGACTGGAAATCCTTCCACGTGAAGATCATTTGATGGAATTGTAAATGTTTAACCTAAAGAAGAGAAGAATTAGATTTTGGGGGATGGGGTGGGGAGCACAAGATTTCTCTATTCATGTATTTGAAGACTAGTCAGGAGGAAGATGGATTCAATCTATTTTTCATAGCTCAAGAGGGAATGAGTAGGAACAACGAACAGAATTTGATGTTCCTTTTTGTCAACTTAAGAAATATTCAATTTAAAAAAGAACATCCTCAGAATTAGGGTTGTCCCAAGGTGGAATCAGATGCATCAGGAATTAGTGAGTTTCTCATCATTGGATGTTTTGGAGGTGGAGGAGTGGGTACGTGACCAATTGTCATTTATTTAGTAGTGCTATAGACTAGATAATCTCTGAAGTTCCTCCTGACTCTAAGATTCTATGATTCTGTAGTTTATTCATATAGATACATGTTTTACAACATCCCATTAAAAGAAAAGAGCCTTTTAGGAACTTAGATGTTCATAAAAACATATTGCCTCTCTTCAGCTAGAGGACGTAGGTGGGTCTAAAGAGAATGCTACAACTTTTTCATTTTAAATTTAACCATGACCCATACAGTATGGAGATACAGGTGATTCGTCTATTTCCAAACTGGTATTGTCAAATGGTGAGTCCAACAAATTCTTCAAGTGTTTCTTTGCCCTACTCTATTTCCTTAGCATTTGAAACACACGTGTAATTTAAAGGAACTTAATCCATATGTTTCTGATTCATTTACAAAATGTTCTTTAGTAAAAGCTAGTTGATGTCCAAGAAGCCTTATGGGAATTTTTATAAGTCTTTAAAAACTTTTCCTTGAGCCAGAAAATCATATTTTCCAGTGCTAAGTGCCCCTTCAACTAAAAAATACCCAAGACCCATTGGAAACACAGAATGTACCATTTCCAGGGGATCTTAGATTCTGCCAAACCTTTTTCTTACATAGCTACTGCCAGGTGTGAGAACTTGACTTGGTGTCAGGTGTTAAACACCCAAGGGGAGCAAGGTAACCTAAGGAAATAGGAGAAGATGACCAAAGTCACAAAGAGAGTCTTGGACTGGCCAAACTTTTCCATTTCTAGGAATAACCAGAGAGGTCCCACAACCTATAAAGTCAAATTCAATTTATGACACACATCTGGAACCTGATGAATTTCAATAGACTTTGCATAACATCTTTGAGCAAGGACAGGAAATTCTAGGATGGCTTTCAGATTCTTAAACATAAAAATGCTTGGTTTGTAAAGGCACTCGGCACTTGATCAGCGATTTGATGTACTGTATTAACTTTTTGGAAAGCACAAATAAAGCAGAAAGGCGTAGAACTGGGAGAGATGTTGTGAGGTGCAGTCTGCCAGTAACATCTGGACTCTTCAGTTAGCTTAGAAGGGAAAAGAGCAAATAAGTGGACTGTAGGACTTGGTGCCCATAGTGTAGCAAAGATCCCTTTTTGTCTTATTTCAGCTTGTCTGAAAAACAAAACAAAATAAAACAATACAACAGATAAACAGTTGGGTTATTTGGCATTCTTTCAGGTACCCTGGAGCTTCTGGGAGTATAATGGGCTCCCATTAAGTCCATTAAGAACTCTCACCATGACCCCTAGTGCCAACACTGTCTTTAGCCAATTAATGGGCATCCTACGTACTCCTTGTCACAAAATAGACTTTTCAAGGATAAAGAGATTTCCAGTTAGTGGGTTAGGGTTTTATGAAGCTAGTAACTCACTTCTGAGCTGCCAGTATCCCTGGTTTAGTAATTTTCTATGTAGACCATGTCTGAAAAATGCCACCACCAAAAGGCATTAATACAAGTAAGGGGTAGCATGGATAGCATCACTAGTATAGGACCAACTTGGAGTTAGGAATCCCGGAGTTAAAGGCCTGCCTCTGGCATATGCTAGGTATGTGATGACGGACAGTCAATAGTAAAGGCCCACTATATGCCAGGCCCTGCCTCTGGCATATACTAGGTGTGTGATCACAATCAGTAGTCAGTAAATGCCCACTATATGCCAGGCCCAGTGCCAAGTACTGGGGATACAAATATGAAAAGGAATTACAGTCCCTGCTCTCAAAGAGCTTACAATGCAGTGATATGGGGGGTGAGAGGGAATACATAGAAGAAAGCTGAAGAATGGGAGTGGAGCAGGAAGGTACATGGCCTGGGGACATTGTGGAAAAGTCACAGAAGTCCAAAAGAGTGTAGCTGGGTGGGAAATAAGGGGATGTCAGGTCACTCAGTCTCTCAAACTATAGGTGTCTGGGACTTAGAGGAGAGTTACTGATGTGCACCGATGGATGGGAGTTTCCTGACTGGGGATTCCCTACATAGATGAAATTACAGATTCAGCAGGACCAACCGACAAACAAGAGGAGAGTCATTAAGCCATTTTAGGGATCTAGAATGATGGGGAATGGGACAAATGAGATCAGCTCACTTCTGTATGATCTGGATGAGTACAAGTGTTACCCCGATAGAAAACTCCGCTAGGCAGCCGGTAGCACAGTGGATAAAGCCCTTGGCCTGAAGTCAGGAAGACCAAATAGTCTAGTCTCAGACACGTGACCTTGGGCAACTCACCTAACCTGTTTGCCTCAGTTCCCCAACTATAGAATGAGAATAATAATAGGATCTACCTCACAGGATTGTTGTGAGGATCAAATGAGATAATATTTATAAAAAAGAGCTTAGCGCAGTATCTGGCACAACCTAGATGCTCTCTAAATGCTTATTCCTTTTCTGCTTCCCAAATCAAAACTGTCCTTCCATTTCTATTATCCCTAGTTCCTTGATCATTTTCTAAACTTAAAAGTGCCCAAGTCTGTAGGAACTGTTTAGAGACTTTCCCTAAACAGTCACTGAATTTTACAGTTGGAAGGGACTCTAGAGGTCCTCCAATCCACACCCCGCGCCTGGTGCCTGAATGCCCTTTGCTACATCCCTGTGATGTGGATTGGCATTGGCTCTGACACTGCCACACCAGAACTCTCTTTCCTCCTCCGAGTTTCCTCTTCTAGTTAATAGAGATCATATTTATATGACATATATTTCAGACTATTGTGAGGAAACTCCATTGTATAAAAGACCTATTCTTATTTACACATGCGATTGTGATTTTACAGTGGGTGTACTTGAAG
The DNA here is from genome assembly GCA_028646595.1 of Phalanger gymnotis. NCBI lineage: Eukaryota > Metazoa > Chordata > Mammalia > Diprotodontia > Phalangeridae > Phalanger > Phalanger gymnotis. Next base: position 212,772,800 of record CM053625.1, read on the forward strand.
CAAGTGGAAGTTTTTCAATTTCTAAGCAGTGATGATTAGATCTAATAACTCAGGAGTGAATCTATTTGGTTGAGTGAATTCATCTGGTAGCTGCTGTAGTGTACTGAACAGAACTGGATTTGGAGTCTAGACTACCCATGTTCAAAGTCCTCCCCTAATGATTACTCGCAGGGTTCACCATGGGCAAGTCACTCATTTGGTTTCTTCATCAGTAAAAGGAGATACTACTTACTGCATGTAGTATCTACTTCGCAGGGTTCTTGTGAGATCCAAATAAGACAATATGTAAAACCAGATTTACTTTATGAACCTTTTATCAATTTCCTACCTAAAATATGGCACCCAGAAGTGAACATAATATTCCAGATATGGCTCTGCTGTTTTATTAACTCCCTTTGAGCTTGCGGCCTGCTAAAACCTCCAGGTCTTCTTCAAATGAATTTCTGTCAATTCATATCTCCCCCACCCAAATTTTCTGAACCCAAATATATTGCTTTCTGCACATGTCTATTAAAATTTCACCTTAGGATGTATGGCCCATTGTTCTAACCTGTTGGTATATTTTGGGAACCTGATGTAGTCATTTGACAGTAGATATCATTCCAAGCTCTGTGTCATTCTCAGGTTTGATAAGCATAACTTCTATTTTATATTGTTTACAAAACTTTTAAGCAGCGAAGAACGGCATTTCCAATGCTTTTCTTGCATTATGCAAATTACCGTGACATTCTCTTTCTTGTAATAATCATAACCGGCATTTTATAGTGTTTTGAAGTTAGAAGCATTGCTCATGCTTTTTAACATCCAAATGATCATCGATGATGCCTTCCTAGATTAAGAATTTATCATTTGCAACATTTGAGGTGAGAACCATGGACAAATTTGGCTTTAGCTGTATTTGGAAGCAAGAGAGACAATATTTGTAGATGCTTTCTAATTCCCTCTGGGTAACCTAGAGCAAGTAATTGGACAGATTTGTGTCTTTGTTTCTTCTACAAAATGGGATACTATAAACCATAACTATGGTGGGTGATGAATCCCCGGTTTAAAGTGATCATAAAGTAGTTTAAAAATTTGAATTTCCATTCCATGGAAATGCTTTAAGAAGTAAATGCCCCTTCAAAGCATGTCAGCAGCAACAGCTGATAAAGAAGAGAAGCAATGATTTTTGGTGCCATGTTTTATGTGTGTGTGTGTGTGTGTGTGTGTGTGTGTGTGTGTGTGTGTTTATGTGTGTGGAAATACTGGGGCAGCATTGGGGCAGATGTTAGTCTTCTGAAGCAGAAAACTTACTATTGTGGCTATTTAAAGAGACATTTCAACAGGGCTATTTAAAGATGGATTTTCTTGCAGGGTAGGTGCTAGTGTTAGTAAACTGACCATTGTCATGCTTGAGGGGTAGTAAAGTGGTGTACAAGTAAGGGAGAGGTGGGATGGATGGATCTCTGTTACAAGTGAGACATAATTATTGTTGCCCTTGGGGTACCTGGGTCATAGTAAGTTAGTTCTCTGGCGTCCTTCCCTGCAGAGGATGTCTGGGTTAATATGTCTTTTGTCATGTGAATTCCTGGGAGAGTGACCACACAATTTCTGCTCGATTTTTCTGTATTAAAATTAAAATTAGTGAGTGAAAACAAGAACCCCATGTGTCTAATGGTCCTCTCTGGGCCTTCATCCTGAAGGCACGTCCACTCTAGAAGCCTTAGACCAGGGGTTGTGAACCTGTGGCCTTGAATCCACACGCGGCCCTCTAGGTCCTAAAGTGTGGCCCTTCGACTGAATCCAAACTTCACAAACCGAATCACAAACTTTTCCCATCCCTGCCTTAGACTTTCACAATCCAAGAAATCCAATGCAAAGAAAATTGCTCCTCTACCAATACCCCAGGAAGAAGCTACATGCTTCTGTGAGGCCATGCAGCATAATGGTAAGGGTGCCCAGTTTGGAGTCCAAGAACGCAGCCTCCTACTATAACCTCGAATGAGTCCCTCGGCTTCCCCTGGGCCTTTGTTTTCTCGCTTGCCAATTGAGGATGTTAGCTGGATAATCTCTACAGTAGGCCTTTAAAGTACACCTTTGTCACCCTGCAGTGGTGAGTTTGATAGGACCAAGGTATAAGCAATCCTTACAACAATGTGCATTTGTTGTACTTGGAGGAAAGGCAGCAAACTGGTATTTGGAAGTCATGTAGATGAGCCACCTTCAAAAGTCCTTGATGAAAGATACAAAGACTGCACCTGAGGGGATACTAAAATTGCTTTGATAGGCCAAATGCTATCAAAACAAAATAACAACAAATATTCAAAAGGCCAAAAGTTTTTAGCCTCAGCCAATGGCCTAGATTATTTTAAGCAATATTTGACACAAGAAAATTCTAAAATGTCACCCTCCCTCCACCCCGCCCAAATTTGGATGATTCTTCTAAAATCCCTGTAATAGTATTTACCATGTATTTCCCAGGACAGGCTGTCTTCCTCACCTCTCCCTTTCCTCTGTTCCCCACCAGCTCCCTGGTACTGTCACCCCAAATGTGAGAGAGAGTTATGTTACTGAAGGCCCTAGCCTCTGTCCTTTGTGCTTGTTAGATGACACACTTCAGAATCACTTGTCACTTTGCAATCCTCTCTCTCACCAGAGTGTGTAGAGAGATAACAGAAACTAGACAGATAATGGATGTTTCTCAGCGTGAACGGAAGGGGTTTAAGACACAGAAATAGTTCGATGTTGACATTGGGATATGAAAATCACATCTTGCACTATATAACTTTCTGACTATACCTGGGCATGAAGAATATACAGATGAACAGGAACTTCCCACTTCCCTAACACAGTCTAGAAATGGGCCTAATTCGGCAAATTGCTCCTTCTAATTAGCTGAGAGATGTCACACAAATTGTTTTCAAAGACACATGGAATTTCAAAGTATTTGAATATGGTGATACACTTAAGCTAAACTATGATTAAAACTATGAACAAACAAGTCCCCAAACTTCTTTAATAATGCGGAAAGATCTTAGAATAAGGACCTCTGAGTTATTATTATGAATTTCAATTATAATTGCATACAATTAAGAAAAAATCTGATTTGTGGGGCTTTTCTGGTGGTTTATATTCAGCACAAAAGGATACAGAAAATGGTGTTTTATAGCTGTTAATATTTATTTTATTGACTCACAGACCTAGAGAATAACACATCCAAGCCCATTTGTGCCATGCGGTTTATATATCTTCAATATTCCAGCTTTGGGGAAAAAGTCCATTTTCTTCATCAGTAACAGAACATTTGGTAGTTAAAATCCCTTGAGACTTGGAGCATATACTATAGGTCTTGAAGAGTGTAAAAAAAGTTAAGATAAAAAGTTAAGAAACAAAAAATAAAAAGTTCTTAGTATAAAAAATTCTGAATAAAAAATTCTTGGAGAACTTTCAATATTTAGCATTTGTAAGTATTAATTGTTGGAATTCTAGGCTATATTAAATATAATATATTATCAGTTATGTGAAAGACATAGTTGAGAAAGTCTAGCCTTGGTGTTGCAGTGAATAGTGTGCTGGGCCTGGAGTCAGGAAGACTCATCTTCTTGAGTTCAAATCTTGCCTCGGACACTTACTAGCTGTGTGACCCTGGGCAAGTCACTTCACCCTGTTTGCCTCAGTTTCCTCATCTATAAAATGAGCTGGAGAAGGAAATGGCAAACTACTCCAGTATCTTTGCCAAGAAAACCTAAATGGGGTCATGAAGAGTTGGACAGCACTGAAACGACTGAACAACAACAAAGAGCCTTGGTATCAGAAAGCCTTTGGAGTCAAGTTGTCTACTCTTGATACATACTAGTTGTGTGACCGTGGGTAAGTCACTTAACCTCTCAATGTTGACAACTGTCTAAGATTATACATTATAATGTAAGATTATACATTATACATATATATGTATATATATACATATAAGATTATACATTATAATATAAGATTATACATTATACATATATATACATATAAGATTATACATTATACATTAAAGATATACATTATGTATATATATATATACATATATAAGATTATACATTATAAGATTATACATTATACAATCTTTGGTAGATTGAGTTTCCACACTGGGAATTTCTTTCACTAATTAAATCGCAAGTCTGGCCCACCCCACCCCACTAAACCCATAGTAATATATGTAGCTGTGTAGATGGTGTACACTTGCTAAGGACAACAAGGGTAGTGAAGGGCCTTTAATCCATGTTGTATGAGAATCAGTTGAAGGAAATACAGACATTTATTTTGAAAGAAAAGAGAAGATTTTCAGGTAACAAGTTTTTTTTTTTAAGTATTTAAAGGATTGAAGAGGAAATTGGTTTATTCTGCTTGGCCCTAGGGGGCAGAGTTAGGAGTGATAGGTAGAAAAGAGGCAAAAACAAATTTAGGCTTAATATCAGGAAAACATATCCTAAGAGAACTCTTCAAATAGAATGAACTGTCTGAGGAGGTAGAGTGTTCACTGGCGGTCTTTGAGACAAGGCAGGATGGTCACTCATTTGGGTATATTGTAGAGGGGATCCTATTTCTGGTGTGAATCAGATTAGAGCAGCTCCATGAGAGCTTCTCACTCTGAGGTTCTAGGCTTCTATCCAGGCAGCCTATTCTGGTCAGCTCAGTTTGGAGCATGTTCTTATCATGCCAAAGTCAAGGATTCTATTTCTATAAAGACATTTAGCTTTGCACAGTGAAAAAGCTTTCTGAGAGTTCATGGCCTCTCGTTAATGTATGCTGGTACACAGAAAAAGCCAGTAACTGCAAGCATATGGCCTTTTGATAGCTGTTAAGTAATGTTATTCTCCTCTTGGAGGCATAGCATATTTACTTTCTGTGAAGAGCTCAGAACTGCTCTGGTACAGTGATATGTTTCCATATTAAAAATATCATAGATGATAAAAATGAAATCTTGGACAATAAATAATAATGCAGTTCTATGTTTATTTTATAATTGTGTGTATAAACATACACTTCTAATATGTTTACATTCAAACTCTGTTGTAGAGAGTGCAACTCTGATGGGCTGGCCATATTGGTACATTTGCCACAAAGGCTATTTTACAGAGAACTCATCCAAGGCAGGTGCTCACATGGACAGAAGAAGTGATACAAGGATGCTCTCAAGGTCTTTCTGAAGAACTTTAGAATCAATTGTGTGATATGGGAGACACTGGCAAAGGGCCACCCAACATGGTGTAACCACATCAAAGAAGGCGCTGTGCTCTATGAATGAAGCAGAATTGCAGCAGCTCAAAAGAAATGTGAGATGCACAAATTTAGAGACATCTCTACTCCAAATGGTCATGTGTACTATTTGTGCTTGACCTATGATAGAGCCTTCCGAGCTCACGATGGTCTGATCAGACACAGTCAAGCATACTGTGTACCTTGACTCCAGCATAATGATGTCATTTTGGTCCTCCTTGAGAACAAAGGACAACAACCAACCAATGTATGTATTTACTCTATTTCCAGCTGCTCTGAGGAATGGCGAAATGTTTTGAGTTCTTTGGTGATGCCCATGGTCTAGAGCAATTTCCCATTTTGGTATCACTTTCCTCATCTTTGTTGCTATGATGAGCTCTCATGAAATAATATCTAGCATTTAACATTAGTGCTTTATGGCTTACAAAGTGCTTTAAAATATCCACTAAACCACATTGTCTCCGCTTCTTATGGAAATGTTTTATAAATCTTTAAAAAGTCATATTTGCCAATGCTAAGTTCCCCCTTCATCTCAGAAATACCCACGATTCATCAGAAATATGAAATACACTACTTTCATAGGGTCTTAAATTTCTCATTGAATTATTATGCTCATCAATAGTGACTCAGACTTTGCCTCAGTAGTGACAAGACTACTAGGCTCATTGGAAATAAAAACAAACAGCCAAACAAATCAAATCAAAATGGAACTTACCAAAACATTCTTTTGGGTTAATGTTTTATAACCCAAAGAAAATGTCCAGCTCGTACAGGTTTGCTTAGGCTTCTTCCAATAATAGTTTTGGCACCACCTATAATGAAAAAGAGAATATCACCTGTCTAAATGATGCTTTTTCTCTCCAATCTTCAATACACAATTTTTAGGTCTTGCCCAAGACAAGCGTTTTTTTTTCTTCATAGAAATAGTCAGCAGTTTTTTTAAACTGGGGTTCTTACTGTTCTTTCCACTTCAGAAGACTGTGCCTTTACAGCAAGTCTAAACCATACAGCAGAGGAATCAATAACAACCTCTCTAACTTTCAGGTCTGTCTGAAGGAAATCTTACTTGTTTTTTTCATACCTTGATTTCATTACTCGAGAACCTTCTAACACTATTCCTGCAGAAAACCCCCTCATCTACTGGTCCGTTACTTCTTTTGAGCATCAAGATGATTAGCTGTGTACTATGTCTTATTATGGGGGAAAAGGGTTCTTTGGCTTGGGATCTTCAACTTTTGAAAAAAAGAATGAATCATCATTCATTATGATGAATTTATGGGAAGGGGTTCTTATGAACCACTTCCTCAGTTTCCTAATTAGCCTCTTTGCCACAGGTACCTCCCCTCTCCTGTCCATCCTTTACTTAGCTGCTGAAATGATTTTCTTCAGTCCTGCATCTGATCCTATCACCCCCTTCTCAATAAACCCCAGTGATTTTCTATTGCCTCTGGGATTAAATATAAACTTCTATTTGGCATTTAAATGTCTACATAACCTTTCCTGTCTTCTTATATTTTATTCTCCTTACACTCACTCACTCTTGGCTTCAGCTACACTATCTCACTTAAGGCTCTTCACATAGGATACTGTACCTCCCACTTCCATGCTTTTGTACTACCTTTCTCCTCTTCCTGAAGGTTTTCCCTCCTCACCTCCACCTTTTAGTTCCCCTGGTTTCCTTCAAGTGTCAGCTCAAATTCCATCTTCTGTAGGAGGATTTTGCCAGGGTCCCCTCTGACCTCCTACCATCTTTCTAGTATACCTTCTTCTAGTATGACTTTCCATCTACTCTGAGTATCATATGTATATATATATATATATATATATATATATATATATATATATGTGTGTGTGTGTATACATATACATATATGTATATATATACACACACATTCACATACATATATACACATATATGTGTGTATATACATATATATTACTTAATTACATGTTATCTATTGTGTTAGAATGTGAATTCCTTGAGGGTAGGGACTGCTTTTACCTTTCTTTGTATTCTCAGCGCTTAGTAAATGCTTAATAAATGATTTTTGATTGGGCTTAAATATCGTTTACATCATATATGGGATTTTTATTGAAGTAATAATAGCCAGCTATTATCTTCAACAGCAAAAAATTAATTTAGCCAACAATTATTAAGAAATTACTATGGACAAGGTGAGGGTGATACAAAAAGAAAAATGAAAATCAGTCTGATATTTTGTTCAGGGTAGGGGGTGGGAATGAGGGAAGCTATATATATATGCATATATATGCATGTATGTATATGTATATGTGCATGTATATGTGTGTATATATATATATATATATATATATATATATACACACACACATATGCAAAGAAGAAACAACGTAATTCAAGGAATGTGAAGGCACTTACCCTTGGGGATTGGTGATCGTACAAGGGATTATAAATTCTTCAGCCTTCTTATCTACTTCCTTGTATCATCATTTAGTACTCATATAGAGTGAAACATGTAGTGATCATGATAAATGTTATTTTTGTTGTTTAGTTGTTTTTCAGTCAGGTCTAACTCTTCGTGACTGCTTTTGGAGTTTTCTTGGCAAAGATACTGGAGTGGGTTTGCCATTTCCTTCTCTAGCTCGTATTATAGATGAGAAACTGAGGCAAACAGGGTTAAGTGACTTGCCTAGGGTCACACTTTCAGTAAGTGTGTGAGGCCAGATTTGAACTCAAGAAGATGTGTCTTCCTGACTCCAGGCCCAGCATTCTCTCTACTGTGCCACCTAGCTGCCCTGATAAATATTTTAGCCTTTTGTGTTACCATGGCCTTGTTGGTTCCAATATAGAAATAGATCTTTTTTATTCACTCATTCATTAATTTTAAAAATGCATTTATTGAATACCCAATATATTTTCAGCACTCTTATTACACGAAGAGTAGAAAAAAAATCTAAGACATAGCCTCTGCCCTGGAGGAGCTTACGGTATTGTTAGAGCTTTAAGATGTATTTATCAGTCAGACTAATTCAATACAAGTCAGTGTATTATTATAATGAGGGTTATGGACCATTATTGCTTTAAGCCAGGTGAGAGATTTTGCAAGGCTTCTTGGATCAGGTTGGACTTTATATGGGGCATATACTTGTGAAGGATTGTAGGATTTGTATAATGGAGAGGAATGGGGGTGGGGCGCATATTTCAGGTACGTAAGGAGCAGTGTGAGAAAAGGCATGAAGTAAGGAATGGATAAGTGAAACTGAGTAGACCTACCAAGCCAGCTCAGAGGAAACATGCTGGAGTCATATTATAGAAGGTATTTAATACCAAGCTAGGGAGTTTGAACTTCCAACTTCATTAGATGCTGTGAGATTTGATTAGAATTAAAGAAATAAAATCACTAAGTGTCTGATAAAAAGGGGTGCTAGAGGTTGTCTAGTCCAGGGGTTCTTAATCTTTTGTGTGTATGTGTTTAATGAAACCCCTTGGCAGTCTGGTAAAGCCCATTGACACTTTCTCAGAATAATATTTTGAAGTATGTAAAATAGATGGGTTTACAAAGAAAATCAATTCTATAGAAATCAATATAATTCACAGTTTATTCAGATACCTTTTAAAGAATTAGTTTATAGTTCAAACACTCTGTAAGAGCTGCCTGGAGGGGGTGGAAGAGGTGCCCAGCAACAGAATCTTGAAAGGGGAGACCAATGACACTTCGTGTCCTTTATGATTTTGTTCCCAGACAATCTCATAGGTCTTCACCTGAAATCCTCTAGCTGTGGTTACATTTCAGAATGAATTTTATTGGGAAATCAAGGTTTTTTTAATTTCCAGTTTTCATATTACATGTATTCATGCCTTCCCTATCTGCAAATTGATAGCTTATAGTGAAGTTTGATGTCTGTGTCCAAATCTGAGAATCTTTAATTTCCTTCCAAATTAACCACTTTCTACATGAAAACTTTCCTGATACCCTCAGCTGCTAGTTTCTTCCCCCAGTCACCTTCTGTTTCTTTTGTAGATAGCACGTATATATCATGTCCCCTGATAGATTGTAAGGTCCTTGAGAAGAGGAACTGTTTTCACTTTGCCTTTTGTATTCCCAGTGCCTGGCACATAGTAGGTACTACATAACTGTTGTTTATTGATTCATCTCTTCTAGCCATATTTTATTCTCCTTGAGAGAAAAATGTTTTAAATTATAGAGTTAAATACCCAGGGTCACACAGCTAGTAAATATCTGAGGCTGGATTTGAACTTGTCTTCCTGACTCCAGGCCCAGGGCTCTTTCCACAAGCTACTCCACATATTATTCACCTTGAGAGTAAAAATATTTTAAATTATACACACACACACACACACACACACACACACACATTTATATGTGTGTAAGTATATATATACATATATATTTAAGATTTATACATATACATATGTATATATAGTTGTAATTTAGCAAAAATAAGGCCATATTACCCCCCTAGGTGTTAAAATACTTCTTTGAAATATATTTCTATTGTGAAATTTGGTGAATGGATCCATTTGTCATTTTTCTTCCAAGAGTATTGAGGATTCTGTAGCTGTTTTCTTCATGTGATGTATGAGTGACATTTTAAATTCTTGAACCAAGGAGGAGTTTCTCAGTGTATGGTAGAGATGGTAAAGTGTTTAATTGCAAAAAAACTGTTGAAGTTCCCAAAGAACTCATGAATTGGAAAGAAATGTTTACTTTTTCTGACTGCTCACCCTTTCAGAATCCTCTCAGTTCTCTTTAGAATTTTCCTTCCTCTTTTAGCAGGAATCTGTTAGAACAAGGTCACTGAAGACAAAATGTTGGTTTCCATGACCTCATTACTGAAGCCAGAACAATGTTTTTATGGTACAGAGCCTGAAGTTTCCCTACTAAAATGATTACTTAAAACACCCCCATTGGATTTTTTTAAATTAGAATTTTATTGATATCTTTTGTTTTTTTACTTTTTGTACCACCAAAATTTCTTCCTTCCTGGAGAGCCAACCCAGATAACAGAATATACTTACTAAGTTCGAATTTCAGTACTGCGATGGTATTGACAGGGGCTTTGGTGTTATTGGCTGTAACTCTGTTACTTTAACAATCAACTTAATAACAATAGCTATATGATTTTAAAGCCCTTCTAAATTTGAAAGATATTGGTACGATTACTAAGGATGGACAAGCCATAGGAGAAATTACTGGTATCTTATATATCAAAAAACTCTATACATTAGTAAGTCTAGTAATAAAGGCTTAACTTTTACTTTCTGCCTCCTCCTAATTTTGTCTGTCTATCATTTGTGACCACACCCTCAGGCAATTTTCCAGGCGCCTTACTCCCTATGGTACCACATTTTTTTTTCTCCTGACTGTAATTTCTTCTCATTTAATCTTTATTTTCCTCCACGTAGTCCTTGTCTCCATTCTTTGCCTTATTGGACAACCATGCTGCCTCTGAATTTAAAGCCGCTCTTTTGTTGAATCACACTACCTTTTGCATTAAAAAATGGTCTTCCTTTTCTGTTCCTCATTTCCCTTCCCCCTCAATTCCTCTTGGAACAGTTTCCCCGCCAAAACGAGCAGTTAAAATGCGGGAAAGAGAACAGAGCCAATTGTTAGCCAAAAGGTCTTTTGATTGGCGTTCTGAATGTAGGTAGCTCCTTTGATCAGAGCTAAGATCTTGAAAGGTTGATTTTGCAATGTTTGCAGGCTTTGGGGTAGATGATTCAATTGCCATTCTTAGCTGACAACTGGCGGAAATGCAATAGTGTCCGAGCAAGTCTAAGCAAATAATTTGATCTCAAGACAATGGCCTAACAATGGTTTGAAAGCCTCTGGGTGCCAAGTTCCAATGAGAGAACAATGACAATGTTTGGCAATATCAAACCACCATTGCCACCAAATATAGTCATGGCAATTCTAGAGGGACAATGTAATAGTGATACAATGAATGATATATTGCGGTTCAAAAAAGACTAGGGAAATATTCATAGTAATATGACAACTAGGTCAGTGTTGGAAAATTTAAGCCATAAGTAACAAGTTAAATGGGCAATTGGAAGCCTCTTCTTTGAACTTTAAGAACAATGACATAGACAGAAAGATCTTCCCAAATCTGATCAGATATAATATGCTATTTATAGATTTAAGCTACTAGACTTAACAACAATTCATGAAATTAAAAACACGTTTTGATGGCTCTGTGACCTCAGTAATATGGACACTCACTCAAATGGTATAGACAGTAACCCATTCATGACTGCCCATTCTGAAGACCCTACATAGAGCTTCAATTCATGGTGCTAGGGGCTTTCCTCTAGCTCTCTTGATATTGAATAAATGGAGCATGTGGATTGTCAATCAGTTATCACTTGTTCTAGTCGCACATCTATTTGATGACTTTTTTATATTACTAGTCCTATATAAGTCTTTGTTGGAAGACCCTGATGACCTTGTGGCATCATGGCAAGGGACTGTACTGGGTAGGCCCTGGTGTCCTGGTAGGTGGCTAGGTGACTTATGAAGCCTAGTCTCAGGGTTGAAAGGTGTATAGGTAGAAGTAAATATTCATCCAATTAGATAATACTGGATAGACCCTGTGAGTTGAGAGTTGGAATTGAGAAGACCTGAGTTTGAATCCTACCTCAACACTTACTGAGTGAGTCATCCTGTGTAAGTCATTCGATTTCAGCCTCAGTTTCCTTGTTAGTAAACTAGAAGTGCTAATAGCATGTACCTCATAAGATTTTTGTGAAGCTCAAAAGAGATAATATACTCTGTATATTTACATATAAAGTATATATACAAAATCTATCTGCAATGTCTATAATATACTTTGTAAACATTAAATTACTATGTAAATGATAGTTATTATGATTATGATTATTACTAGAAGTAGGAGTAGTATTCACTCAACAACCAATTAGGAGATCTTAGTCTTTGAGTAGAGTCCAAAAACTGAGATTAACTTCCCTGAGTTTAGTGAGGGACATAGTTTCTACTGACAGTTATTGAGTTAATTATAAAACTCTATTACAATGTAAGCTTATTGAAAGCCTGGGTGACCTCCTTTTTTTTTGTATTTATATTTCCAGAAGCTAGCATGGCAGCAAGCGCATAGTAGGCTGTTAATGGATGCTTATAGGTCTGCTGTTTAGTAATGTATTACAGCTTGCTTATACCTTCCATTTGCCAATGGCTGACAATCAAGTTTGTATAATAATACCTGACAATTTTATATTTACAAAACACTTTTGATAGATTACCTTCATTTGATCCTCACATCATCCTTTAGAAGCAGATGCTGAAAGCACTATTATTCCCCTTGTATAGGATAGATATTGAGTAGGTAATTGGACCTGAGATTTCATTGGTGTAGGGAACTCTCAATTAAGAAACTTCCTTCTGCCAATTCAAGTCAATACTTTCACTGCAACTTAAAGGCTTAGAGAGTGCCCAGGTTCATACAGTCAGTATGCGTTAGGGATGGGACTTGAATCCAGGTCTTCTCTATCTTCTATCCACTATGTCAGGATTCCTCGTTTTCTTTTGTAGATATAGAAATTGAAATTCAGAGAGCTTAGATGACTTGATCTGGATACTTGATTAGCAAATGGGAGAATTGGGGTTTGAACCTTGGTATTATGATTATAAGACCAGAGCTTGACTGCATACTTCTTTCACATAAGGGCTTTAGGATGGATTTAAGGGAAAAAAAATAAAAAAACCCAAAGGTCTCAAATTCTTCTCTCCACCCTACAATTCCCGCCAAGAAGACATTTTTCCCTTTCCCTTTCCACACCCATCCATAAAAAGTCCAAGATATTTAAATGAAGGAAAAAAGAAAGGAAGGAAGGAAGGTGCAGGAGCCCTGATCCCACCGAGTTTCTTTTTGCCATTGAAAGGGGCCTTCCCTAAGTAGACATTGCCATGATGGCTTCATCTTCAGACAGTGATGTAATCTTTGTCCACTTCCTGGCCATCTTCATGAGCTCATCGTGAGATCTAATTCCAGTTTACATGAATTGGGACATATCACTCTAGGAATATATTATGAAATTATATTACCACATACACTCCCAAGGTAGCGAACGATTTTATTGAATGGTGCTAAGGAATGAAGCCAAGAAAATATTTTGGAAACCTAGACAGACAGAGCCTGAAAGAGATGGATGCAGTTTAGGGACCAAAGGAAGATTGAAGAGACCTAGAAGGGGAGTGTGAGCCAAGGACAAAGAGCTTTGCCAGACAGCCCAACCCTGGGGTTATACATTGAACCCAAGTGGGGATTTGTCTGTTTTTATGTTTATTTTCTTATTCCACAAGATATAAACACATCTATTTAGTTTGGAAAACATGTCTTTATTACATCCTGAACCATTTCCTTTGTAAGAAATATTTTTCAAAAAGATGTTCTTGAAGCATTCTCCAAGCAGAGAACAACCCAGAAGTAGATTGATTATATTGTGGTTGCCTTCAGAGACTCACATTCACATCTTTTGCCTTTGTAATTGGATACTGTAATGTCATCTCCACAGGCTTCACTTGGTGTTTTAGAGAGATCATTAAACTCGAGGGTCCTAAGACAAACATAGTAATGTGCATCCTTAGATACTATACATAAAATGTAAATACAGCCTCTTGGCTTCTTTCAAACATTGTCTTTGAAGAAAGGAGATGCTAATCTAGATTTGGTGCTGTCTACTTTATATTTATATGAATATATATTATGTATACATATGTGTATATATATATATATATTCTCTGCACTTTGAAACATTTAACTATTTTTTTTTTCTAAATGGAACTGATTGGCTAGTCTTTGTTTCCTCTTTGCTGATGAATATTTATGGAGCAGACCCACAAAAGAAGCAGCATTGTCTCATAGATATTGTATATTCATATTTAGATGTATTAGTGGTCTCACTGATATGCGAACTTCTTCCATGAGTGAAATTTGAAGGGCCTCACACCATATATACATAATCTTTATCTGTGTCTTACAGAGAAGATCCACACAATATTTTGGAACGTTCCTTCTGGTTATTTGAATATAACGAGGATTCCAGCGTAGCATTCAGGTGGTCAGTCTCTTGTCATGTGACCTTCTTTTCTTTTCATTTTTTTTTTTTTTGTGGGTGGGAGGTATGGATATGTAATTTCCTTGGTAGAGAGCTCTTTCAATTAGTACAGATTATCACTTACTCTGCCATTTACAGTTTTAGAAGACTGGCTGGAATGTTGAGAAAGTGACTTTTTTTTTTATATACAACCAGAATGGGTCAGAGGTGGGACTTGAACCTTAGTCTTCCTGATTCCAGGACTATCTTCACTATGCCACAATCTCTCTCTAATCATCCATATCCTTAAAGTTAAGGTTTATAGCATGTTTTTTTTTTTGTGAGCCAGTGATAGTTGTTAATATCCTACAGCTGGTGGGCTTGCTATTGAGAATTCACAGTTATCCAGCACTTAAAAGTCTCCAAAATGTTTTCCTCACAACATTGCTATAAAGTATGTGGAAGTAGTATTACTCTCCTTATTTTTTTAAATGAGGAAACTGAATTATAGAGAATTGGAGACTATATCTTTGAATTGGAAGAAGGGCATATACACAGAAAGATCTGCCCAAATAAGAGGAGGATTTAAATACAGGTCTTTTAACCCCAAGGCCAGTGCTTTTCCCACCATGCTAGGCTGTTCCTACATTAATGGTCTGAGAAAAAATGTGTCCCCTACTCTGAAGGAGCTTGTAACCCAGGAACAATCCAGAAATAGAAACTGTGAGAATTAATTAAATGGCAATGAGCCTGTTTATGTGAATGCAAAGTTTCATTCTGCTTTCATGCATTTTGCATGAATACATAGTGCATACATAATAAGAATGATGAAGAGAACACATTGTATTGAATTTTGGAAATTACCCAGGACTTTCAGCCACCCCAGATTTCTTAAAACAACAAAACACCTAATTTTTTTAAACACTAATGTTCCCCTAGATGTTACATGGTTGCAAATCATTTAATCCCCCAATCTCTGAAGAATCAAAATTATTGTTCCCTCAAAGGGCAGAAAGGTATGATAAGCTTGTGACATATTACCAATCACAGAAATTTATTAGAATCTTAGTCCATCATTAATCTAAAGGCAAAACATTATTGATTATAACACAATCGTGCTAAAATTGATGTAAAATGTATATAATCGAAGTAATGTATGATTAACAATAAAGGCTGGACAATCAAGCAGTTAGAGTGAGGGACAACCAATGGTATTTGTGCTGTATTGTACTGTATTGGATAGAGTGCCAGCCTGGAGTGGGGAAGACTCTTCTTCCAGAGTTCAAATCTGACCTCGGACACTTACTAGCAAGTTACTTAACCCTGTTTGCCTCAGTTTCCTAATCTGTAAATTGAGCTGGAGAAGGAAGTGGCAAACCACTCCAGGATCTTTGCCAAGAAAACCCCAAATGGGGACACAAAGAGTCAGACCTGCTGAAAATGACTGATCGACAACACATAGTGATCAACTAGGCGCCACATAATGATCTTCACTGCCTTCTAAGAAAACAGGGGTGGGGGAGAGAGAGAGAGAGGGAGAGAGAGAGAGAAAGAGAGAGAGAGAGAGACAGAGAGAGAGAGACAGAGAGAGAGAGAGAGAGAGAGAGAGAGAGAGAGAGAGAGGGAGAGAGAGAGAGAGAGAAAGAGAGAGAGAGAGAGAGAGAGAGAGACAGAGAGAGAGAGAGAGAAAGAGAGAGACAGAGACAGAGAGAGACAGAGAGAGACAGAGAGACAGAGAGGGAGAGAGAGAGAGAGAGAGACAGAGAGGGAGAGAGAGAGAGAGAGAGAGAGAGAGAGAGAGAGAGAGAGAGAGAGAGAGAGAGAAAGGGAGAGAGAGAGAAAGAGAATTAGAGGAAGGCCTCTACTATGATGGTTGGATACCCTATGGAAGATTTGTAGCAGGTCATGGACAAGAGTCGCACATGATGAGAAGGTATGAATGGATTCAGATCTGTACTGTGGGAAGAACAGTCACCCTCTCTGAAGTTACAAATACACTGGGTGTTGATATATTTAGAATGAGCATGCAAGCTCTTGGTTCCACATGCCCACTTTTAGAAAGCTTCTCTTCTAAGGACAATGGACTAACTTCTGAGTCCAGTTTTTCAGCAATATGAGGTTGAATTAGGGCTACATCCATTGCTAATGTCCGTTTCATCTGCTCTGGGAGAAAGTAGAAGTTAGTGGTTTTGAACACTTAGGGCGAGGCTAAGCAGATGTGGAGAGAAAGATTATTCCAAATGAAGCAAATGGTGAAGGAAATAAAGTCCTTCAGCAGATTTCATTTGGATGTTATTGAACATAGAAAAAATGCAATTCAATTCAACCACCATTTATGGATTCACTGTTAGATATGTGAAGCACTGTGCCAGGTGCCAGGCATGCAAAGAAAAAAAAAAGAGAGTGTTCAGTTTGAACAAGGAATTTTACTTTCTGCTGGAGCAGAATAGAGATAGTAACACCCTCTCTCCATTTGGATTTTGAGTGAAAATGATTCTAGTCTAATTGTATGGCAGTGTTGGCTTTGATTCCTGCCATAACATTCTTTCTCACTTTTGAAATCACTTTGGTGTGAATGAGGCTTTCTGTGGGACAAGAGGGAAATGGAATTATAAATGTTCAAATTGGACCATAGGATCTGCAAAATGAGATTTAATATAAAAATATATGCATATGAATGCAGACTATCTGGAACACAGGCACAAAAGTGAACAGAACACACAGAAAGAATGGGGCTGTTTTTCATCCAGTTGGACAGGGTCTGCCATTGGCTGATTTCAACTAACCATTGCCAGAAAGACATCACCCATTTTAATTTTTGAACTTTTTTTGCCTAATGGATATCGGATGAGTTTTCTGTTGTAAATCAATAATACTTCGCCATTAGATTAATAAAGAATTAAACTTTCAAAAAATCTCTAAAAGCTTTACATTAAAAAAACAGTCCTTTTATAAGAAAGAGATTCTCTGTTTTTTAGGAAAGTATAGAAAAAAAGTAAATGCATTTTGGAATAATAGGGAAATGTTGAAACAGTGAATGAGTGTGTGTGTGTGTGTGTGTGTGTGTGTGTGTGTGCGCATTCCAGTCCATTGCTTTGTTATCTCAGCTGTCCAGAATCATGTTATGTAGTCCACAGTGCTCTAACTTACAGCAAATAAGATGCAGGAGTATCAGACTGAGTACAAGGTCTGCCTGACTACATAATAGATGATTAGACAATTTAGTGTAAATGGAATGATCAGAATATATTGGATATGGCTACAATCTACTTCAAATGATGGCCTATCATTTCTGGAGATGCTCTGAAATGCCAGGGTAACTGGAGTCTGTCTTGGAATGTGAATAAATGGGTACTGCAGTCTTTCTAGTCTTTTATCATACTTAGGATGATTAATGGGGAAAGAAAAATGTAGCATGTATTTGTCCATTAATTCAATACTTTTTAGAAGTTGACCTTTTCCGTAATCCTGAAGAGGATCCCCCCCCCATTGTAACAAAGAAGAAAGATCATTTTTTTTTGGAAAAAGAAATATTTTATCCTCCTCATATTTCTATGTAAGGTCAATCTAATGCCAAAACCAAAAAGAGCAATCCGGTGGTCAGTAAACTGCTAACCTTGCTATTCACCAGACAAAGAGAAGCCATGGAGTATTCCTCGAATTTCCCCTTTATGAAATAGTACAAAATAATGTGGTGGAGGAGCTGTGCACACTGGGCAGCAAGCTGAGCTTCCTGTCTCCAACAAAAGCGTTTTCTTCAGAATATGACGGTGCCATAAACAGCCAGCCCTGAGCTTTACTTATTCTGTACAGATTCTTTTTAGACTAATAACATTTTCCATGCTCATTCATTTTGAAAATTATTCCAGAGGGAGAGTGATTGTGAGCTTTCTCTGTTAACTTTTAGAAATAAGATAATTTAGGTATAGTTTGGAAGCTTGAAATAGGAGATGACCAACAGCATGGTTTGGACAAAAGGGCACTGGGTCAAGAATCAGGATAACTGGCTTCTCTTCCTGAATCCAGAACTAACTAATATGACCTTGGGTAAATCTCATAACTTCTGTGTGCCTCAGTTGCTTCATCTGTAAAACTAGAGGGATTGACTAAATGATCCTTTCCAACCTGCCTACTCTAAAATCCTCTGAATAGTTTTCGCGGTAAGAGATAAATAAGAATGCCATTCAGGGCCGTGATTGAGTTTTCTAGGGCACTCCCTTTCTCAATAATCCACCAGTCCCCAAGTATAATGATGCTTGAGCAGAGGGGAAGGGTGCCCATTATAGCTTCTAGATGGAAAAGAAAAGGAAGCTATAGCCAGGAGGTTACCACCAGATTCAATTCGGGGAGTAGGTGTGGCTGTTGCTAGCTGAAGGAAGTGAGGATAGCCAAAACAACAGTTTGTGGAGGACAGCCAGACTGAGTCCCCTCCTTCGGTGTGCCTATGGTAGCTGCCTTGGTGGTCACACCCTTAGCATGGCCCCACACAAGTGTCATTGAGTTGGCAGCATGTTGAATTCTTGATCTGCATGGAATCTACCTCATAACTCTGCCAAGCCAGAAAGTATATCAACTCCCAGAGTCATTGAAACATGAGGTAAAGCCTCCTAGCTGAGAAAAGCTTGGAGTGGATTTTTATATACTGACAGGACAAGACTTTTGAGGGAATAATTATAAATTATTTCATGGGTGTTATGCATACAGCATTTCTAGTTTGCAAAAGGGTTTGGCATACATGGAATAAAAGGAACCATAAAAAATATGGCTAGAGGGCCTTTACAAACTACATCAAATGCCCCTGGGGAAATAGCATATTTACCTTAGTTATGGGCCAACCCATTCCTGGTTTTCACTTAAAAATTTAGAATGGTTTCTGGAAAAGGCCTTAGCCTAAAAGGGCCAGGGTCTCCCATTGCATCCTGGGTCATCTCCAGTCATCCTGATGAATATCTGGCCACTGGACTCAGACGGCTCTGGAGGAGAAAGTGAGGCTGGTGACCTTGCACAGACCTTCATCACTCAAATCAAAGTCAACTGCAAGTCATGTCATCAGTTCCCTGATGCCATGGTCCTCTTTGAAAATGAAAGACAAATACAACAACAAAGGTCTCTCTTTACCATTACCCAGCAATGGAAGTTCTGACTGAAACAAGAATTCTTAACTTTATGTTCAGGTCATAGACCACTCCCTTACATCTCCACTTTGTCAGTCTGGCAAAGCCAATGGATCTATTCTCAAAATTGTGAATTTTTTTAAAAAAATGCATAAATATAATAAGATTACAAAGGAAACCAATTATATTAAAATACAATCAAATTAAAAACAAACAAACAAAAATTTCATGGAACCCAGATTAGAACCACTGCCCTTGAGTATTTATAAAGAACTAATCATAATGCATAGTTGTATCTAGTGACCATCTCCAAAGGCAGGAGTCGGGGGGGGGGGCAGTGTTTAAAGAAAAATATCTTCATTAACAACAGGTTATTTTTGCTGGAACATTTCAGCAGCCTAGAGACTGAGTTAGCCTCTGGTCATCTCAGATTCTTAATAAAGATCTGCTGAATGAATAAATAAATGACCTGGTGAAAATTTTCATCTACTTGATTACTGATTTAAAACCTAAGAAACAGATTCCTTGGTCAGACCAATGGTTCTTTCTTCTTAGTCTCTGGCAATGGCAATCATTCATTTGTCCATGAGACAGCTAGGTTTTGTAGTGGAGAGGACACTGGATTTGGAGTCAGGACAACTTGAGTTTGAATTGTGATCTTTATTAACTGTGAATCTGAACAAATCATTTAATTTATCTTAGCTCTAGTTTACTTACCTGTAAAATGGAGACACTTTTGACACCTACACCATAGGACTGTTGTGAAGGAACAAGTGAGATAATATGTATTAAAGAACAAGGCAAACTTTAAAATGCTACATAAAGATTGGTTGTTATTGTCTAATAAACATTTATTAAATATATAGTATGTGCCAGTCACTTTGGTTGGCCTTGGGGACACAAAAACAAACAAAAATATCTCATCATGACAAGGAACTCAGATTATTTTTGTGAGGGGAAAAATATGTAAGTGCAAAAAAAAATTAAAATAAGTAATAGCTATTTAAAGTGAATAATAAACTAAAGAAATTTTAGCATGGTGGATAGATAGCTGGCCCCACAGTAAGGAAAACCTAGGTTTTAAGGACTACCTTTGTTCTCTTTTGGCTGTGTGACCCTAGATGAATCATATAATCTCTTAGTACTGCAGGCAAAGGAAATACTGACTTATCTTGGTAGAACGCATCACTTTAACTGAGCTTGGAAGGAAGCCTGTGATTCTCGAGGTGTGTGAGAGTGAGGGTGGGGTGGGGCTAGAAGGGTTTTTGGTACAGTGTAAGCATGAAGACAGACAAGAGTTAAAATACTCTATGTAGGGAACAGCAAGTTAGATGGGAAGAGTTTCAATGTGAGTGCCAAGCAGAAGGGTTAATTCCGTTCTAGAGGCAATGAGGAGTTCCTGATGTAGCAGAGATCAGACCTCTGCTTTATTTAGAATTATTCGTTTCCATGGTGCCTTAAAAAAAACTATGATTTTATATAAGCCCCTTTAAACTCTACACTTTAGCCTTACATATCTCTCAGTTAGCAAAGATAATCAGATTCCTTACTGAGGCTTTGATTCTAAAATGACTTCTCGTATTTTTGTTGCTGTTCAGTCATGTCTCACTCTTTGTGACCCCATTTGGGGGTTTCTTGGCAGAGATGCTAGATTGGTTTGCCATTTCTTTCTCCAGTTTGTTTTATAGATGAGGAAACTGAGGCAAACAGAGCTATGGGATCTGCCAGGTTCACACAGCTAGGAACTGTCTGAGAACAGATTTGAATTCAGGGAGATGAGTCTTCTTGACTCCAAGCCTGGCACTCTATTCACTGCACAACCTTTCACCTTTGATTTTTTTCTTGCGTGTGCTGTGTTTTTTTCCCCAGTCTGCCTCACTAAGGTGGTTTTCCCTCTCTTCCCAGCCCTTTGGCCATTTCTGGGAATTTCTGTTGCTATTTTTCAGTCATATACAACTCTTCATTACCCCATTTGGAGTTTTTCTTGGAAGAGATACTGGAGTGGTTTGACATTTCTTTCTTCATCTCATTTCACAGATGAAAAAACTGAGGCAAACAGGGTGAAGTGACTTTGCCCAGGGTCACACAGGTAGTGGGTGTCTGAGGGCAGATTTGAACTCAGATCTTCCTGACTCCAGGTCTGGTTCCCTATCCACTGTGCCACCTAGCTGCTTATGCTTAGTTATCTCAAACTATCCTAAGGTTGAGCCATATCTTGGTACAGGTATTTGCCCATGTTTGAAATGAGCACCTCACCTTTACCTTGTAGATATCCCTAATTTCCTTCAGAGCAGCTCTGTTCACAGGCCACTTTCTACAAGAGGCCTTTCCTTGTTCCCACAAATTGTTAAAACTATCTCTGTCTTAAAATTATTTTCTATAATTTTGTAATTATTGTGCTTTTACTTATGTGTGTCTAGAATGTCTACCTTGCACAGAAACTGAGTTCCTTGAGGTTTGGGGCTTTGGATTTTGTCTTTGTATTCTTAGTACTTAGACAAGGCAGTGTGTTGCAATGGATAGAGAGACGGCCTTAGAGTCAGAAAGCTCTGGATTTAAGTCCTGTCTAGGACACATACTGACTATGTGATCCTCAGCAAGCCACTTAATGCCTGAGTATCCTAAGGCCCTAAATTTTAGAGAATGTGTTGCATTCGGTATCGGTAAAGGGAGTATCCTCACTTGGTTTTTAAGAATAGCTAACATTTATATAGTGTTTTAAGGTTTATTAAGCAAGATATATGCATATATACACGTGTATATAATACATTGTATATATGCATAAAACACAGTATAATGTACATATATAATACACTATATATTGTATATATAGTATATATACATTTTGCATATGTGTATATAAACATATATACATACATAATATATGTGTGTATTTGTGTATATATACACATACATCTGTCTGTCTCCATTCCTTTCTTCCTCCCTCTTTTCTCCCTCCCTCCCTCCCTCCTTGTCTCTCTCTCTTTCTCTCTCTCTCTTTTAGCCCAGGGGTTTTTAACCTAATTTTATGCCATGGACTCTTTTGGCAGTCTGGTGAAGCCTATAGACCCCTTCTTAGAATAATATTTTTAAATGCTTGAAATAAAATACATAGAATTGCAAAAGAAAACAATTATATTGAAATAGTTTCTATCTATCTGAAGTCATAAACCCCAGGTCAAGAACCCCTATTTTACCTCACAACAACACTGAGAGGCAGGCACTATTATTATCCCTATTTTATAGATGAGGAAAATGAGCCAGACAGTGGTTGAGTGACCTGCTCAGGGCCACATACAAAATGTCTGAGGCAGAATTTGAACTCAGGTCTTCCTGACTCTAAGCCAGTATTCTACTACTGTCCTACCCGGCTAATTCCCTATCCCAATGACATCACAGGGCAAGTCCCTCGCCCCAGCACTTGGAACAGTGCTTGGTATACAGTAGGTACCTAAAAGATCCTTTCTTAATTTTCTGTCTGTTTTCCAGTTCCCTCATGTCTTTTGCTTCCTTTCTTCATTAGGAAGTCTGAGGCTTATGTAAACTGGGAGAAATTCAGGGAGATCAACAGCAGGCTTTACCTCTAGCAATCTTTCTTCTCATCACATTAGCCTCCCTATGTTGGTTACCTCCAATTTATCCTGCCCATACCTTGTTTGTATATAGTTGTTTCTCCAATTAGACTGCAAGCTTCTTGAGAGTAGGGACTTATTTTCTCCCTTTTCTTTGTAGTCTCAGTACCTGGCACTTGGTTGGCACTTAATAAATGCTTGTTGACTGACTAAGCTATGGGCCTGAGCAGCCATAATAATCAGTTCTCTTTTAGGACTATAACAGTGCTTTATATTTTCAGAACAAAAAGTACAAATATCCTGTGAAGGGGGAGGGAACAGAAGAGAATAAGCATTTATGTAGCACCTACTGCATACCGTGCATTGTGCTAAGCCCTTTTGACAAATATCATCTAGGAATGTGGTTAAAATCCCTGAAGGTGGGAGTGGAGGGCACTAAAAATTTTCTGGTTATTTCTTATCTCTGAGGCCTTGAATGGGGTTGAGAGAGTGTTGGTATCTGTGAGAAATCCATTCACAAGTGTGATGGTCTGTCAGTAGGTAATTGTGGAAGAAATTATCATCAGTAGGGGTGAAAGAATTCCTGATGGGCTCATAAAACTGACTGAAAACAGAAAAAAGGGGGTTACCAGGGACACAAAAAGAGCCCCCTTTCCCACTTGGTTGACAAACAGAACAAGCATCCAGCACAGTTTCTCAGAGACTGAAGTGTCTCCAGTTGGACTCATGAGACTGACTCAGTCAGCCTTGACATTAATCCGGGGCTGGGAGGGAACAGCCAGCAGATGAAAGAATATAAGAAATTGTCGTTACAGAGTCTGGCTCAGCATTCTCCACCACCATAAATGATGAACATACCCACGAGACAGGAGGTAGGAGGAGCCCGTTGGGCTGCTCGAGTTTTCAGCAAGCTGTCTCTGCTCCACTTCCTTTTGATTGTCCTGGAAAGCTAAGAAAAGTAAAAACAATGTCGCTACTTTGTGAAACCTGCCCTTTGGAAAAGCTATGTTAAACAATCAACCTATGGGTCAATTGTGAAGGGAGTTAATGTGTGAGTCCCCGATAAAGAGATTTGCACGAATACAGTTTCAAAGAATTTCATATTTAAATATGGATCCAAGTTTGTTCTGCATAATAGTATAAATATAATGAAGGTGGGGTGGAGAAGAATTGGAAATCAGCCGATTTCAGCAAGCCAAAACAAACACTCCAACAAACGCAACATTTCACATAGATTTTTGTGCTAATTATCTAGTTTCTGATGTGAGCTCATAAAAGTAAAATGGGCATGGAACATACTGGCATTCAATTCGCCAACCATTTGGTAGAAACATTACGTGCCTCAGGTAGCAATAAAATAGACTATTTATCTGAAAATGACTTTTTTGTCTTGGTACATTGCTTTTCCTGGAAGGTTGTGATTTTGCTCAGTTATGGTAGTGAGATCCTCCTCATGTGCTTGGCATTTCTTGAAGACCCTTTAATTATAGTGGAATCTTTATTTTAGGGAAGGGGGAACACCTCTGCCAGCCCCCCACCCTAACCCCTTGAAAGTTTTAAAAAAAATTTTTTTAAGAATAAATAAGTATGTTTCAACCTTTCTTAAAAAATTCTTTCTGCATGAAAGGGCATTTCATAATAGACTATGAAGGCAATCTAAAATTAAATAAAGCTGGATTTAGTGTCTACAAATATTTGGCCCAATTCCCTGGAAAGCCACATTTGAACATTTTTTAATATATATTACAAGGCAGACAAGAATAATTATCTTCTCTTGAAGTTCCTTCCCCAGTGAGAGAAGTGTGTTTGCAATGCCCTGGTTGAAAGAAAATAGACTCACATATCCAATAAGTATGCTCAGGCTGGACCCTGTTCTCTTGCCCTCTGGCAGTGGAATTCTCTGTACCCTGAAGATGGCTCAGTTGTCTCTCAAGAAGGTACAGAGGCTCACAAGGACAAGATGGAGCTTCTGTCAAAGGACTAGGCCCGAAGGCCAATGATTATGAACTCTATGCATGTCAGTCCAGAGGATGCAGGAACAAAAACACTGATTCACTCTCCTCTTTTCGTATCATGTCCAGGATTCTTGGCTTTGAGTGATCTCCTCACTTGCTCTTTCATTCATTCCTCCTTAAGGGAGTATATGATGACAATAGGGCCTGTATAATAAACACGACTCCCCTTCACAATCTCTATGGACCAGCCAAATTGGCCTTGCTGTTCCTTACACATGACATTTCATCTTAATGCTTTCTTTCCTCCTCTGTGCTTTAGAATCCAGTTTTCTATAAAGTTTGGCTCAAACCCACCTCCTACACGAGGCTTTTCCTGATCTCCCCAGCTGCTAGGGTCTTCCCCCACCCAAATTACCTCATATTCATTTCATATATATTTTTTATGTGCATGTATTATCTCCCCATTAGAATCCTAAGCCCCACGAGGGCAGGGACTGTTTTCATTATTATTTCCTTTCTTAACTCTGTATAGATGCCTAATAAATGCTTTTGATTGATTGACTGTTTAAACTATAATGACAGCTCACATTTTAGAGTTAGTAAAGTGCTTCCCACACATTCTCATTCACACTTCTTTATCAGTCATACTAACTTGGTGTGTGTGTGTGTGTGTGTGTGTGTGTGTGTGTGTGTGTGTAATTATAATTCGATTCAATAAGAATGCAAAGTAAGGTAAGGACTGTTCTGTTTATATTCTTGTATCTCCAGACCTTAACACAACGACTCTCACTTCTCTTCCTGGTGAGTTCCTAAATCCCTGGACTTTCGCTTTTCTGTCCCAGGTGCTTTTTTGTCCTTGAGATAGAGGTCTCTTATCCCTGCAGTCTCTCTTCCTCTGATTGGTGAGTTCCTGAATAGGATTACCATTCCTCCATCCCTTTTCTGTTCCTTTCTATGTGCTGTCTTTGCTTATTAGAATGTAATCTCCTTGAGGGTAGGCACTTTTTAACGTTTGTATTTATTCCTAGCACTTAGCACAGTGGCTATCACATAGTAAGCACTTAACAAATTATCCATCCATCCATCCATCCATCCATCCATCTATCTATCTATCTATCTATCTATCTATCTATCTATCTATCTATCTATCTATCTATCTATCTATGTATCCATCCATCCATCTATCTATCTATCTATCTATCTATCTATCTATCTATCTATCTATCTATCTATCTATCTATCTATCTATCTATCTAGAACACAAAGGTATTCAGTAAATGCTTGTTGGTCGATTATTGAATTGAATTATAACATGCTTAATTTTCTGTATTAACTTCTACTCCAACTCCTAAAGTCAGGTCCTTGCAAAACCCTGACTTTCAATGTCTGATGGACTCGAGAGAGTTTCTGTTCCTCGTTATTCATCTTAAACTCCCAGAAACCTTGCATTTTTAGCCTCCATTTGTCTTGGGATCTTGTTGTTCCTGCCCTAGTGGCTAGTCAGGGCCTGTGATGAAATAGCTAAGCAATGATTTGAGGAAAGAACACATATCTTTTCACTGACAGAAACCCCAAGGCCAAGCAGTTAAATAAGAGATTTGGCTTCAGCAGAGCCGTATTGGGCCCTGACCTAGGTTATTTTTTTCAGGTACCATTTTTTTCTAAGCTTATATCTTTTCTATAGGGCATAGGCATGCACAGAGTATCCGCTGGCACATTCTACCCACCGCTACGATCCAGAACTACTATCTCTGAGACCGTGCCATTACTGACACGGCCAGGCTTATATCCCTTTCCCCTTTCTCCCTCTTGAGCGGACACCATCCACAATCCCCACCTCTGTGGGAAGGATCCCAGAACACTGGGCCAAATTCTCCTAACCCGATTCATTTCCTTCGTCTCATTCCTTACCATACAGACAAGGGCACTCACATTACTTGGATGAACAAGAGTCAGTAACTCCAATTCTTCTAGTGAAATGGAGGACCATTCAACCTTACCATCCTCTTGCAATTGCACCCATATATACATACAGCCTAATGCCTGGGTAACTCCATCTGACTTACCTTTGTACCCCAAGGAACCTCGGACCTTGTCATCTTCCCTTCAAATAAACTTTTAGGACTATAAGTTCTTTCTATCTCCTTGTATCTGAAACCTTCTATGAAATCTATCCCCCGTAAGAATGTAACCTCCTTGAGAGTAAAGAAGTCTTTGTATTCCCAGTGCTTGGCACATGGTAAATCCTTTTTTCATCCATCCATCATCCATCTACCCATCCATCCATCCATCTATGATTGGAATGGTAGGGAATACGGAAGACTTGCTTTGGGACCATGCCAATACATCCACACAGGATTAAGACAGAGAATACAAGACACTGCCATAACTGATTTATGCTCTGGAGACAGACAGGGTCAGACAAATGGTCAATTCCTCCACCACAGTCCAGACCCATATCTCACCTCTTGAAGCATAACCAACTTTCTTTCCTGAACTTTTATGGCAAGCGGTTGCTTGGATTCCTATGCTCTACAGAAATACTAGTGTTAATCTGTCCTCAGTTTTTGGTTTATTCTTGCTGAGGTCCCAACTGTTTTTCTCCTGTCCCATTTTTGCCTGATCACCAGCACAAGCAGACCTTACTCTGAGCATGCTATGGCTTATGGCATTGCAGCTCCCAAACTCTTGTAGTACGTGGTATTTATACTTCATGAGTTTAGAGTAACAAGAATATATTCTGTAGCTTTGAGTATTATAATTCTTAATTGGAAAATAGTCACAATTTAAATGTCAATGTGAAGGAATTATTAGTATAGTTCCATTATAATTTTGGTGTTAGAGGACAAGAGTAGCATTCTTGTAATAGGCTTTCCATGTTATTTACTTCAATTCAACACATGTTTTAAATGAGTATATGAAGGGAAAAAACATTTAGTAAGTGCTTACTATGCTCCAGGTACTGTGTTAAAAACTGTAGATGCAAATATTGTTTCAGCTTCCTTTTTATATGTTGTCTTTCCCCATTAGAATGTAAGCTCTTCCAGGACAAGGACTTTCTTTTTCTTTGCTTCTATCTGCATCCCCAGTGCCTGGCACATAGGCACATTATTAAATGTTCATTGTTTGTTAACTTACTTGCTTTTATAGGATTAGGGTATTGAGTGATCGTTCTCCACCAATGAAAAGAAGGTCTTGAGCAAATGGTCCTTTGAGCTAAGGGTTAAACTTGCATACTAGTAAGCAAGATAGTCTCTGCTCTTGAGGAATTTACATTCTATTGGGGGGAACACCCCATATAGGTGAACATAACTACCATGTATAGGAAATGCAGCACACTGTAACACACAAGGGGCATTTAACCGAATTTGTGACATACCGGAGTGTAAAAGCATCATTAAGAGTTGGAGAGAACTTTGGTAGTTTACTTAAAGCTATAAAATTTAAGTTTAAAGGTGTAGGTTACTGCTGCATATATCCACACCAGAGAGGTTTCATATCTGGCCTAAAGTAACAGTGGTTTGGGGGAGTCAGGTCCTAAAATACACTAGGCAACATTGAATTTGATTGTTTTGAATCCAAACCAATCTCGCAGGAGAAGAAATGTTGTGTTGTGGATGTTGAGAGGCCTGGGTTCTAGTATCTGTTCTGTATCTAAAATTAAGTATGTGACACTAAGCACTTAGTCTTGTGGTCTTGGTTTCTATATTTGTCAAATGGGGATATCATGCTTAATCTACCTCCCTCCCTAGGATTGTTGTAAAGATTAAATGAGACAATAATGAAAAAGTGATCTAACAAGGTTCAAAGTACAAATATAAAGCATTAGACATCTCTGCTATTACAAATGCAGTGCATCGTACCAATAGTACTGGAAGCTATAGCCTGCAGGAAAGCCATGTGGAGAGTAGCCTATTTTTTGGTGTTTTAAATTCCCTTACATCATGTTCTCCCTTTCGCATCGACCAATCTCCACCCCAACCTAAGGAAGCCAATGCAAATCAAATTGTATTCTGATGAACTCTCAGAGACTAGCCAAAATACGTAATGCATTAGAATCTGGTTATATCAGACATTTCTGGAAATAGTTGGGTGATCAGCTGGGCTGGGGAAATCTTTTGGTTATACAGAGATTTGCACTCCTCCTGTCTTTTGTAATGGAACTTAGCCCAAAGTGTTCATGGAATGGTGTAGATTATGTCCCTTAAGTTCCTGAAATATATCCAGCTAGAAAACACTGTGTTCTCTTAAGAAAAGGAAAATGGTCAAGGCGGTGGGGAACAGAGAAGATTATTTTTTAGTAAAACCTTAAATATTGAAGCAGGTTCCTCAAACTCAAAAAGTTCTTAACCTGGCCCTGACTAATTTAGTCTAAAACAATGCAGAAAAGAAATTTTGATCTTATGCCTTCATTTTTTGCAAATAAACTCATTTGGTTTGAGAAATGCAAAATTTTTAGCCTCATAAAGAATCAGATCTTACTTATGGCTCTGAAGTTTTTTGTTTTTTAAAGGGATTATAAGAGTTTGAATTGCCTTAACCGTGTGAATTCTTACAGAGAATCAGTTTTCTAACATGGCCTCATGGGCATCTGATTAAATAAAAGTTGCTACAGCTTTCTTTAATAATTTGTATGATGCCTTGAATATAGTAGGAGACTCAGTAGACTTCTAGTTGAAGGAATGAACCTTGAATTTGTTTGACTTGACTATGCCCATTTGTTACAAGAGATTAAGCTTTTAAGCAGAAATTCTCATTTCATCTCGTGCAGAGGTTGAATTATTAACCAAACCTCCATCTGAGTTAATTGGTTATTAGAGCAGTATGTAAAGTCTCCAAATCATTTCATTCAACTTATAGTTGACTCCTACTATGCGTAATTCATGGTGTCAGGAGATAACACCACTTATAGAATGTGGGGGACAGAATTCTGAGGAGTTCCCAAAAACTGACAAATCAGTATAGGAATTTAGGATTTTCTTTTCTTTTTTTTAAATAAAGAATGGACAAAATATAGAATGGGAGACAGGGTCTGCTAGAGAAATAAGGGAAGAGAGAAGAAGGCCTGTTGGAATCCAAAATCCAAGTCAAAGTCAGCTTCAGGTAAAACAGCTAATGTGTGGTATAGTAGAATGACCGTGAAATTTAGAGTCAAAGGAACTGAGTTTGAATTCTGGTCATGTTACTCAATACCTCTGTGTCTTTAGGCAAGTCACTTCCTCCATCAGTCTGTTTCCTCATCTGTAGGAGGTTAGACTAGATGACCTCTAAGGACCCTTCCAGCTTTAACTCCTATGAACTCACACAATTTGGGCTGGGGGCTAGAATCTCAAAGACAAAAAAAAACCAGTAACGACAACAACAAAAAACAGGACAAGAGGTTATAGACTCCTGAATCTTGGGAGGAATGAAAAGAGAACAATGAAGAAAGAGGGACTAGATAGAAGGATATTCCTGAAAATGCATAAAAGGTGGGGTTGACAATTGACACTGGTCATTCTCCTTCAGGGCTGGGAGGGATCACTTTCGGTCTATGAGGTATGATTTCAAAGGTGGCAGAAAGAATCTGTTAATGTATCTTCCTGATTTACTGGCTGGCGCCTGAAATTCTACCATTAGAGTTTCATGTCTTTTAGACGTGACCCTTGCAAAACGAAATGTTAGTGGGAAGTACAAGAATATTAATATTCCCTTATACCTTAGCATAATTGTCCCAGATATGAGTTGTAGAAAAGTTACCTATCTGCATCAATGGAGTGGGCTTCCTCCCTGAGAGTTCCCTACAATCAGTGGTGTGTTGGAGCCAGCTCTTATGGGTTTGGGAAAGCTGATTGTTAAATTTTAAACATGAGCATTCACAACTTGGAAATTGGTAAACACTACAAATTAGGACTTGATTTATGGTTCTGATGATTTTTTAAAGTTGAGAAAATGATAGAGAAAATGTCAGTAATGTAGATTAAACTTTTAAAAAAATGGATCAAGCATATACTCTCAGCAACCCCCCAAAACTGGTTGTTAAACATTTACCAGTACACTCCTGCCTACAATGACGAAATCATAGCTTCAGATAGAGAAGAAAAATGTCCGAAAATAAGTGAGTTGTCCTAATCTTTCTTTTAAAAGGAGATGCTTTAAAAGAGCCTTCACTTTAAAAAGGGAAGAGCAGGAGGATTCCTGGCAGATTTGGGAGATAATATAATGAGAGAGGAAAATAGAGGAGATTGGGCAAAACCAGTCCTCACAATTTTTGCACAGGGTAACCCTGTACCTTTTCACACTATGATCTGTTTATAAAATTGAGGGTATAGATCTTAGAGGTGGCTATTTCCATAAAGAATAATGCTGACTTCCATCTTAAGAGTTTTCTAGCCTAGTTCTTTTAGAGAAAGCTGGAGAGTTTGGCTTGACGTAGAAATACACACACCTCTGTCAGAAGCAGAGTGCAGCAAACTGAGTTTATTTATTGTAGGACTCAGACTCTTGTCTTTATCCTGGAATCAAGCCTTGTAGCCAGATCTTAGACTATGTCTCTTTGTTTTTTTTTTTTAATCTTGCTAATTCTCCTTTGTGTCTAGCTAGGAACCGCTCTGTGCTTCTGGACCTTCGGTTTAGTATTCTATGTTCCCATTTACCAGCTCTGGTTTATTGCATAAGCTATCCAATTCATCTAATCCTCCTGTAAGAAACCTGCTTGCCTCAGCTCTCCTAGATCTCCAGGTGATAGCTCTCTCTTCTCCCCAAGGAGGCTTTCCCAGAAAACATAGAATACTCTGGGCCTCCCACCACAACAGTTCCCACTCAGAGATGGCTTTACGTGTTTAGCATTCTATTGGACTGAGAATCAAA
Organism: Phalanger gymnotis; assembly: GCA_028646595.1. NCBI lineage: Eukaryota > Metazoa > Chordata > Mammalia > Diprotodontia > Phalangeridae > Phalanger > Phalanger gymnotis. The sequence goes on from CM053625.1 coordinate 212,804,589, forward strand.
AGTGAATAATTTTTTTTTTTTTTTGGTTCAGGCTGGTGATTTCATTGGTGGAACCTCTGATATGACAACTCCCTCTACTTCCAGAGTAGGGTGAAAATTGGCTATTCTCTTTAACTAATCATCTTGGAGAGTTGCCTTGGACACTGAGAAGTTAGGTGACTGACCCAGGGTAGCAGAGCCAGTTTTCGTCAGACACAGGAGGACTTGCACCCAGGTTTTTGTGACTCCAAGGTCAGATCTTCTACCTAGGATGTTATATAGTTTTGAAGCTATTAATTTTAAAGGTCTTGGACCCTAAAGTATCTTTATGGGAGAAACAGAGATTAGAGGAAGAAGTAAGGCATAGAATAGTGGAAGGGAGTCCCCTAAAAACAAGGGAGAACACTGACATCTGGAAGAGAATCAGAAGCATAGAAAATCCATGGGAACTCCAGAGGAGGAAGGGAGGAGATAGAAACCTGTGAACATAAAGCAAGATTGAAAGAGATAAGGTTTTGGAAGGAAATATTGCTCCAACCTTGGGGCCAAAAGGAGAAAGGTTAGAATGTAAGGGGGAGAGAGAGAGGGGGCCCTGCAAGTTTCAGCAAAAGGAAGGGGATGCAACAAGAGAGTGTCAAGGCCAAGGCTCCAGACCTCCAATCTCCCTGCAGCCAAGAGGATAGGAGAGATTTTTTATTTATTTTTTCATGCTGTAGGATGTTAAGTTAAACTTGTTCATTTAGTTAGAAAAACATGTTCTTGGTTTTCTGAGTAATTTCTCGGAGAGGAAAAAAAAAAGACTATCTTTGGATTGTGAGAAAGAGCTCCAGAATATGGAAGACACTTTAAGATGAATCTCTTAAGACCTCCCATCGCCCCCCCCCAACTTCTGAAGGCTTCCTGAGTGAGGCCTCTCGAACAGTTCTAGCCCACTCCATCTCTCTGTGGGAGCTCCTAAGTCTGTTTGCACAACCCCTGTGTTGCTGTGCCTCCTGCTGTGTGAGAGTGAGCACTCCCTTGGCCCAGAAGCAATGTGCTCTCCTGGAGTGAGCACATCTGCCCAGGGGAATGAACTGATCCTCAGATACTGGTGCAGCTGGGGGTCTGGCAGAGGCCCATGAGGGTCACCCCTGATGACTTGAGAGGAACAAATGGATTGCATTTATATTGCCCATGCAACCAAGGGGCAGGGGATGGGGTGGAGATGCGAGTGTTAACAGATCATTCCCACTAGTGTTCGTCCCATTTTGTCGATGAATCCCCTCTAGGATCAGACACATTAAAAGTTTTGGGGCAATTCCTTTCAGTACATAAAGCATGGGGAGTTGCTGGGTGCCAGGCAATCTGTCACTTTTCTACCCAACACTATTTTCACATCATTTCTAGATGATAGGGGAAAAAAATGACTGCTGTGTTATGGCCTCACCCAGTCACTTAACCTCTATCTGCCACAGTTTCCTCAACTGTAAAATCAGGATAATAGAACCTATCTCACAGAATTGTTGTGAGGATCAAATATGGTATCTGTCAAGCATTTAACGCAGTGTCTGCAAGGTAAGAGGTGCTTAATAAAAGCTTGATTCACTTCGTTCCCTCAGTATTTTGCCCATTCTGCTCTTCCTGTTACCCAGCCTTCTGCAACTTTGTTTGTCTTTCCTCTCCCTTAGAGAGTATATTTTTTTTTGTTCCTGTAGGAGATTGGAATGGAGGGCACCATGCCTAGATATTGTAACTCTGTACTAGGTGACTCTACTATTGTGATCATTCGGATCCTGACCCTGATTCGTTCTTGAAAGAGAATGGAGGAATAGATGGGAAGAGACAGCTACCTTTTGCCCTTCTTTTTCACTGTCTAAGCCTTTTCAAAGAGTCTTTGGCTCCTGGATAGAATTGACTCAGAGAACGGCAAATCTTTGAGGTGGGCTGGAGGGGCAAGGGGCTATGGTGCCACTGGGTCGGCTAACTTACATTTTTTTTTTTGAAGTAGCTTTTTAAAAAATATGACAGTTCAGGCTTGAAAAACAGTACATTTGGAAATATAAACTAGATGAAAACAAGCTATAATGAAAGTGAAAAAACATATCAGTTTACTGCCGATTGAAAATTAGGACCAGATGAAGGCTGTGAGGCCCTGGGCATTTAATTTACTGGAGTCGGTCACTCCAGGATCAGCCTGTATTTTCTTCCCATAAGCAATATCATGTTTATTTGTTTATGTCCTCAACTAGTTTGTTGAGGAAAATAATGGACAAGCTTGTTTGTAGTCTCTGCATTTACATTTGTGTGTGTATATGTTTCCTCCTGGGAACTAGGGAGTGAAATAAGAGAGGCAAAGAAACGCTGATGACCAAAGTAGGATTTGAATTATTTGTCTCTGAAAGAGCTTTGTATACCAAAGGATGAAAGGAGAGCTCCAGCCGGACAGTGACTAGGAGTAGATCTGGAACTAGGGCAGGGCCACTAGGGCTTTGTCTCAGGATTGATAATTTAGAGGATGGAAGCAATACCATCATAGCATATACTTTCTCCCCTGTCTAGTGCCATAACTGTGGCAGCAGCCTCGTCCTGTTCTCCTTTTAGAAAACTTATAATATCTCAGACATATTTTCTCGTATGGTATCTATCCTTAAGGTGAGTCTATCTACCCTTTGTTGTTGTCATTTGCCAGAGTGAAAAAAAAAATTCCTAGTTACCATTCTGAATGAGCAGGAGAGACAGCACAGTATAGTTTTATGACTGCTGGATATGGAGTTAAGGGACTTGGGTCTGAAATCCACTTCTGCTACTTATTATCTGTCTGACCTTGGACAAAGAACTTAATCTCTCTAGACCTTGATTTCATTATCTATAAAATGTGTGGGTTGGACAAAACCACTTCTTAAGCCCCTCTTTTGCTTTAAAATTATTATTCTATAAAATGGAACCTGCCAACTGTTATTTAAAGAGGGCCAAGGCTAACTTAACTATCAGAGGGAATGGGACTCAGGATGAATCAGTTTTGATGGGCAGCTGGGCATTGGGCAAAATCCCTTCCCTTGCAGGCAAAGGAAGCAATACAGGCTGAAAGTGGAAGTTGGGGCAGGGGTGTGGGGTGGGAGGATTAGGGGTGGGATCTAAAGTAGAAAGTGCTAAGAAGCAGCGTTCTGGTTTCCAAAGAAGAATTTTGGGGACCCAAAGAGGAAGAGACAAGGGAAAACAGACCTTCCTGTTTTTTTAGGGGTGACCTATTTGTGAATCAAGAACAGTTGGTTTTTTCCCCCCCAAGTACATGTCTCACTGTGCTAGGCCCCAGGTATAGTTCTTTGTTGTCCATGAATATCAGATTGCTGGCCTGTAACCTTGGCTGGGTCTATGCCCGTGCTTCTCTAGCCAATGGTAAAGGGGATCCATGTGTCACTGTCGTTTCTTTTTCTTCTCTGGCCAACGGAGTCCGAGACATGGGCTGCAGATTGAAGAAGCGACACAGAGTGTCCTCTGAAAGCTGTACCAAAAGGTTCAGATGAATAAATACTGAGAACTGACCTTTGTTAAATCAGGTTAACAGCTTGTCAGGTTGAATCAGCTCTCATTTAGGGTTCTCACTCCGCCATTTGGAAAGGACTTACTGTAAACAGCAAAAGAGACAACAGAAGCTCCTCCTTTTTGCCTTCTCAGATCCTCATGATCACCAGGATTGAAACATAGATAGGATCCTAAGGACTAAAATTCTATAAAGAACAGATGACACGAAGCTAGGAGGGCTAGCTAACATATTTAGATGACAAGATACAAAAACAACTTGATTGATGAGCATTGGGCTGAATCATAAAACGGGATTCGATCAAGAAAAGTTTGATTGTATTTGTATTACAAACATTGACTTGAGAAGTTGAAGGTGGGGGTGGCGTGGTTAGATGGTAGTTTCTCTGAAAAAGATCAAGGTATTTTCGTGGAGTACAAACAATATGAATCAGCTGTGTCACGTGGCAGCCAAAATACACAACACACAAACACGAACACGTGCACACACACAACATCATCACATGATCATGGGTTATAATTAGAGGCCTTGCTTCCAGGAATGAGGGAGGTGATAGCCCTATGGTTCTCTAGACTGCGCACTCTACATCCCGAGTCTTGTGTTCATTTGGGGGCACAACGTTGTAGGAAGAACATTGATAAAATGAAGAATATCCCAACAAAAGCAACTAGTATGACAAAGGGCCTTGAGTCAAAGCCACTTGTGGACTAGTTGAAGGAACTGAGACAGAACAGAAGAGGAGAAGGTAAGGGGGAAATAGGATAGCTGTCTTCAAGTACTGGAATGCTTGTCACATGGAAGAATGGTCTGACTTGGTCTCTTTGGTCATAGAGGACAGACCTAGGAATAATTGGTGGAACTTGTAAAAAATACCAATTTAAGCTAGGTGTCAGGAAGATTTGACAATTGGTAGGACAGCTAATGGTACAGTGGATAGAATCCTGGGCTTGAAGTCACAGGGACCTGAATTCAAATCAGGCTTCAGATACTTACTAGATATTTAACCAGGCAAATCACTTCTGTTTATCTCAGTTTCCTTATCTGTAAAATGGGGATAATAATAACACCTACCTCCCAAGCACCTACTTTGTTAGACTAAAATGAGCTCATGTGTAAAAAGTACTTAACACAGTGCTTGGCACATAGCAGACATTTAATAAAAGGTTTTTCAAAAAAAAACAATTGTTCATTTGTTTTAGTCATGTCTGACTCTTCATAACTCCATTTGGGGTTTACTTGGCAAAGATACTGTAGAGGTTTGTCATTTCCTCCTCTGGTTCATGTTACAGATGAGGAAACTGAGGCAAACAGGGTTAAGTGACTTGACTAGGGTCACACAGCTTGTAAATGACTAAGGCCAAATGTGAATTCAGAAAATCTCCCTGACTCCCGTTCTGGTGCTCTATCTGCTGTGCTACCTAGCTGCCCCCTAAATGTCATATTTTCCTGACATGAAGGTTACATTTATTTATTTATCTGTTTGTTTTTACAAGTTCCACCGATTATTCCTAGTTCTGTCCTCCAGGAGCAAAGACACCAAGTTGAACCCTTCTTCCATGTGATAAGCTTTCGAGTACTTGAAGGTGGCTATTCTGTTTCCTCTATGCCTTCTCCATTAAAAATGGAATAATTCCATTAAAATGGGGTAGTAATAATGGCTAGCATTTATATAGCACTTTAAGTTTTGCAGCGTATTTTATAAATATTTCATTTTTGTCATCATAACTGCACTGGGAAGTAGGTGCTCTTCTCACCTGCATTTTACAAATGAGACAACAAGCAGATGAAAGTTAAGACTTGCTGGGATAATAAGTGTTTGAAGGAGAATTTGAACTCCTATCTTCTTGACCCTAGGTCCAGTCCTCTGAACACTGTACCACCTGGCTGCCTACATGGAAGCTGTATGCCAATATGGCGGCAATGGCCCATCTCGGGAGATGGTGAGTTTCTACTCAATGGAAGTCTGCAAGCAGAGTGGATGACTCCCACGAAGTGTGTTGAGGAGATTAAAAACTTAGGTAGCCATTGAATTTCCTTCTCACTCTGAACTCCTACAATTTCATACACAATAGAATTCTTTACTGATGTTTATACGATGTCGAGAGACCTAGGGGAAAATCAGTGCGTTGTCTGCGGAGGATATATGGGAGTATGCGGATAGGAGTTACAGAAGATAAGAATCATGAGCTGCATCACTGGCAACCACAGCATCTGGCTTACAGTACCAAAGTAAAAATTGTCTGACAGTAACATCTTCCTCTGACTTCACAGAGTCTGGTGTTTGCAGTACAAACCTGAAAGTTCCAAATGGTTAGAAATAATTGCTTAGGAAGAAAAGGAAGTGGATACTAGCAGCCATACAAATTGCTATTATTCTCATGAGTATTGAGTCTAATTTAAAAAAAAAATATTCAAAGGTAGGGGCAGGTAGGTGTCACAGTGGATAGGGCACCAGCTCTGGAGTCAAGAGGACCTAAGTTCAAACCTGGCTTCAAGCACTTACTAGCTGTGTGACCCTGGGCAAGTCACTCAACCCCTATTGCCTCCCTCCCAGCAAATATTCAAAGGTAAAGAAAATTCCCCAAATTTCTCTTGTATGGCAGAGTGCTTCTTATCCAGCCCTTTCTTTTATTTAGCTCTTTCAGCATCAAAAATGGTCATTCAAAAATGTATTTTCAGACTAAAGAATAAGTAGACATATGTTTAGAATCTCCCATAGGCTTGGGAGCCAGCATGTGTAGGATCAGTGATGAGAGGTAAGTATAAAGGTCAAAAGTAACTTTATTAGTGTGTGGAGGAAGCCTTGGAGGAACCTAAGTTTCTGCCCACTTTGTAGTAAATGACTTAAATTCATCAATGAAATTTTAACATATGTGTGGCAGAGGGTGGGTGCCTACCTGGGAGGAGTACGGGGGGCTTGCGTGTGTTATTCACAGGTCCCAGCAGACTGTTGACACCAAGGGGACTGTTGGGATCCCTTTCAACAAGGACCACCCCTGTGCCCCAATTCTGGGCTCTTGCACAGTGATAGGAAAAAGCCAGGGGCTTGTGCTATTGGCTGTAGAAGCTGAATCAGCTTCTGCTTTTTTTCACAAGAAGGGCATCAAATGAGCTTAGCAATTCATGAGGAACTGTTCTCATTCCCAGAATGAAGACAGTGCAATAGAGACATGTATTCATGTGGTACTTCCACTCAACATTGTCAGCTCTGGAATTTCACAGCTATGATCATTCCATCCAACTTATCTCTCTGTGTTGGCTCCCTGTCTCATCCCACCAAGATACTGGTGAGCTGTTGTGCTTGAATGGGTTGATGTGAGCTGTCCTTGTGGTACAAAATGAAGAAGGAACACCTCTTCTTGCTTCTCTTGCCCAGGATGTTATGTGTGTGAGGACTCATATGCATATGTGTAAAATCTATTATTTCATTGGTATAAGGAATTCCTGACGTAAAAACTCAACTGATATAAATTATTTGTAATTTGTCACTTTAGAGAGATGTCTCAGCGCATTGAGAAGCAGTGACTCTCCAAAGATGCATGCACACACATATCATATGCATGTAATACATGTAATACCACAGTACCACTCTTCATAGATGTCTGTAATACATATATGTGTGTATGTACACATATTCCTGGCACATATAGCATATATATGCCACATGCAATGAGTGAACAATGCATGTCACACGTGTGTGTCACAATGCAGCACATAGTGAGCATGTGATATGCATACGTGCATGATACATGGACACACATAATATATGGAGTACAAACATGCACATATGCTATGTGCATCTATGGAGAGTCATATGCTTGTCACAATGCATGGTACATGTCACCATCCATGCATATATACACACGATGAGTCATGTACATGTGACACATTCATGTCAGGCATGTCATAATGCAGGTGGCATGTATGTATGTACATGTATATATCTGTAGGGAGATCATACATACATATGTGCATATGTGTGTGTATGTGTATATGTTTGTATACACACATCTATAGAAAATCATGCCCATGTCACATACATATCTATATGTTTGTATATATGTATGTGATTTCATTGGTATGGGGAAGTCCTGACATTAAAAACTCTCTCCACTGATACAGAGCAACAACTTATCTTTAACTTCTCATTTGAGAGAGATTTCTGGGGACACAGAGATGTTAACTCTGGTCCATTGTTATGCTACTGTGTGTCACAAATAAGGCTTGGTCCAAGATCTTTTTAACTTTAGTGCCAACCTTCTATTGAGTATTCCATGGCTTCTCTTTGTTATATGTACCCAAACAGTCATATTCAAGAAATTAAGCAACTCTGGAAGTTTCTTCCTCACCCCTACCCCATATTGTATCTGGGTGCACAGTATATTTAATTCAGAGAGAGAGAGAGAGAGAGAGAGAGAGAGAGACAGAGACAGAGACAGAGACAGAGACAAACAGAGACAGACAGGGAGACAGAAAGAGAGACAGAAACAGAGACACAGAGACAGACAGAGAGATGGTGACAGAGAAAAACAGAGACAGACAGAGACACTGAGAATAGAGTTTGTGTGTCTGGGAGACCAAAGTTGCACAAATCATATGGAGCCTGCTCCATTAGATAATTTGAAAATCTTCAATGATCACACACATAGATCTGAGAGATCTAAAGGCACACAGCTGTAGTCTCAGAACATTGACTGTATTTATCATCTGTCTGTAAGCAGAGCAAATCTTGGCTAAGTCTGCTGTTTCATATATCTGAATATTATTACTTCTGCTCCTCATCACCTCTGGAATGGGCTTTCCAAAAGGATTAATGGAACCTAAGAGAAATAAACCTTTCCTCCTCCCACTTGTGGGACAGAAAGACAGCAAAGTTATTCACTTAGAGATGTTGTTTTCTTTTCCATGTTTTTTGTTTGTAAAAAGCCAGCCTACCATTTCATCTAAAATAGAGATACACACTCACCTTTCAAAATAAAAGCTATTGAGAGATGATGCTCAGGGAACTCCAAGTACCAATAGAGTTACTGCTGAATTTGATGAAAAGAAAACAAATGGGGTGTGCGTGTGTGTGTGTATGTGTGTGTGTGTGTGTGTGTGTGTGTGTGTATGTGTGTGTGTGTGTGTGTGTGTATTTTTTGCTGGCTAATATGGCACTTCTAGAAGCTCATTAAGTTGTCAAAAATGTAAAATGATGACTCATTGTGAACTCCTCCCAACCCCCTCCCTTCCCCAATTTGCCTGTGGGTTGAAGGAATGTATACTGATTTGGGTAAAAGAAGAAACTTGTGGTTTCCATTATAGGCTGTAAACATGGAGAGCTGAAAGCCTCAAGAGTGCTATCATCTCCCGCCACACACATGCTTTATATACAGTACAACTTGGAAAACAGATTGGGAGAGCATTCTGTTTACAACACCAAACTAACCCAGCTAATGGAGGACTGATTTGTCAAGGGGACTCCAGGCTTCTTCTTCCCATAGCCAAATGAGGCTGCAGTCCTGGTGTCTTTAAAACAAAAATGTCAAGAAAGGAGTTAGGGTTACAGACACTGATATTACCCAAGGGAAAGCTTGTCTGGTCAATATCCAATGCCTGAAATGTGCTTTTACACATCACTTCAACATCAAATGAGTTGATTTTCGTTAAACAGGTGAAAAGGATCTCTGGTTGGCATGTGTTTTAGTCTCATACTTCCTTTCCTTAAAGCAGGTTTAATGACGGCCACCAAGGTAGGTGATGATGATACCACATTGGTTTTATGGTGAATGGGAAGGAGCAGGAAGGAATAGGCATTTATATGGTGCCTACTAATACTATGCTAAGAACTTTGTACAAGTATTATTTCGTTTGATCCTTATAATATTCGTGTGATGTAGGAGCTTTAATTATCCTCATTTGACAGTTGAGGAAACAGGCAAATAGAGGTCAAGGGACTTGTCTAGGGTCACACAGCTAGTAAGTGGCTGAGGCTAGATTTGAACTTAGGTCTTGCTGACTTCAGGTCCAACACTATCCACTGTACCACCGACTGCTTCTGGGTTGGGGTGCAGGAATGGGAAAAAGATGGTGGAGGAAAAGTATGCAGGAGATAAAACAGGGAATCGATGATGGTGATGGTGATGATGATAATGATGTTGATGATGATGTTGAAGATAATGGTGGTGGTTGTGGTGATGGTGGTGGTGGTGGTGACCATGGCTGGTAGAGCTAACAAAAGTTAAACAAATGGTTGGATCCATAGGTTTACTGGAACAATATTTAACACTATAGACATGTCTAGGAAAATGTGACCCGTTCGGGCCAGATGCTCCATGAAGAATAAAATCCTCCCTGAATGGCCGCCACACTTTTATTTCACATTGCATTTGGAGGGCTAATCGATCTTTAAGTGATTTGGTGGTCTGCAGCAGCAATCTACTAAATGCAACCAAATGGACTCAAAGTGAGCACAGGTACTTGGTTCATCTTGTACTCCTGGCAGCATCTGACCAGCTATTTTGTACTAAATGAGTAATCATTCATCCATTCAAAAGGCTTTGGGGATATAAAGAGAAAAAGAAGCTTACATTCTACTAGTATCACAAATATTTTATTTTGTCTTTTGTTTTTTTCCACCTTTTTCAAATTCAAAGAGAGCCCTTGTAGGCAGTGCTAAACTTCTTTCCAGGGAGAACATAACAAGTGTGAGAGTTGGTGATTTTGCTCAACTTAAATGAATATGTTTTCCTCTCCCTGAAACCAAAGTGTAATTCTTTGCCTCCTCCTCCCTGCCCTCAAACTCCTGATCCTTCCTATTAGGCTCCTAAAAATGCAATCCAGATTTGGTTGTCATTTTTAATTAATTAGCACAATAAAACATGTGATAAAGTCTTGGCTTCTCTCTCTTTTTCTTGTCATTCAATGGTTGGATGGGAACTAATGCTATGGAAATGCTGATTTTTCAAAAAAAAATTTAAAATAGATTTTAAAGGAGATTTTTGGTTTGGGTCTATGGGCAATATGGAAAACTTTATTCTATAGCCTTGGAGATTAATGCCTTGATAGTACCCACTAGGAGACATCTCTCAGTCTGTTTTTTTTTAATCAAGCCTTTTCATTTGATGCTGGTGCATTAACTACTAAAATAGTTGGTTTAAAAGAAACCAAAATCCATCCAGATTCAATATTCAATAAGCCTATTCTGTTTTTAGCTGCTATTGATTGGCTTGCAGGTATATTTAACCATAGGGACCAGCTGCCTTTTAGGAAGAAGCTAATGAGGACAAGGTTGTGGGTTCAATCCCTATGTTGGGGGATCACTTCAGCCAGAAAGAAGGGCGAGGATAGTCCAAACTGTCCAAGATATCAGTGACTCAGTATACCCACTGAAAGGCATGTGCGCAAATCAATTCATTTCAACAAGTATTAATTAAACACCTATTGTGTGAAAGGTATTTGGCATTGTAATGGGTATTGGGGATACACAGACAAAATGAAATATTTACCTTTCTTTTTTGAGGAGTTTATATTATATAGTCATCCCTTCCACATTATGGAGGTTAGGGGCCCAGCGTCCCCCTCGATCTGGAAAATCCACATAAAATTTTTTGGCCCTCCCTTCATACTAGAGAAGTCTTCCAGCTTTGCAGATTTTCTTCTATTTTTTCCTTGATATTATACAGTACTACACATATATTTTATGCATTTCTGAGTTTTTAAACTTTTTCTGCATCATCTGCTAGCCTTCGTGTGTTGTCTGTGGCTTCCGCAAAACTTCCCAAAATTCCCATTTCATTTCTTATGCTGACCTGCAATATATTGAAACCATGATGGGGAAAGTCATGATGTGGAAGGGATAACTGTGCTGGTGGGATAGAACGACGATCTTTATTGATGATGCATTGAGGACGGATCACCATACTGTGAGGAAGCACTTATTTAATCAGATATTGTAAAATAGATGCTGTAGGCATATAACTAGAGAGGAATATAACTGGACTGGGCAGTGGTGGGGCCAGTAGTGTGGGGCATGCTGGGAAAGGAACACTACGGATTAGAGCGGAGATGGGGTTGTGGGAAGCAAGGCTGACCTGGGCTCCTATGTGTAGACAATGTACTTTCTCACCCTTTCATTCTCTTGACCAATCTAATACCCAGTCACTTCAGCTTCATCTTTACTGATTCAGTTCCATGGCACAGTACATAGAGCTCTACACTTGGAGTCAGTGAGACCTTGGTTCAAGTCTCAACTCGGATACTTACTAATTTTGTTTAGCTTCAGTTTCTTCATCCGTAAAATGAGGGAAAATAATAGCCCTTGCCTTGAAGGGTTGTTGTGGGGAACAAATGAAACGATATATGTAAAATCCTTGTTGCAAACCTCAAGTACTATGTAAAAATAGCTGTTATTGTCGTTAATCATTGTCCCAGGTACTATTACTATTATCAATTATTGTCCCAGCCTGACACTATCCAAGCTCAGACAGTGCTGGGTAGCTGAGAGCTGGTGACCAAATGCTTTCAAGTACGATAGGAAATGGGATTGATTAGAAATGATTCCTGCTAACTGCCAATTTGGATGAACTAGGGAAACCAAAATATAAGACTGAGGCTATCTTAGTTTAACACGTAAGTGCATAGAAAATGACTTTTGGCCCACGAATCTGATCTGCCTGTTGGAGGCCAATGTTTCTTACTGGTGAGATTCCCTCTGCTTTCTCACTCTGTTGACCTGATGCTGTTACATGCCATTGAAATTCATCTGATTGTTTGTTTGTATTTATCCTGATTTGCTTTATTCTTTATTTTCTTCAATATGTTAATGTTGTCCCTAACAACAATCTGGAAGCTCCTTGAGAACAGGGATTTTTTCTAGGTACTCTAGGCACTGCCTAATACAGTACTTGGCAGACAGTAGATAGTTAATAAATGCTTATTTACTTAGAGTAGGAACAGGGAACTGTGACCTACTAGATGTATATATTCATCTGATATTCATTGGAAAGTTAGTATGTACAATTTAATGCAATTCCACAAACATTTATTAAGCACCTACTATGTATAAGACAGTGGGCTAGGTGTTGTGGGAGAAGCTAAACAAAAATACTTTAGCTCTCCTCTTAGAGAGTTTTCTTTAATGTCTATTGTTTAGCTTGGCTGGAACTGTCCAGCACAATGCCCTGCCAGAGGTCATAAATAGGTAGTTTACGCATAGAGGTTAATGAAGAGGGTGAAGTATAAGAGGGGACAAGAACAATATTATGGAGTAAAGCACAGAAGCTCCACAAGAGAGAATTGTTCAAAGGAATGAAGGAAATGAAATGGAAAACAAGAAATACAGTCTTGAGAGAGAAGAAGATTAATTCTAAACCTTTTTTTTTTTGGTCCAGATGTGATTTTTTGTTTTTAAATTTGGAAGAACTTCTGGTATGAAAGCTCCTTCTACCAATGTAGGCCAGCAATTCATCTATAACTTACAGTCTTAAAGAATTGCCTGGGGGAACCAAGAGATTATGTGACTTGCCAATGATCACAGAGCTAATATACCTCAACTGTGGGATTTGAACCCAGGTCTTCCTGACTCTAAGGCCATCTCTCTAACTACTAGGCTTTGCTGCCTAAACTTAATTATCAATCAACAAATGTTTATTCTATGTACACTCAGTAGCAGTTAATTTGTTAATTATTTAAAATATAAAATGCCATTCTTGTTTTCTATAAATTTATGATAAAACTGAGGGGACAAGATACAGATATAGTACAGAATTTCCTCAGTACCTGGACTCTTCTGTCCTTGGAATGGACTACTACTATCCATGTAACCTGCTTACCCCTGACTATCCCTCCACACGACTTTCCCTTCCCCTTCTCTCTTTCGTGAGTTCTTCCCAGGGCTTCCATTTTTGGTAGGTCCTAGGCCTACCTGTTCTCATTTCCTTCTTAAACTTATTCCTGACTTCCTGCACTTTAAAACTGTGTCCCCTGTGCCAAATACCTTCATCCCTTTCCTCAATTTTCATCTCCCTTTTGTATATTATCTTCCTCAGCAAGTTAGACTATAAGCTCCTTGAGGGCAGGGACCATCACTCTTATTGCTTGTATTTGCATTGTGGGAGCTTGGCACAAGGCCTGGCACATAGTAAGTGCCTAAAACAATACTTATTTCCTTCCTTTTTCCTTCCTTCATGAAAAGATAACATAATCCAAGGCAATAAATAAGAGCTGGAAGAATGGTAGAACATTAATGTTATAAGAATTAAGAGAAATTGCTGTGGATTGGTGTGGTCCTGGAGAGATTTCCTAGAGGATGTAGCAATCTTAGCTGGCCCTTGAGGAATGAATAGGATTTGAACAAAGAGCTAGAGGTGGGCAGAATGGAATTAGTAAGTTCTAATGAACCTCTGATTTTCTCTAACTAATTAAATGAAGCTTCAAGGCATTAGCACTTTAGCATCTAGTCAAGTTTAAGTCCCTAGTACTCATAGTCAACAACAACTTCATAGTAGATCATAGATCCAGGACTTGTTGACAGCTGACAGTGCCGGAAATATTCTTTTAATCTCTTTGCATCACCATGTAAATGAGTCTTCTTTCTGTCCTCACTCTCGTTGTGACAGAACTTATTAATTTATATTTTAGGCATGATAATATAACTGTACAGTAATGGCATGCTCACATTCACTGCTTGTAAATTTATGAGTTTTTTTCACGCTATCCAAAGTTACCCATATAAATCCCTATGGACCAGTGGGAGATGAAGCCCAAAGTAAGCCTACTATTTAACTTGTCATTCAGGGAGAAGAGCAAATGCCATGTGGTTGGCTTATAAATCAAGTCCAGATTGCCAACTGAATTTGGTGGTCTTGGTTATTATCCAGTAGTCCAAGGCGCAGGAGCCTGACAAGTAGAGCTATTTTGCCACACTGATGTTCTAACATGTCTGGCCAATTGGCTCTATTAATGACAAAGAAGGCCAGTTCTGAAGGATGAATTGCTGAGGAATGGGAGAGAAAGAGAGAGAGAGGGTGGTCCCCCTGGGTTAGACGTCAGGTCAGTGGTAGGGCAGGGTGGGGATGCATGGACTGTAGCTTCCTACACAATGCCTGACCTTGGTTTAACCAGACACTGTTATTTTCCAGGACTGCTGTTTTCCTCCTTCCTCATCAGCACAAGGCTGAAAATAAAATAGGATTTTTTTAAGGGGGGAGGAATTTTAAAAGGGAGAGTAAATAGCTACACATTATGGAGAAAATAAACAAAACACAAACCTTTAATATCTGGCATTCATAGGAAGATTAAAACAGATGTTTAAAAAAAGACTTCATAAGCTACCACAGCTGCACATCTGCATGTCAGTTCTAAATACTTGAAAGTTCTAAACATTAACTATTTTGTTCTTTCAAAGTTTATAACCTTTTTTCTGTCTTTGCTCTGCTATATCCTAATGATAAAGTTTTATGTTGTTAAAAAGGGATTGGTTTATGAGAACAGGATGTTTGTATTAAATATTAAATAGACAAAGCTTTCTTCAACTGAAGGTCTCAGTTTGGCTTCAGTTTTGATTGAAATAGACAAACCTTACATTCCTGCGTAACTACAGAGTATACACGGAGTTTGTCAAATCTTGATAGTGTGGCCTGGCACTGGGCCAAGAACAGATTAATTGGTTAATGTCTGCAAAGTTCTTTGAAGATACAAAGCACTGTGTAAGTTTTAAGTAATATTTGGAATCAGGCTAGCCCTTAGAGGCCCAACGTGAAAGGGAACAAACTACTTCCGGAAATTCAACTTTCTTTCGAGGATTAGATTGGTTGTCCAGCTAAGCTGGACAGAACTTTTCTTGAGAGTCAGTTCAAGTGCTAGAAATAGACTTCCCTCTAGAGCCTGGTCATTATCACCTGTCCGTATTGAGAGACTAACCAAGAGCTAAGTGCTGGCAGATTGACTGGTATGTAAAGGTAGTTAGGACAGTTTCTGACATTCAGGGACTGTTTTCATTTATGAACATAAGTTTTCATTTATGTCCTAGACCAGGGCTGTCTAAGCTTAGGTTTCTATTGAAACAATAGACAATATATTTTGATTCGCCATTTTAGTGAGAGCTCTGAGGTAGCTGGGCTTCCTTTACTAAAGCATTTATGTAAATTTCTATGCTTGTAGGAGGGCTGCATAAATTGCATTGGGAGCCACATGTGGCCCACGGGCTGCATTTTGGGCAGCCCATTCCTAGACAATCACCCAAGAGGAAGCACTATACAATGGAAAGAGCTAGATATAGAGTCAAGGGATCTGGGTTTGAATTCCGACTTTATAGCTTACTTGTGTGAGCTTCAATAAATCCCTTCACCTCTATCTCCTCATCTGAAAAATGATGGAATTGGACAAAATGACATCTATGGTCCCTTCTAGGTCCAAATCTATGAATTAAATTTTGAGGATAATGAACAAGAAGAAGGTTTTTGAAATTTCTTTCCTGAAGATCTCTAGGCTAGCCCATCCTTCCCAGGAAATTCATGCATGCAATTATCTACCTACCTATATATGCATGCTATGTGTACACAAACATGTGTGTACATACAATATATGCATATATGTGTGTTTGCCTAGAATTTGCATTTGTTTTTATGTAGATGTGATTATTATAGTAAAAATATCCAAAGGAAGAAGCATAAAATAAATTGATAGCCTCTTTGGCAGATATAGCCAAGTGTTAAGGGTCACTGAAAGAGGTAAATGGAGAGCTATGGGATCCATAGACTGGTTTTGACTGTCAGTCAGTCAATAGGCATTTATTAAGAACTTACTTTGTGCCTTAGTAGGTTAAAGCTAGGTAATACAGTGGTTGGAGTGTCTGGCCAGGAGTCAAGAAGACCTGAGTTCAAATCTGGCCTCAGACAATTTACTAGCTGTGTGACCCTGGGTGAGTCACTTACCCCTGTTTGCCTCATTTTCCTCATCTGGAAAATAACTGGAGAGAGAAATGGCAAATCACTACAATATTTTTGCCAAGAAAATCCCAAATGGGATTGTGGAGTGAAAAAAAAAAATGACCTGGAGCCAGGGAGACCTGAGTTCAAATCTGCACTCAGACTCTTACTAGCTGTGTGACCCTGGACAAATCACTTAACCTTTGCTTGACTCAGTTTCCTCATCTGTCAAATGAGACTAATGACAGTACCTATCTCCTAGGACTGTTGTGAGGATCAAATGAGATGATAATTATAAAGTGCTTAGAACAGTGCCTGGCACATAGTAGGTGCTATATAAGTGTTAGCTTTTGTATTTACAATTATTATTATTATTATTAAAATCTAGTCTCTTGTGTCTAATGGTAGCCATCTCTAAGGTGGGTAGGGGGAAGGGAAGAAAATAAAGAAATTTACATGATAATGTATATTTGAAAGGAATAGCAAATTATACATAGTAGATTTATAGTTTCCTATGCAATCATCTTTTTTTTTATTGTACTATGTTATGGAAATGCTTGTTTTAATCCATAAATTAAAAATAAAATTAAAAAAATATAGTCTGAGACACTTACTAGCCATATGATCCCTGGGCAAGTCATTTAACCTCTCTCTGTGTTAGTTTCCTCAGATGCAAAATGGGTATAGTAATAATGCTTTTCTCCTGGGGTTCTTAAACGGATCAAATGAGATATTGGTAAAGCCTTTGGCCCAGGTGTTGGAAAATGATAGGTTCTTAATAAATCCTTATTCCCTTTCCTTCCCTAAATGGTGTTATTACAATACATGTAGGTATTGCTGCGTTCATTGTATTTTATCCCCAGTACCTAGTACAATGTCTAGAAACTATTAGGTATTTAATAGATACTTTCTGATTGTTTGATTTTCTTAAATAAACTATCAAGTGTTTGACTACATGGGGGTGAAGAAAATGTAGACACTGAGTTAGGAAATCTTATATTATGTATACCTAACTTACAAGCTCTTCCTTTCTCTCTTCTGAGTGAAATTGTTTCAAGGTTTTGTCTGGCTCCCTCAGACATTTGTGTTCCTCCTTGTTCTCATATCTTCACTAGTTTCTGTTCTCCTTTTTTAATCACCTTCCTGACCTCCTCTCCTACAATTTCATATGCCAGCTTTCCATAGCAGAAAGCTAAGTCATTCATTATTTGCTCACCCAAAAAAGTTATCTTGTCTCTATTGGAGAAAGAGCTGAGCCCAGTTTGTCCCATACGGGGTACACCAATGACTATTGAAATATTTTCACAAGATGGGGATTTAGTGAGTTTGTTGTGGATTGGTTAGATCCATGGAATTTGGAGGACTTCCTTATAACTTCAGGACATCAGAGTTCAGTGGGATATTGTGGAGTTTCTATCTTTAAGTACCTTTTATTCTGATTCGTGGGCTAAAGGATTGGAGAGGATCAGACAAAATGCTGTTGGAAATTGAAGAAATGGCCCAAATGCCTTCCATCATTTAAAAAGAAAGGAAATGAAACTCCTTTAGAGGTTCCAAAACATAAGAGCCCTCGCAATTTTTATTTTCTTTGGAACTTTCTCAATGTTTTGTTTTGCTTGTTTGTTTGTTTTTTGTTTGTGTGTTTGTTTTTGCTTCTTTGCACTTCATGGTTCCAGCTGGGATGGTGAGTAGAAGTACCAAAAACCACCAGAGAGAGAGCCTATGCTTGTGATATTGCAAGCCTGACTGGAAACAGGAAATACTGGCAATCTTATCAATTCAGAGACTTCCAGCCTAATTTCACAGTCTCAGAAAAGCTTGAATATGGTTTGGACCCAAATCAAAGGCAACTTTGTTGTCTCTTTAACCGGGAAGCTCCCATTATCATCACCTCTGGTTGGTGATGAGAACTCTGTTCAGAAGCCTTTCATAGGCACATAAATTAGAGCTCAGGGGTCATCTACTCCGATTTCCCCTTCATTTTACGGTTAAGGTGACTGAGGCCCAGGAAAACTGAGTCACTTAATCTAGGTTACACAGGTATTAAGTGGCAGTGGCAGTATTTGAACCCTGGTCCTCTGAATCCAAATAGAATACCCTTTCTTCTAGTAACTATATTGCTCTAATTTAGAAGTCTGTATTTCTAATAGAAATTCTTGGAAGCCTGTAGGTCAGTGGGAAGAGAAAAACTGAAATCTACTCATCTGGAAATATTACAAAACCTGTTGGGCAACTATTTTATGTAGTTTTGATGTCATCTTACTGGGGAGGAATGGAATTGTCTAGATAAACTTCAGGGTTCCTGCCAGATCCTGTGATTTCCTATGTGGCTTTGAGCAGGAAAACATATTCCTTAGGGTTGGTCTTCTTGTAGGCCTATTATATGATTGTCTACAAAGTATTTTTTGAGGCGTACCACGTTGTCTATCCCCAAACATTACCCCAACCCCCCATAGTGCCTGAATTTATCACCATTAGAATGACAGTTTCTTTGGGTTATGGCATTGTTTTCTGAAGACCCTTATTAAAAAGTTCATTCGTAATGAGATGTTCGGGGTAAGTTACAAGCTCCCTAGGCCTTGGTTGCCTCATTTATAAGATGGAGATAATTATATTTTACACCTCTGGAGGCAACAAGATGGATCAAACTATCTTTTTTAATTTTCTTCTAGTTCTAGGATCAAGAATTCTTTCTTTTTAGCAACCAATAGCATATCAGCAAAGATTAATTTATCAGATTCACCATGAGTTAGCCATCTAGTGAATATCTGTTCCTTGATAAAAAGAGGACATAGGATAGATAAGTTTTGGTGGAAGAAGGAAAAAAGATGGTTAAGAAAAATCCTAAGTGTGGACTGATGTTCCTACCTGGTATATTGCATAAGGGGACCATGGACAGCTATAGGGGTTAGGAGGAGCAAGCAACACAAGGACATTCAGTGAAACATTGAACCAAAATACTAAGAGGGAAGTGGGGGGTTTTAAAAGGGCTGAAAGATATTAAAGACAAATTCTTCACAGGTGTCTAAGCCTGCCCCTGATGCACAATGAGTCAGGAGATATACTGAGTGTTCTCGGAATACTCCTAATTTCAGAGCAACATTAAAAATAAAGTAAATGTTTTCTCGGTAAAGCTCACTTTTTTTGTTATCCTGAGCTATATTCCAGGTCTGAGTATAGCAATCTCCTGGAAACTGATGAATGCTGAATGCATAGTACACAGATCCAAGTTATAGGAGAAAGGCCTCAAGGGTTCCTAAAGCTTCCTCCCCTCCCCTCCTCTCCTCTTATCTTCTTCTCTCCCCTCCTCTTCCTTCTTCTCCTTTCCCTTCCCTTCCTGTCCTCTCATCTCATCTTTTCTCCTTCTTCTCCTCTTCTCCTTCCCTTCCCTTCTTTCTATTTTCAAGAGAAACTACAGCTTTTCCCAGTAGCAGTGCTGGTGATTTTCATTTCTGCCACACAAAGTCACACACGACAAAGTTTTTCTGTTTATAGAATTTCAAGCTCACAACTACGAGGAATCATTTTCCATTTTTATTTTCGACTCCACTTTAGGGCTTTGTCTCGTCTTTACAGAAATGTTGGTTTCCATGGTAACCGGGCACAATGATTCCTCCCCCCACCCCCAGAATAATAAAGGTAGACCTGCATTGGGGTGACCTGAAATGAGACACTTAGCTCTATTGAAACTTATCACTTGTGTCTTTTGAAAAGGATCAAAGTGGTGGATATAAACCTGAGACACTGAGTGCCCAATAAAGGAAAGAGAAATGAAGCTGAATGCCAAATATTCTAGAACTCAAAGGTTTAGATTTCAAACAGTAGAACTGTTGAAGGTCCCTGCCCTCACCTTCCCAACCCCTCATGCTCCTGTTACTGCCCCCCAAACCCCCTCATATTTAATCATATGTTAATAGATTATATAAGAAGCCACCAAATTTAAAACAAAATCATATGGTGAGTTCTTTTGGCGGGGCAGGGGTGGGGTGGTGAACATAACTTGACTTTCACTTTCAGATCTTCACGGCAAGTCATTTCTGGATGGTCCAAATGTAACTCTATATTACTGAATCATTATTTTCCATTTAAATTGAATTTTGTATTTGTATTTTCCTGTGTCCTTGGTGACCCATATTTTGTATTTCAGGACAGGCTAAGGTCACCTCAAATACAAAAGGTGAACTTACTACTGTCTTTGTATGTGAGAGATTGGATCAATTTTAAGGGAGTGCACATGGATCTGTTAGCAGAGGTTTGCCTCCATGCATTAACATAGATAATCATTTTGAGCTTTTATGGGGCTTTGCATTTAACAAAGAATCTTCATTTATTCAACCCATCAATTAGTAAGGATTTGTTGATAAAAAGAATTGTAGAGGAAGAGAAAGAGATCATTGAGGCCAATTAAGCACCAAATGCAGTAATTCTCATATGAGATGTTGGGATATAAAGTAAGATGGTGGCAGTAGAAATGTAGTGATTGAAAGACCTTACAGGATTTGGTGACTGGTCAGACTGATCAGCATAATGAGAGAGGGATAAATCAATGATGAGTGGAGTTTAGAGTCTGGGTAACTAGTAAATTTGCTGTACTTTTAACCATAAAGTTGGGAAGGGATTTTCACATGTGTTGTCCGTTGTAGAGTCATAAAGTCATCAATTTAGAGCTTGAAGGATCCAGGGACCTCTTTATGTAATAATGGTAATGATGATGATGATGATGATTTTGGGCACCTTAAGGTTTACACATGACCTAACACATATCATCTCATTTGCTACATCATTCTGGAACAATTTTGTGAAATAAGAAGAGAAGAGGATATCTCCTTTCATGGTTGAGGATTCTGGGGATCCAGGTGATTGGTCCGAGATGTAAGACAGCGTCACAGTCAATTAGTGGTAGAAGCAGGACTAGAAACAATCCAGGTTCCCTCTTAGTCCAATCCTCTTTCTATGTCCACATAGAAAACCCATCTCATGTAGCTGTGCACAATATGCTGCCTGGTTGCTACTATTTCCTGGTGTCACTGTACAATAGACGGCTTCGTTGCTTAAGGTTCAGTTATAACGAATTCTAGTAGCATCTCTGATGTCCTACGTTGTCTGTGTTTGGTTACCTCAACTGAACCTTTTGCAGCATGCTGAGATACCCTGTTTGCTGTCCCTCTTTGTGTACATTTGGACAACAGATTGATGATGTAGCAATTCTAGCTGTGGTCAGGATTTCATTCTTGATAATCCTAATGTTCATAACTTGTCATTTAGTGTGAAATAGGACTAGAAGATAGATGATGGCAAACCTCTTCAAAAGATTTGAGTTAACATTTGCCTGTGAAAGATCTAGATCCCCTAGCCACAGAGGATTTGGGGTCCTACTATTACTCCGTAAATCTTTTATGTTGGTCCAAGATGGTTGCTCTGCTTTGTCACTGTAACCACCACAATCAGGCCCTGGCTTCCGTACCGATTTGATATTTGTTCCCCTCCTTTATATTCACTCCTTGCTCTTCTTTGAACCAAACAGTTTATCTCATTCCTCTGAGCATTTACATAGGCCATTTTCCCATGTCTGGAATGCATTTCTTCCTCATCCCAACCAGTCAAAATCTCCACTTTCTTTCTCCTCTCTAAATCTCTCCCTGATCTCACTGGTCGTTAGTGTTCTCTCCCTCCTCAAATTAGATTATTTTGACTTATCTGTGTATATGCTAGTGTCTCTCCACCTCCAAATTACATCATATTTTATTTATTTTTGAATTTACTTATGTGTATACATGTTTCCTCTGATTAAATATGAGCTTTTTTGAAGCTACTTGAATGCAGCGACGGTTGCAGTTTTATCTCGATAAACACAAGAAGAAGAAGTAATATAGGGACCGAAGTCTGGAGTGGTCAATGCATTTAGAAAAGAAAAAAAAAGACAAGTGGAAAAATAGTCGTGAGCCAGCTCCAGGGAAAAAAGTAGAGTTTGGAATTTTTGAGAAAGCCAAAATTCCTGAGAATGAAGACTTGCTTCAGAAAAGCTTCCCTAAAGCAATTAAGCGTGTAATGGCCTTGTTGGTCCTTGATGTTCCTGTGGCCTACAGCATTGCAAAACAGCAAGCCTGGCAATAGCCTAGAGAAGGATTTAGATCTTTTGGCTTCGGTTCTATCATCTTCTCTCTCAGATTCCAGAAAGGTTGTAGGATCCATGCCAACCATTGAGAATGCCAGCTCTGATCTCTTCATTTTCTACCAGGCTGCATTCATCATATCCCCTTTCCTGGTACCCTGTCCCCCAGTTCCCTCCCTTCTCAGCTTCTTCTTATGTGTTGTTTCCCCCATTAGAGTGGAAACATTTTAGGGTCAAGGATTGTCTTTTTTCTTTCTTTCTGCTTGAATTCATATTCCCAACATTCAGCACAAGGTCTGGCATATAGGAAGCACTTAATAAATGCTTGTTGACTGACTATATCCTCAGGACCTATACAATGACTGGTACATAGTAAGTGCAGAATAATTGATTTGAATTAATGATTGATGCTATGTCCCCTCAGTAAAATGCAAACTCCTTTAGGGTAAAGACTGTTTTGATTTTTTTCTTCATATCTCCAGCAACTGGCACAGTGCCTTGTACATAGTAGTCACTCAATAAATGTTTGTCCAATTAAATTATTAGCCTCAAGTTTGTTCTCAGGTCAGAATGGTTGTCTCATGACTATGGTTTTCCACAGTCTTATCAGCTTGCAAAATAGGCTATCATCTCATCTATGTCCTTTAAAAAGGGAGGATTAACATGAAGAAGTTCACAGATGACTGTCATGGAAATTTTTGAAGATGAATATCACTAGAATTGAGTCGAATTACTCCCCCCACCCCCCAATCACAGAACGGGAATGGAATACTCACTGCTGGATCCCTTAAGAACCATTGTCCAAGAAGTGATTGGGTACCAATAGTCAGTCAGTCAACTAGCATATATTAGCAACTACTATCTTCCAGGCCTTGTGCTAAGTGCTAGGGATACAAAGAAAGGTGAAAAAACAGTCCTTTCTGCCAAGAAGCTTGTGGTCTAATGTGATACAAAAAAACCTATCACAAAGTACTTCTTCAATCTACTGAGAATCATGTGGGTCCTGGGCCTTGGTTGGTTGCTGTCCTTTGTTCTTTGAAGAGGACCAAAGTGGCATCACTATGTTGGAGTCAGGGTACAGTGTGTCCAACTGGCTGAACAGACCGATACGAGCTTAGAAGACACTCCCACAGGTCAGGACAGGGCCTAGTGCCATTATGGAGAACTTAAGGATTTTAGCGCAGAAGTTTCCATGTATGGAAGACTGCTGAAAAGGGACGGTGTGCCAGATAGAGGAGGGAATTGTTCTAGAACAGAGGCAGACTTTCATAAGAAAATCGAGGCCAATAAAACCCAGCAGGTTTGTTGTGGTTGTTACCATGCTGTTGTTTCACCAACAATGACCTAATTAGGATGGCAGAACTTGACTCATCGTTGTCTATGAGCTAGCTCTAATGAAGCCATCATTCTGAGGATGTTCCTACATCAAGGAAGATGACTTAAGAAGAGTAAAGAACATGCCCAGAAGTCATATGGAGCTCATTCCAAATTGGAAGAAGGTAGCACTATTCTTCAGTCTGAGCCCCAGACTACTAAAATTTAGAAGTTGATCCAAGAGGGGCTGCTTAAGGTGAGCCAAGGATTTGGTGCAACTTATGAGGGGGGCTGAGAAAAAAACACCATGAGATTTAAAGTAGCACTCGTTGTTACTACCTTCAAAAATACAGGCAAGAAAATGAAATGTGTCAACTCATATCTTTTTATTCAGTCAGTCAGCCAATAAGCATTTATCAAGTGCTCCCTATGTGCCAGGCCATGTGTCCGAGCGCTCTACTGGCAGCAATCCTGGTTACAATACCAAGACGTCACCAGATGTGCTACTGGAGGCTTCAATGAAGTAGATATTGGCCTTCTTGCCAAGCACATAGAGTAGAAGAACAGGGTGGAAAAATGAAGGACTCTGCCCTGTATTTATTGATCTTAAAACACTCATGCTTTATGTAATTTATGTTTGTGATGACCAATTTAGTGCTCCCCTAGGATCCATCACTTAATTAGGAGGGAGAAAGAAGCCATTACTTGATGTATGTGTCTTAATCATTTGCAAGTGGTAGAATTGATTTTTCCTCTCTATGAATTTGTCTCCATTTGTGATCATAATAAAGTGCCATTAAAGCAGATGAAAGGTCAGAGGTCATCTTTTCTTTCCGTTTGATTTCCCCAAACTGGTGGATTATTTATGAGCCTTATTGTGCCTAGTGTCATGTTTCCCCCTTTTGAAAATAGCTATATCGAGACTAAAGATGAGACCCTATACATCCCTGAGACTTCACACAGGCTCCAGCTGCCAAGCTTGAAGTGGACTGAGACAGAGAATGTGGAAACCTGGTTGATATGAACATTGCCATAGACATTAGCTTGGGGAACAGCTGCAATCTCAAACAGGGCAACTCAGCAATTCGATAAAATGTAAAGCTAGACAGCACAGTGGATAGAGCTCCAGGCCTGGAGTCAGGAAGACTCATCTTCCTAAATTCAGATCTGACCTCAGACACTTACTAGCTGTGTGACCCTGGGCGAGTCACTGAACCCTGCATGCCTCAGTTTCCTGATCTGTAAAATGAGCTGGAGATGGAAATGGCAAACCACTGTGCAAGAAGACCCCAAAGAGGCATGACTGAAACAACTAAACAATAACAAAAAGCTTTCAGGTACCTTCCGCTGCTCTCAGTTTCTCTAATCCAATGTTGGGAAATGGCATTTATTCTCTAAGAAAACCCATAGTTCGTTTTTTTCTCCCCAGGGAAATAGTAGTAATGAGGCTAAAATTCAAACTCTGGGTGTTTATTTCTGCCTCTCCCCATCTTTCAGCCTTTTATATCAGATTATCTCTTTCTATAAATACATATAATGTATTTGTAAGATCTTTATCAATCCATGATTTCAGTATAGTTCTATAAACATTTGTTGAGTTCCTACTCTGGGTATGGCATTGTGTTAAGTGCCTGGGATACAAAGGACAAAACAACAAAAATCCACAACCTCAAGGACATTCTAATCTATTGTTGTCGAATTGTTTAAGTCATAACTGACTCTCCGTTGACCCCATTTTGGGGTTTTCTTGGTAATGGTTTGTACTTCCTTCTCTAGCTCATTTTACAGATGAGGAAACTGAGGCAAAGAGCGTTGAAAGACTTGCCTGGTGTCACGTGACTATTAAGTGTCTGCAGCTGGATTTGAACTCATGAAGATGAGTCTTCCTGATTCCAAGTCCGGTGTTCTGTCCACTGCACCAACTAGCTGCCCAGCTTCTGATCTACTGGAAGCATAAGCATGTAAACAGATACGTAACACAGGATAACTTGAGAGAGGAGAGGGCGCTATTAGGGGGTTGAGAAAAGGCATTCTGTAGAGGCAACTAAGAGACCCAAGGGATAGAGTGCTGGGCCTAGAATCTGGAAGATTTGAGTTCAAATTCAGCCTCAGACACATGCCATATGGCCATGGGTAAGTCACTTAAAGACTCTCTGCCTCAGTTTCCTCTACTATACAATGGGGATAATTATAACACCCACCCCCAGAGTTGTTGTGAGGATCCAATGAAATAATAATTGTAAAACACTTAGCAGAGTGCCTAGAACACAGTAGGTGCTTAATAAGTGCTTGTTCCTTTTCCCTTTCCTTGTAGGAGATAGCACATGAGCTGAGTCTCGAAAGAAGCCAAAGATTTTATATGGTGGTGAGGAGGGAGAGAATTCTAGGCCTCCTGCAAAGGCATACAGATGGAAGATAGAAAACCACGCTTGGAAAATGGTCATTTCTTTTGTTGAAACATAACATAGAATATCTAAAGGGTAGTAATTCATAATAAACTTAGAAAGGTAGACTGGAGCCAGATTTTGAAGAGTCTTAAATCCTACACTGAGGAGTTTGTTTTTGATGCTAGAGACAATAAATAGGTGGGGACTGGACGTTGTTGAGTGCCTGGTCAGAGTTTTGCTTTAGGAAGGTTGACAACTCTATGGAGGGTGGGTTAAAGAGGAGGGAGGGCAGGAGCCAAGAGTCCAGTTAAAAATCTGTTGCAAAAGTCCAGAAAAAAAGATTATTAGGGCCTGAACAAGGGTTGTATCTGTGTGATTGTGAAGCAGAGAGATGAGAACATACATGAGAAAGTTTAGAGTTAGGGTCATTTTATTTCAATCTCCTACAACAAATGGGACACTTTTGTTTTTAATATATATGTGAATACAAATTATTTTTGTTTTAATGTTTTAACAATTTTATATAACCTTTGAAAAGTTTGGATGGGTCTATATACATCCCTCTAGGGGCAGGTAGGTGACATAGTAGAACACAGGGCCTGGAGTCAGGAAGACTAATCTTCCCAAGTGGAAATCACCCCTCAGACACTCACTAACTGTGTGACTCTGAGCAAGTCACTTAATTAATCCTACTTGCCTCGGTTTCCTGATCTGTAAAATGAGATGGAGAAGGAAATGGCAAGCCACTCCAGTTTCTGCCAAGAAAACCCCAAATAGGGTCACAAAGAATCAAATACGACTGAAAACGACTGAACGAGAATAAAAATGGATATGTTCTGGAATATTATAAAGCCTGGACTGGGAATCAATTCTCTAAATAGGGAGAACATGCAGGGAACACAGGAGATCAAATGAGATAATGGATGTAAGAATGTTTGGCTTTTAAGGGTTTGAATATACAACCAGAGATAATAAAAACTTGGTAATCAGAGGACATAACTGAAACGTATTAGAAATTTCTTTCAGCTATAATACTTGAGAGGCAAACCTAGAGTGCCAGGATGAACGTTAAATTAGGAAAAAGAAGACACGTAATTCATCCCAGCCACCATTGGATTCACTCACCGTTTGACCTTGGGTAAGTCACTGAAATTCTCTGAGCTCTCTCACATTTGTAAAATGGAAAAACCATAAATCACTACACAAATATAAAGTGCGATACAGTCAATGAGGCTGCCCCTCTAAAATGACAGAACCATTGAATTCCAGCTAGGAAGGTCTTCAGCAGCCATCTTATGTGAACCGTATAGAAAAGGAATCCACGTTGTAGTAACCCGCCCAAGACCTCCAGTGAGGAGGGAGCCCGCTGCTTCCCAGGACAATTCATTCCGTTTTTGGACAGTTCTCACTGTTAGGAAGGCTTTCCCAAAATCAATCCTAAAGTGACTTCTTCATAACTTCTACCTATTACTTATGAAAATTATATAAATTAAATTTTCAGTCTTACACACTACGTCACAGGGTTGCTCTCACTTCGCTCATTTTAAAGCGCTATGTAAATGGAAATTATTTTTGTAATTATAATTATTAAAGTTACTAATACAGATTCAGAAGAAATTGCTGTTTCTACATGGAATTTGGAGGAGCTAGGTAATGATGGATTATTTTGATCTGGCTGACATTTAAAAGCAGAGTTTTAACTCATCGTTGGAACAAATTCCATTGAATATGGCTCCTTATGATCTCTCAAATCTTTGATTTCAGAGGCTCGTAGTTTGTCCTCTCTTCCTGGTTCGGCGGTCTAGCCATGGCGAATACTCAGTGTGTTTGACTGATTGGCTGAAGAGAGGCAGTTTGGTATGTAGGGGAGAAAGCACTGGGTTTGGATTCAGAGGAGCTAGGTTCAATTCCGAAGACTCGGTCACTTACTATGTGACTCTGGTCAAGTCATTGACTGCTGTGTCCCTTATCTTCATCTATAAAATGAGAAGAGGGCAGACTTGATGAATGTCTAATTCTCAATTTAGGATTCTTAGGCAGGGCTAAAATTAGATGAAATTAGCAAAGAATAATATCCTTTTATTTAAGTCAAAAAGTCACTTGTAAAGTCCACTTAATTGCCTGTAAGAAAGACTTATGGGGCAGCTAGCTGGCACAGTGACTAGAGCACCAGCCCTGGAGTCAGGAGGACCTGAGTTCAAATCTGGCCTCAGACACTTGACACACTTACTAGCTGTGTGACCTTGGGCAAGTCACTTAACCCCAATTGCCCTGCTCTCCCCCTGCAAAAACAAACAAACAAACAAAAAAGAAAGATTTTTACTTGGAGCTAAGTAGTTCTGTTTCTGCAAGTCCTCATCAGGTAGTGATTTCCTGACAACTGGGGCTTTTTAAACAGACTGAATGGCCACTCCTCAGGGGCATTGCAGACACGATTCAATATGAGGTGGGGGTTGGATTAGATTCCTTCCAAGGTCCTTTCCAACTTAGAGATACTGTGATTCTGTGACTTTGGCTGGTAGAAATCCTACCCACTCTTCAAGTCCACCTCAAAAGTTACTTCTGAGTTTTATCTGAATCTTGGCTAGAAGTGATCCTTTCTTCCTTTGTATTCTCATACACCTCCCCTGCCCCCCCATATCTTATTTACTTCGTTTTTATAAAAATTAATTAAATTCATTATTTTTGTTTTATTTTAAATTCCAAACTGTCTCCCTCCCTCTCTACCTCTCTCAGAGAAGGTCACCATTTGACATCAATTTATAAATACATGTAAAATCATACTATACATATTTCTATTTATCAGCTCTTTCTCTGGAAATGGATAGCCTCTTCCTTCATAGCTCCTTTGTAGATGATTTGAGTATTAAAAACTTATAATTTATAAATCAAAGCTTTTAAAATTTGCATTCTTCTTTTAGTTATTTGGAATATTGTTGCATATGACTATTGATTATATGCAATCCTTTGTTTTCATGGGTGGCTTATTTATTATAGTTCTTGGTCATGACTTTCAGTTGCATAGCGGAGTTACCTAATCCTAATAATTTTTCATAGTCAACAATTTTTCTTCTTATACTGGTAGCATTGATTTTTCTTTGCAAAATCCCTTAAGTTTTATATAACTTAAGTGACAATTTTTTTTCTTTTTTGAATATACACACATATGTTGTATCCTTTTATTTTTAGATCATTTATCCATCTAAAGCTTATTATGGCCTGGTGTAAGATCAGTCAAAGAATGAGCATTTATTAAGAATTGTATTGAATGCTGAAATGAAAACTGTCTGTGCTTTCAAGAAGCTTGCATTCTAATTGGGGAGACAACATGTATGTACATACATTGATCTATATGAGATACAGACAGGGTAGATAGAAGGTAACTTTGAGAGGGAAGGCATTAATAGTAATTGGGGTACTGGGAAAGGCTTCAGGCAGAAGTGGTCTTTTGAGCTAAGTCGTGAAGAAAGCTAGGAATTCCAAGAGGTGAGAATGAGGAGAGAGAGAACATTCCAGACATGGGGACAGAGACTACAAAGGCATGGGGCAAGCGAGGGGGAAGGGAGGAGGAAGTGTCATTTATGTATAATAGCAAGTATATCAGTATAGATGAACAGCACAGTGTGTGTATATAAAGAAGTAATGAGAAGATTGAAAAGATAGGAAGGGGTCAGGCTGTGAAGAAGTTTCAATGTTCACATTCCTAGTTTTCTGGAAGTCCAGACTAGTGGCCAGCATGAACAAGGCCTGGTGATTTTGTATCCCAGGATACTCTAGGAGCCTAGCAAGGAATCAAGAAATAGTATATCTCTGGGCATCTAGAAGCCTGTGGTCTAATGGCAAGTTAGAGTAGGGCCTGGTGGCGTATAAACCTATTTTCTACCAAACTGCTTTATAACTTTTCCAGCAATTCTTGTCAAATAGGGAGTCCTTCTTTCCCATAATTTGTGTGTGTGTGTGTGTGTGTGTGTGTGTGTGTGCATTTATCTAACACTGAACTATTGTGTTCATTGCTTCTGGCTCTTACTCGTCTAGTCTGTTCCATTGATCTACTTTTCTATTTTTAACTGGTTCTAAATCATTTTAATGATTACTGCTTTATAATATAGTTTAAGAGCTGGTAATGCTAAGCCCCCTTTGTCTCTACTTAAAAAATTCCCCCATTGGATTCTAGACCTTTTTTTTGTGTTATATATAGCTATAAAGTAGCTTCCCCTTTTTATTGTTATAGCATTAAGTTTGTAATTTAATTTAGACAGTATTATTATCTTCTTATATTGAAGTAGTTCAGTCATGAACAATGAATATCTTTCTAATTATTTGTCTTTGTTTATTTCTTAAACAGCTTTTTTAGTAGAATTTATATGTCTTGAATATGTCAGTAGGTTAACTCTGAGTAATTATGTGTTTTGCACTTATTTTGTATGGATTTTCACTTTTCTACTTTTTAAAAGAGTAACATACAGAAATGATGCTGATTTCTTACATTTATTTTGTATTTATCTTGTAAATATCTTGTAATTATCTTGTACACTGCTACTTCACTTAACTTACTAATAATCTTGGAATTACAGAATTTCAGAGTTGGAAGTAATAACTGAAACCTTCTGTATCCTCCCCGGCCAAACCAATACCATCAAAATAATCCTGACAACATATCTGTTAAAATGGTCCTTCAGACTTTGCACAAAGACCTCCAATGAGGGGGAAACTGGCTACTACTGAAGTAATTCATTTCACATTTGTATAGCTCTGATTTTTAAGACATATTCCCTTCTATCAGGCCTAAATCTGACTCTTTGCAATCCCCAGCCATGGCCCCTTGTGCTTCCAGTCACTCTTAACTATAACAACTTTGAAGGTAATTGAACCCAATTATCATGGTGATCCTTAGTCTACTTTTGTCTAGGACGAACATGCCCAGGTCCTATACCTGATCTTCATTTGTTATAGACTCTATGTCCTTTACCATTTTTGTTGTCCTTCTCTACATAAATCTCCAGCTTGTCAGGTGCTAAAAAAAATTTCAGGGCCCAAAAATGCACTCAGCACTCCAGATGTGATCTGAACAGGGCAGAGATCAGCAGGATTGCCAACTCTTAATTCTTGAATTCATTTATATTAATTTTTATCAATTTTAGGGGTTTCCTGAGAAAACCATTATATGACCTGTGAACAGGGATGTTTTTGCTTTCTCTTTGTTAGTGTTTACTTCCTTTTTTTCTCCCTAGTTTTGTTATAAGTTGCAATACCTAATACTATGTCAAATAACGGTAAAAGGGAGTATTTTTTTTGCCTTTCCCTTAAATTAATTGGAAATCTTTTAGTATTTCTAAATTGCAGACAAGACCAGATTTTATTTTTACCATGCTTTTGACAATATTAGGAAAGGGTCTTTCCACACTATGTTTTTTAGGGTTTTGAGTGTAGTATTTTCTCGAAAGTATTTTTGGCATCTACATAAATTATCATGCAGCTTTTTTTTATTTGAAAGATTTATTATGCTAATTATTTTCCTATTCTTGTTTCCCTGTCATAAATCTAACATGATTATTATATATACATCTTGGCTATGTTGTTGTAGGTTCTTTGATAAATTTTATTTAAATGTTTTCATCAATATTTATTAATGATTTTAGTCTATAATGTCTTTTTAAAAAATCTTATTCCTCCCTAGTTTTTTTTTTAATCAGGCCCATAATTGTCTCATAAAAGAAATCAGGTAGAATGTCTTCTTTCTCAAATATTGAGAGCAATTTTTATAGCATACTTAATAATTGTACTTTAAATCCTTGGTAGAAATCACTTGGAAATCAAACTAGACCAGGTCATTTTTCATTTGGCAATTCACTCATGACTAGCTTTATGCTGCTTGCTTAAATTGAGTTATTTAAGTTCTCAATTTCTCTTTTGGTTATTTTGGGTATTGTACGGTTTTATATATAATCATCTGTTTTCCTTAAGTTCTTAGTTTTGCTGGCATATAAATACATAGCCTCTGATAATGTTCTTTCATTTGCTGTGTTCATTGTAAATTATTTGTTCATGTATTGTTTTGGCAATGTAATTTTTCTTCACTCATTAAAATTTTCAAGTCAGTTAATGGTCTATTGACATTCAATAGATTGGCTCTTTGTTTTATCATATATATACATATAAAATTTTCACTGTGATACATTTCTCACATTTTCAAAATTTCTTCTTCTATTGTTGATTTGTAGTTATTTGCTGATTTTCTATGTTTTTAAAGTTTTTATGATTATTTAATTATCTTTTATTTTGTTAACATGTCCTAGGCATATAATTTTTCTTCTAAGGACTAAATTTACTGAATCTTATAAATTTTATATGTTGTTTTATGGTAATGTTATTATTTTAAATAAATTATTTTTCTATATTTTGTTCTTTGGCCCATTCATTATTTAAGATGGTGTTACTTTGCATTAGGTCTATAACTCTTTGCTATTTTTTAAATTAATTTTAATTTTAAATTATGTTGTTTCATAAAGCATAAGTTTACTTTTAACTTTTTATATTTATGATTTCTTTATTATTTAGTACACAATTGTGTGAAGTCATTTTGTGATACTGAGTATATGAATAATTCCTTAATATTTATTCTCACTGAAAAATCATCAGAAGTCTTGGAATGCTACTTTTCCAAATTTGTTTAGCTCTGTATTTTCTATTAGATTAATTGGTGCTAACAGAGAAATATTAAAGGCTCCTATAGTATTATTGCACTTTTAACGTATTTTAGTATATTCTACTTTTAAGGTATCTTTCCAGCTCAGCTTACATTTTTCTTAGCAACTTAGATGCTATGTCATTTCATGCATAGATAGACAAGTAGATAGATAGATTTAACAATTTTATGTATTTTTTTGTCCATAGGACTTTTAAACATAATGTACCTTCACCACTTATTTCTTCTGAAATTGTCAACTTTTATTGTTGCCATATCTGAAATTATAATGGCCATTCCTGCTTTTTTTTTGTGATCATCTGAGGAATAGTAAAAATGAGAGACTGATACAAAATTTATTATTTATATGTCTACATGTGTTTAGCATGCTTTTTGATTGAAATGAATTGTTGGGTTTGTTTTTTTTTATTCGTTTCCTCCATTCTTTTTCATTTTATTAGTGAGTTTAACCTATTTATTTTTAGGGTTACAATTGTAAAATTTATATTTTCTTCCTCATTTAAATCAGCCCTTAGTCTCTGTAGTTTGTTTTCTTTATACTAATATGTGCTTGGTCTAATAATAATAACTGATATCTATGATACTTTAATTGAAAAATGCCTTATATATATCACCTCATTTTAGTCTCATGAAAGTTGTATGATTTTACTACAGATATGTTTAGCTTCATTTAAAAGATGAGGAAATTGAGACTCAGATAAGTTCTATGACAGACATAACTTGTGTCTAATTTTGAATTTGAATCTGGACCTTTCTGACTCCAAGTACCCCATTGACTATCATATTATATCTCTCCCACCAATTTCATTTCTCTGTCCAGTCTTCTCATTCCTTGAGTTTCCTGTTATTGCCCTGTGTAGTACATAAAAAAAGTTTAGTAAATTTTCTTCCCTGATCCCCCAGGCATTTTCAGTTTGAATAACAATCATTTGTGATACCGTTTCTTAAGAAATGTCAATTTAATTCATCTCCCATTTTTAATCTTTTCCTCTTGTAGTTTACTTTAGAACTTAGTCTTCTATTTATAGACTTTGTGCTCCCGTGTTTTGTCTTTATTTTCTCTACCCTTTCATACAAGGTAGAACCTCTAGAAAACAAAAGCATTGCTATCTTTCTCCCAGTCCATCTATTAGTATGATCACAGATCACTTTGGTACCTCTTTTCTTTGTCTCTTTTTAAAAATTATTTAAAAAAAATCACCTGTTTCCCCCTGTGTACTTCTCCTTCCTCTGCCCCTCCCAAAGTACTATCCTGTATATATTTTTTCTTTTATTGATCTGTTCCTCCTACTATATACCTCTTCCCTCCCCCATTGAACAATTAAAAAAATACAGAGAATAATGACTTCAACACAAGTGTGCATAGTCTGGCAGAACAAATTCTCACATTGGCCACTTCATGTTTGCCTCCATCTCATAAAATCCCTCCCTTTCTTTAAGTTGTAATTCAGGCCACATCTTCTATATGTAGACTTTCCTGATCCCTATTTTAATGGCAACCACACTGGGATATCAAAGATGGCTGCTAGTGCAGGTTCTTAGATCTTCTTTACTAAGGAAAGACAACTGTTTCAGGGATCAACAATCTTATTTTAATTAAACATACATATATCATCTACTTAGGTCAGGGGAAAAAGTTAGCACCTTGAACTTCAGAGCAAATACAAACAGAAATTACAAACAGAAAAAATAACACAAATCAATATATAGGCTTCTGTCTGACTATAGCAATACATACAGTTACCAGAGAGAGAAGCACCAACGTCTGGGTTTTCAAAGTCTGGGGGATCCTTAACAGCTACCCAGAGTCTCATCTGGCCAAATCACATGAACATTCTTCCAATGAGTGAGCCCCAAAGCAAAAAAACCCACTTCTCTGAATATATACTTTTTAGGCTCAGTGTCTAATTAGAAATTAACAAAAGGTGTGTGGCCTTCCTACAAGCAAACAAGCTTCCCTTAATGGCCTCCACATGAGGCCTATTAATGGGTGGGGAAGATCTTACACCACCCCTCCATTAACATTACACCTGCCTAACTCCTGGTGCCCTCTCTCTGAAACTACCTTGTATTTAATGACTTTGTGTGTATGTGAATGTTTACAAGTATTGATTTTACATTTCTGCCACATTTATAATTTTATGTATACTCATCTCCCCCACCAGACTGTAAGCTCACTGCAACTAGCGACTTTTTCATTCTTTTTGCTTCTATCTCTAGTGCCTGATACACAGAAGTTGCCTAATAAATACTGTTGATGATCGATTTGTAAGGGAGGCAACACCTGAGGTTGGCCTTGGAAAAAGATATCTATTCTGAGGGTATTTCAGTGTGAGTGGCAGTCTTTATGAATACACGGTGGCTGAAGATGGGGTACCAAGGTTGAGGAAGGTTCAATAAATAGACCAGTTTGACTGGAATGTGGAGTGCATAAAGAAGGTGAGTAATATGAAATAAGGCTTGAAAGGCAGGTTGGAGCCAGAATGTAGAGGGTCTGAAGTATGAAGCCTGATGAGTTTGTATTTTATCCTAAATGCAATAGGAAGACATTGAAGATCCTTGAGAAAAGCTAGAGAAGCAGTCTGGTTTTGTAGTTAGAAAACTGGCCTGAGAATCAAGAAGACCTAGATTCAAGTCCTTACTCTGACAAATTTGAGAACAACAGAAAAACAACAGGTTGTATGATCCTGTATAAGTCATTCCTCTTCTCCATGTATTGGGCACCTCTCTAAGAGGCTGCCAAGCAGGTGCTGACATGCATTGGTAGAGACAGTTTCCTTATCAGGAGCTCCTGTACTAGAGAAATCATATTTCTATTTAGAAAAAAAGGCTTAGAAAAGGAATTTCAGCAACTGTGTGTATAATAGATTGGTGAATTAAAGACTAGAAGTAGGAAAACCATGAGGAGAAGGTGATTATAGTAATTCAGGTGAGAGGGGATGGTCTGAATCAGTCAATCAATAAGCATTTATTAAGCTCATACTATGTGCCTGGCATTGTGCTAAACACCGGAGATACAAAGTAAGGCAAAAACCAAATCAAACAACAAACAACAGCAACAAACTCAGCTCGTTTCTTCCAGGAACTTACATCCTAATGGGAGAGACCATCATGAATAAGAGTAGAGGCCCTGTAAGTGAAAAGGACAGATAAGCAAAAATGGAATTAACAGAATTTGGCAAATGAGTATGGGAGGGGCAGAGGAATGAAAAATCCAGAGTGTCTGGCAGGGAATTTACCAACCTAGGTGTCTGGGTCTATAGTTTCTATCTCTAAAAAACAATCATGTCTGAAGAAGGGGCATATTTAACCAATACCCAAACGCTCACACTGAACTGGGATAAAGTCGTGTTACTCTGTAAGAGCTTAAAAGTAAAAGAATAATGTGTTTGCGAGTCTATATTCATCTTCTAGCCACTGAAGCTATTTTCTTCTAAAGATTGCTGAGAGCCAGCTAAAGGAACTGTGTTTCAGTGCATCCCAAATTTTCTTCCATGCTGCCTGTTGCATTGGTGCTGAGGTTTAAATGGGAAATCCCACCTAATTATGCAAATGCAAAGTGATAAATTATGTGACTAAACAGTGTGCTGGGAATTAAGGCAGTTTTACTATTAATTTGATCTTTTGTCTTTTTTAGAAAGCCTATTTGATCTCTCTGATTTATTTAGATGGTTTGTGAAGCTATTCATGGGGATGACTTTCTCTAGACAGATGGTGAGAGCTGCTCCCTCATGAATTTGTTATTGCCTTAATTGAAATCACATTTGGGTTTTGTTCTCCATCCTATGGTGGAAAAATGGCGAGTTTCTCTCCAAAAATGCAGAGCTGCGAAAATCCTCCAGAAGGTGAAGGCGGGGATTCTAGAACTCCATAGGTCATTGTTATAGTCACACAGCCCACTGTTGACCCCAGGTCAGGCACGAGCAGATTCCTCACAGCTGTGTGACTCCTCCTTTTCCCTGTGGAGAGGTGGGGAGGGAGTGGAGTTCCTCAAAAAGGACATGTGAAGCCTGGGAAAGCTTCCCCACCTTCTGAGTCATTTCTAACATGAGAAATCCTAGGAGTGTATGATCTATCCTAACATCCGTCACCCACTAGGGATGTTGCGGGGAGGTTTCTCTCTTCACTACTTCAACTCATTTTGAGTTCTTCCTTTATTGTTACCATTCCTTTATTGTTATGATTTAGTCTTCCAGGAAACATATATTTTTTTTTTACTGAGTTGATTGTTTTTTGTGCAAAAATGTTATCTTGCTAACTAGTCTGCAAATTCATCAAGGGAAAGGGCACATAACACATAGCACAAAATTATAGGGTCGTTGGAAAGGATTTCTGAGTCCATCCAGTCCAACTCTGAACAAGGATCCTTCCACAACACACCTGAAAATGACATTTGAAAACTTCAAGTTAGGTAGAATCCCCTTGAGATCAGTTTAACCACTCTACTTTCAGATAAATCTGATGATTAGAAAGCTGTTGTTTTGCCCTTTATGTCAAGCTTAACTTTGACTCTTTGTACCTTTTGCCCATTTCTCCTATTCCTGCTCTCTGGGACCAAGCAGAATAAATTGAATCCTCTAAGGACTGCTAT
Organism: Phalanger gymnotis; assembly: GCA_028646595.1. Classification (NCBI taxonomy): domain Eukaryota; kingdom Metazoa; phylum Chordata; class Mammalia; order Diprotodontia; family Phalangeridae; genus Phalanger; species Phalanger gymnotis. The sequence continues at coordinate 212,842,106 of CM053625.1, forward strand.
CCTGTCCCCTAAAAGGCTTCTCTTTTTTAGGCTAGATTTTCTCAGTTCCTTCCATACGCGCTCTTAGGGCACGAGTCACCCAGGTCCTTCACTATCTTGGTTGCCTTTCTTCAGACGCTCTCAGCATCATGAGCATTCCTTTTAAAAGTTGCCACTTAGCATTGAATGGAGTGACCCAGATAGAGTCTGAGCAGGGCAGAACATAGTGGGACTGACACCTCCCCAGTCTTCGATATTATGCTTCTTTTAATGCACTCCAGACTTTGGGAGACTGTATCCAACTAACAACTCAGATCTTTTTTTGAAGGAATTTTTACCTGGCCTGGTCTCCTACTTATACTTGTGGAACTGTTGGGGTTTTGAGGACCCAAGTGGAAGACTTTTATGTTGTCGTTTAGTCATTTCAGTTGTGTCCTACTCTTCATGACCTCATTTGGGGTTTTCTTGGCAAAGATACTGGAGTCATTTAATGGAGGAGGAGTATAGCTTGCCTGCTCATTGAAAGGATAAGGAAACTGAGGCAAACAAGGTTAAATGACTTGCCCAGGGTGGTCGAACAACTGCTAAGTAGCCTATAGTTTTCAGGTTCTACTACTTCCCTTTAAAAAAAATAGAACTATTGACCATTCTATCCTCCTGCAGCATCTGTCCCATTCTTCAAGGTCTTTCAAAGGTCACTAAAAGTAGCTCAACAATTAAATCTGCCAGTTCTTTTATTATCCAGAGGTATAATCATCTGGCCCTTGTGTCATCTGGGACAACTAGGTGATCCTTTACTATCCTTGTGATAATTGTGATTTTTAATTCCATATTCTATCTTTGTTTTTACCTCGTGGAAAGGGCCATTGACTTTGGAGTCGGAGAACATTGTTATTGCAGTCATGTCTGACTCTTCATGACCCCGTTTGGGGTTTTCTTGGCAGAGATACTGAAGTGGTTTGCCATTTCCTTCTCCAGCTCATTTTAGAGATGAGGAAACTGAGGCAAACAGAGTTAGTGGCTTGACCAGGGTCACACAGCTAGTAAGTATTTCAGGAAGATGAGTCTTCCTTACTCCAGGTCCAGCACTCTATCCGTTGCGCCACCTAGTTGCCCTGTGGAATCGGAGGATCTGGGTTCAGATTTGGCCTCTGTCACAATTTATCTGTGACCTTCATCGAGTAACTTAATCCTCCCAGGTCTCAGTTTTTACTTCTATAAACTGAAGGGCTTGGACTAGATGGACTTTGAGGGCCCTGAGGCCTGGTTGCATTCCACAGCTCAGTCAACTACTTATTTCGCTTTTCAGCTGAATGGAAAACAAGGCATCCTTTTTGTTTTTTCCCAACTGAGTTAAAATCTGGCCTCAGACACTTCCTAGCTGTGTGACCCTGGGCAAGTCACTTAACCGTGTTTGCCTCAGTTTCCTCATCTGTAAAGTCAGCTGGAGAAGGTTGCACTTGGAAGATTTTTGTTATTTTTCTCCAAAATGCTTTCTTTTTTATTCTATTCTATATCTCTTATAGAGGAGGTCTTCCCTGATCCCGCCCCTCCCCCTCAAGCCATTAATGACCTTCTCTTTCTTAAACCCCACAAATTGCTTTGTATTATATCTCTCTCGTACACATGTAAATATTATTTTGTCTTATGTTTCTCTGTATAGTTCCATGCCCTCTCTAAAGCTGCAAAGCTAGACACTCCTAAGGGGTTAGGAGTGTTTTTATTTATTTAAACTTTAAATCTTTCAATACCTAGAGTGATGTTTTGTACACAGTAAATGCTTAATAAATATTTGCTGAATAGTTGAATACAACTCTTGTCTGAGAGCCTCAAGAGTTTAAACCCAAACAGGGGCTCAGAATGGATCATTTTGTTTCTAGGAGGGCAGGATAAAAAGAATTGGGACAAGACAAAATTTTCACTGGCTGTTTCCCATGCGTGGAATCCTCTCCCTCCCCATGTCTGCCTCCTGCCTCCCTTGGCTTCCTTCAGCTCTCAGATGAAATCACACCTTCTAACAAGAATCCTGGGACCCCCCCACCCCAATCCTAGTGCCCCTGCTCTGTCAATTATCTCCACATTATACCATACCTATCTTGTTTGCATATATCTGTTTGCATGTTGTCTCCTTTGTTAGACTGTGAGTTCCTTGAGAGCAGGGACTATCTTTTGTCTTTATTTGTAGCTCAGTGCCCGGCACATAGTGGGTGCTTAATAAATTCTTGTTGATTGACTGACAGGGCTCCCCATCTGACCTTCCCTAGCAGTGCCTTGTGCTTCAGGCTTGTCTTGTTGCCTTATCCCATCCAAACTGACCTGCCCATTCTTTCATTTTCTTGGGCCTTGGTCGATGTCAGGCTCACAAACCTGGTAATTTTTTGTAATGTATTAATGACTAGGGGTAACTTAGAGTGTTTCTGCTTCCAGACAAAATATTGACACATAAATATGGGCCTTCAGTGCCTTCCAAGGATGTGATTATACTGGGAATTTTGGGCACCTGTGGCAAGTTGGTAGGTGGGATATTTGAGCTCAATTAGGCCTCTCCACCACCTTATATATCAAACGACTCAGTTGACTGCTTATTTTTCCTTCAGACTTTCTGCAGAATAAGGCCTGTGTTTTTTCCTTGTGGGTATATCTTTGACTTTTTATACTTGGTGCTGGATTTTTATCATCTTCCTGTGAAATGCTTTATATTCGTTATTAGAACAGTACATCGGACTCCAGGCAAGTGTTTTATAACAAGGATGCTTCCTATTCTCCCAGTATTAAACTACTCATTAGAGGGGCAGCATAGTGCTGTAAATTGGAGTCAGCCTGGATCTGCCACTTACTGTGTGAGTTTTGGAAAAGTTACTTAGTCTATATAAGTTTCAGTTTCTAGATCTCTCAAAATTATCTTAGGTATACACAAAATTGCACATTCGTATGTGTCTGTCTGTCTACATAGCTATCTATGTATCTGGAATGTGAACTCCTCAAGGGCCAGGAGTATTTCATTTTTATCCTTGTGACCATAGAACCTAGAAAAATGCCCAACATATAATAAATGTGTATTGATTAATTAATTACTTAACTTACAGGGTTATGTGAAAATTAAATAAAATGTGTGTCAAAGTGCTTTGTAATTATAGAGCACTCTTATGAGTGTAATTTTACTTATTCATTATTATTAATAATCTCTGAGATCTTCCTGGCCCTCATAATCCCTCACCAAGACAATAGCAATAGCCTCTTAACCATTTACTCTACGTTCAGAGTTTGCCTTTCCATTCTATCCTCTACAATCTGATAAATTATTTTTTAAAAAATAACATTTTATTTTTTCCCCAATTATATGTAAAAACAATTTTTAACATTCGTTGATTTTTTTTCAAAAATTTGAGCTCCAAATCCTATCCCTCCTTCCCTTTCTTCTCCCGTCCCTCAGATGGTAAGCAATCTGATATGGGTTATATATGTGCAATCATGCAAAAAATTTCCATTAAATTAGTATTTTTAAGACCCAGGTGTGACCATAGCACTCTGCTGCTGAAAAATTTTTGGTGACTTATTATTGCTTCTAGGATAAAAAACACAAACTCCTCAGTCTGGCAGTCAAGCCCTATTCACAATCTGTTTTCCACCTACCTTTCCAGATTTATTTCATACTAATCCCTTTCAAGCATTCAATATTTGTAATGAACCCAGGAGCCTCCCCACCCTGTTAAACAAAGAAACCCAGGGAAGCTCAAAACCCCTGAGTCACTCCTTAAGAGAAAGACCTACAGTACTGACTGGCCCAAAGCCCCTTTTCCCTCCAAGAAGTTTGAATAGCAACTAGCTGCCAATTCCCCATCAGTCTTCTCCCTGTCTGCATGAATCTGTCTTCAGGTCCAGGCTCCTCACACTCACCCCCCAATGCCTGGACCTGTTTAACCCAGGTCAGAACCCTGTAAAAACCCAACAGACTCGACTGGTTTGGTGTATCCAATTCTACCTGGATTTCCAGAGGACTTGATGTGTTCCTACCTTCCTCTTTGACTGCTCTTCATGTTCTAAGTATGTCCCCTGAATAAAACTAATTTGCTTTATTGTTTTATTGTGTACTATGTGTTTCTTAATACCAGAACTATTGGTATTCTGAACCTTCCTAAATCTTCAAGCTCAGCATTCTAATTCCCATCTTACAAGGGCCTCTACATAGGCTTTCTCCATGTGTGAAATGCCTTCCTGCACCTCCAGAATCCTTAGCTTCCCTCAAGGCTAAACCCTGATGCCACCCTGATGCCTTTCCTGATTTTCCCAGTTGTTAAGTGCTCTGAGTCTCCTAAAATTATCTTCATTTTTATATGCATGTTCTGTGCCCTCTATTACATTCTCCTCCAAGTAGACTCTAAACTCCTTCAGAGAAGACACTATTTGGTTCCTTTTTGTCTTGATAATCCCAACACCTCATGTAGTGCCTTCTATTTAGAGGGTGCTTCATAGCTGTTTTTTATTGTCATTATTCTATCATTCCAGTCATGTTTGACGCCTTGTGACCCCAGTTGGAGTTTTCTTGGTAAAGGCACTGGAGTGGTTTGCCATTTCCTTCTCCAGATTTTACAGATGAGGAAACTGAGGCAAACAGGGTTAAGTGACTTACCCAGAGTCATATAGCTAGTAAGCATCTGAAGCCAGATTTGAACTCAGGAAGACAAGTCTTGTTGACTCTAGGCCCAGCACTCTCTCTACTCTGCCAACTAGCAAGAGTCTGAGGCTAGATTTGAACTCAGGAAGATGAGTTTTCCTAAATTCATTGAATTTAACAAAATAGAATAATAATAGTTCACATTTATATGATGGTTTTTGGCTTTTGGAAAGCACTTTGCATACAGGGTCTTATTTGCTGCCCACGCCCACCCTGTGAGCAAATAGTACAAGTGGCGTCCCCTTCGTTTTATAGATGAAAAAATGGGGCCTCAGGCTGGACAATACTTGCCAAAGGCTGCACAGCTAGGAGACCGTGGAGCTGGAACTTGATTGTGTTTTTCTGACTCTTTAGTCCAGTGTAACATGGCATATTAGAAAAGATTACCTGACCTGGGATCAGATGACCAGGGTTTGAATTCCAAGTCTACTTTTTTGCTAGTTGCATGGCCTTTGACAAGTCACAGGGCTTCTCTGAACCTCTATCATGTGTAGAATGGGGATAATGATACTGTGCTGCTGAAATCAGTGGATTGCTAAGTACTTTCTGCACTGTAAAGTACTGAATGTGCACGAACCATCAGCATCATCCTTATTGTTTATTATAGCATCAGACTGACTTTGCACAAACGACAAATTTAGCTTTTGTGAATGTTCATGATGGAGGGGATGCTTCACTTTGTGCTGTATTCTTTGTTAAGGATTTTTGAAACATCATTTTAGATTGGAATCGGGCAAAGATGCCTTGATGGGGAGTCTGCATCCCTCATTTCTTTCTGTTCCCAGCTCTGCCATTCACTAGCTTTGCCACTTTGGATCAGTCTCCTCATATGTCAAAGGAGGGGGTTGAATTAGTACCACAAATCTATGATCCTAAGATGAATAACTGTTATCTAGGAATATACCTGGAACATTAATCTACTCTCCTCTCCAAGTATCACAAATACTTATTAATCCAGAATTCTTGTTTATATCGCTGTAAAAGTGATGTTAAGAGCAGAAGTGTAACTAAGGTAGGACAACTTGGAATTTGTTCCAGAGTGCTGTATTTAGAGTTTATTAATTTTAAAGGCCTCTAAAAACACTTCAGTGTTTTTAGCAACAAACAAAGTCCTTCAGCAACATACAAACAATAGAACTTGGAATCTAGGTAACAAGAATAATTAGTTAAAACGGGAAGCTACCAGATGGTGGGCTCCTCCACTCTCTACCTTCATCTAAAGGCAAGGTCCATATCACTTGTCCTAAATATGAGTTGTTATCGTTGCCTAGGTGCAAAAGTCCTTAGATATGGCTCTGGTAAGATGAACTGCTTTTTAATTTAATTGAGAGTAGGACAGGAGTGGAGGGGTTGGGAGGGGAAAAGAAATACATGAATTTACTGTGGAAGACTGGAAAGGCCTAGATTTTGAAAAGGAAAGAAAATTAGAATGAGAACCATACTAGTTAGTTTTTTTTTTCTTTTCAGGTCTTCCAAAACTGGTGAAGATGTTATCAACCTCAATTGTGCTAACTATTTTTTTTCTTCTGAAAGTGATAAGCTGTGGCTCTCTGTTAAATATTGAACCAAAGGATGTTTGCTTTTGCTGGAGGGCACAATGCTTGGCTCTGTTTGGGGTAGGTGATGCAGTTCACGCTTCCTGCAGTAGGCCTGAGGAATGAGCATTGATGACCCCATCATTGCTCATTTGGTAGAACTGTATTTACAGTCTTTGAGAACTTCCATCTGATTGGACACATGTTTTCAAGGAGAAAGTCACTCAGCCTTCCTTGGAAAACCTGTAATGTTTATCTAAATGGGAGTTTTCCCGGCCTCAATGGGCACCAGCTGGCCCAGGTAAATGTGCCATTTATGGGTCTCTCCCCTCCCCAAACCTAGGAGTCCTCTCTGTTTGTTGGTGTAGTTCCTCAGCTAGTTTAAGGGTGGAAATTCAGTTAATGTAGACCTAGGAGACTTGTTGCACTTTGTAGTCGCCTCATGTGGACCCTAATGGTCTGGGGGGGGCACTTGGAGGGTGGGTTCAATTTAGGTTAACATAATTTTATCCTAAAACAGATTGGAATCTATGGCAAAATAAAAGAGGGCGAATTGCTAGAATTTTAAATTTATTCAGAGTAATAGAAATCAGTCCATCGATAAGCATTTATTAATCACCTGCTATGTCCCAGGCACTGTGCTAGGTGCTGGGTATACAAGTATTAAAAAAGGAAACAATTCCTACGGGCAAAGAGCTTACATTCTAATGAGGAAGACAACTATATGCAGCATAAACATAGACTAAATACAAATGGATACAAAATACTTCAAGATAGCATAGATTGGTGGGTTGGATACTAGCAGTTATAATAATTAAGCCTAAAGGTTGTTTCTACCATGACTACCTTCTACCAGGTACCTATGGTATACTTGCCATTTAAGGATCTCCCTATTCCCAATCTTGGTGTCCATCCCTGTTGTCAAATCACATAGTTCTTATATATCAAATAACAAAATTATGTGTATGTTGCCTCCCTTATTAGATTGTGAGCTTCTCAAGAACGGGGACTATCTTCTTTATCCCCAGAGTTTAGTACACCTAACACATAGCAGGTGCTTATTGACTATCAGTGATGTCAGTAAATAGAAAAGGAACTAAAACCTACTCCAGATTTTAGCACAAAGTCAAGGGCCTTATACATTTGAACATCAGGTCAAGTGTTTGTTCTCCTGTCTGTCCTTTCCTCCTTTCTCCTTTTCTTTTCCACTCTCTTTCTCCTTCCCTTTCCCCCCTTTCCTTTAAGCTCTTTTTCCTCTTCCTTTACCTCTGGCTCCTTTCTCTTCCCTTCCTCTCCCATGTTATAGAAAGAAAAATCAGCATCCATTATGCATTTACTATGCGGCATTGTGCTAAGCATATACCTTGCTTTCAAATGTAATAAAATGATACTTTATTTTTGTATATCGAGTTACACTTTCAATTTGTTATAACTCTGAAAACTAATCAAGCACTGTGCTCTTTATCCCTGTATTACACAGTGAAGAAACTGAGGCATTGGAGATTAAATCACTTAGCAACCCACAGCTGGTAAGACCAATATCTAGGACAGAAGCAGCACTATTGACTCCTGATGCAAATTTTAATTTTAAATGAAAGGACATTTTCTTTTCTGTTTTCCTCTCAGTATTCCAATTATCTTTTTTATTATCTTGATAAAGAATAACCTTAATGATTGTATAATGATGTTTTCTTATAATAATAATGACAATAAAAACAATAGCTTCCATTTCTACAGTAAAGGTATTTGCTACATAGTGCCTGCCACATAGTAGGCATTTAATAAATCCTATTTGACTGACTGATAACTCAATGGGGTAATATTATTCTTATTTTATAACTGAGGGAAATGGGGTCCAGATAGACAAAATAATATTAATAAAACATTGATTATATTAATTGCATTAATTAATAATATTATATGGGAGCTCAATCCTCCTGGCTTCAGATCCAGTCTCTATCCATGACAAAATTCCTGTTGAAATTCCCCCCAGTTAAAATTTATTACAGCTATCACTAGGAAAATCAGGCTGTTACTATGATAATAGACACAAATAAGAAGCACCTGTTAACATGGCATGAGTGCTGAGTAATTGTAAATGTGTCTTATTTGTTCATCAGGATTCCCAGAGACTGAAAAGTGAGTGTGCATATCAAGAGTACAAATAATGAGAATTATATATATTGACAATGCTTCTGTACACACAGACACAGCAATACTTTGCTTATCTGGACAGTGACTTACCAAGGAGCATCAACCATCCAGAATGTAGTTGACTGAGAACCAGGAAAGAAAGGCTTCTAAGAAGCCAATCTAGATTATCGGAGAGTCCATGCACTAAAATGTATATGCTTTGCTCACAGCAGAACCCCTTGGGCCCTCATCTCATGTATTTATTCCTTTATTGCATGCAATTAGAAGAAGCTTGGCTAACTGGTTTCTCATGTAATAGGTTATTAGAAGTTGTTTCTCAGACAAAAGAGGAAGATCATGATGTAGGTTAGTTCACTGAAAGAAGCAAGAAATGACTGATGGGAGTTGGATATGATGGAGATTTTATATATATTTATACATATATATATACACACACACACACACACAGACACACACACACACACACACACATATATATATATATATATATATATATATATAAATACATATTCAAAGCAAGTGGGGATAGGAGCTAAAAATCCATGTTTGGGGTATATTAGTGTAGGAGCAATGACCTTTGACATCTCAATAACCCTTGAGGACATCACCGTATTTTGGCAATAACAATAATCATTGTACATAATGATGGTCCTGAGGCATTAGAGATGATTAAATGATACCAAATATCCTCTGTTTTCTTCACTAAAGCCCTAGCTTGATGTCTCAGTATATGGGGGTGACCTTGGTGCCTTGAAGATTATGTTCAAGACACTCATCCCAGATTGGGGAGACTTTGAGAAGACAATGCATGGAGAGACGTGTTTTAGATTGTCTTTCATTTAAATGGTTAAAACAACATGAATTTTGGTGCTTAAAAGTGTAATAAGCTTCAGTTACCTGGAACATTCACTCGCATGGGAAGACCTTATTTTAAAATATCACCTTAAAGAAGTAAAAGTGTATATCAGACAATGAACTGAAATGTTTTAAGTGTCAGGCAGAATGGTAGCCTGGTGTGGTGAGCAGAGCTGACCTCAGAGCCTTGAAGATTTGGGTTCAAGTCCCCTCTTAACTTCATAGCACCTGGTACATAGTAAAAGCTTATTAAATGCTTGTTAAGTGACTGACTATCTCAGTGCTCTAGGCAACTCTCCAAGACTAAATAATAGAAAAAATACTGATTTTATTTGGCAGAGGAAATTTCTTTACTCAGTAGTAGTTCTTACCCAGTAGACCTATGAAATCACAGGTCTAAGTCATATTGCTCAGTTGTGTCTGATTTTTCATGATTCCATTTGGGGTTTTCTTGGCAAAGATATGGGAGTGATTTGCCATTTCCTTCTCCAGCTCATTTTACAGATTAGGAAACTGAGGCAAATAGGCTTAAGAAAACCGTAAACGGGATTGAGAAGAGTCAGACAAGACTGGAAAATGATTCAACAACAACAAAATAGTTTAAGGATATTGATAAGTGGGAATGCAGGAATGCCTTCCTGTGGGAGGCAACCAGTCCCTATCATAAGATCAGTTGAAGGTAATGGGTATATTTACCCTGGAGAGAAGAAGACTCTAGATGCGAAGGTGAAGGTGAAGCCACAGAGTTATCTTCAGCTATTTGAAGGTCTGTGATCTTGAGCAAGGATTAGATTTGTTTGGTTTGGCCTGGGGCAGACCCCAGAACAGTAGTAGAAGTTGGAAAGAGACTAAATTTAAAATGTTAATAACAGGGACAAGTTCCTAACAATTAGAGGGGTCCCAAAGTGGGATGAGCTGCCTTAAGCAGGTGTGACTTTCCCTTCCTTTGAGGTCTTCATGGAGAGGCAGATTGGCCACTTTTCAGCTACGGGATAGTAAGGATCGCTTTGGTGCATGGGTTGGATTAAAAGGCTTCTGAGGTTCCTTCCAATGGTCAGATTTTATGTATTAACACCCTCAGTGATTAAATCAATCCTAGCCATTCTAGAATAGATCTAGTCAGTGCATATGCCCAGAATTCTTCAGTGCATCCCTAGTGCCTACCATTTAAAGTTCATGCTATTTGGCTTGGCCTTCACAATGTGGTATCACACTCTGGAGAACTTTGGCCAGGCTCTACTATGGCCCCCTTTCCACAACCGTTCCCAAAGTCCTGCTTGCTACTGTGTAGGTCAAGACTTGGGAAATACCCCCATGGAGCAAAGTGATAATATAACTAGGTGAGATCAGGAAAATAAGACTGATGGCAAAAATACTCCAGAAAAATAAAGTTATCAATAGAAGAGGGGAAGAGTCCAGAGACACGCTGCCTCGAGTGACAAAGACCTTGTTTTGACAATTATTCAAGCATGCCTTACTCCCCTAACCCCCAATATGGCATCTAGCATTTGGGATAAAAGCATTTGCAGTAGTGGAGGTGCTCTCCTGACCCTTATGCTTTACATGGGCTGCAAGTGGGTCTTAGGATGACTCTCTGAGTGGGAGAAGCAAAAGGAGTCTATCTGATGGTAATTACTATCAGATCCAAGTTTTCATCATGTATCCTTGGTTTTTATATTGTTTGATGATTTTCAATAAAGGCATAATTAGCTCTACTATATCCTGAGAGCATCAGAAAACTGAGGCCCCCACAATTAACTCATCCCCTATCTTCCCAGACTTATTTCCTATGAACCCCTCCATTCAATCAATGCTCTCCATAAACTGGGCTGCTGTTTCCCAAACATGGTCTGAGATCTCTTGCCTTCTTCCATTTCTTTATGTTGTTTCCTCTATCAGGAATAATAATAAACAATGGTAATAGTTAGAATTAGAATAATACACTTAGAGAACACTTTGAAGTTTACAAAATGCTTTATATACATTATCCGATTTGAGCCTTGAATAACTCTGTGAGAGCAATACTATTAGTATTATTAATTCCATTTTACAGATGAGGAAACCGAGGCTTAGAGAAGTTACATGACTCGGTCAGGATCGCACAGCTAGTAAATGTCGCAGGTTGGATTTGATCCTGGCTTTTTCCGACTCCAAGTTCTGCCTTTCTTGCGGTCTAAAAAAACGCCTCTCAATATTCTCTCTGCCCCTTGCCCTACTTCCAATTCACCTTTTAAATTTCCATTTACTCTTTAGCATCCCACTCAGAAACCTCCTGCTGTATAAATCCTTCTCTGCTCTTCGTGGTCAGTGAAGGCTTTCCCCTTAAGCTTTACATGTTTCTTTACTTGCATCTTCGTAATGCACTTATCAAGTCATATTGTCTATTCCTGCCCATTTTAAGTCTCCTAAACACTAATCTCTATGAGGACAGAGCCTGCATTTTAGGGAACCTTTGTAACTTTGGAACAACTTTGTATCTACAGTGCTTTGTACATAGGAACCATATTTTAAACTATAGTAATTACATCCAAGATCAGTGAACACAACTTCATCGGAAGTCAGTCTGTTAGGGAGGGCAACCTCTGTAGGAAAGTACCTTAATTCTGTTCAAATACTTCCTTGAAATAACTATTCAGATCATCTTTCTTATCTTTTTTCTGGCTTTCTGGAATTCCACTGGCTTTGCCTTTTTTATTCTTTTATCCTTCCTAGGGTAAGGGTGGAGGGAGGAAAATGTTGAATTCCTTGAATTCTGAGAAAGCATGCTGAATATGGAAGGAATTAAAGCAGTTTGACTGTGGATAAAGCCGGAGACTTGGTAAAACGAAGACCTGGATTCAAAGTCTGACTTAGTTATTACCTGTATTATCCTGGGCAAGTCCCTTAGCCTCTTTCAGCCTCACTATTATAATAATCTGTGAAATGGGAACGATAATAGCATCTATTTCACAGTGTTGTTTTAAGTATCAAATGAGATTTTATACACACACACATACGCAGACATATACATATGTATGTATATGTATATAGCTATATATGTAGAGTCCTTTAGCAGGGCTGTTTTTGTTTAGATATCTCCAAAGATAATTGGAATTTCTTATGAGGATAGGTATAGAAATTGCTTTGTAAACCTTGAAGCAATATATATGTTGTCAGTTGTTACTACTTTATTGTTATTATGATGTTTAATGTATATAAACAGCAGGCTGGGTCTGTGACCAGATTTGCCAGTTACAGGAAGTTACGAAATTTTACATCTTGTGTGGGAACCTGCAGCCTCAGGGGCCACAGGTTCCCCACCCCATGTCTAGGTAGAGAGGTAATTTTTCTATGGTAAATACCCAAGAAGACATATTTTTGGAGGAAGTTTTCCTTGAAAACTGCTTTCACATGGGAAAAGAAAAATAAGATTATGGAAGCTGAGATCTGCATTGTCTTTTGTATTTTCATTTCTTTCTCTACACGAAAGGGAAATAAGGTAGCCTGGAAAATGGCACCATATTTACAGAATTAAAAGGAGGGCAATTCACCTGTTCAGACGTTTTAGTTTTAGCTGGGCAGTAATTTCCTATGACTAGTCAAGTTTCTCGTATTATTGGCTTTCCTATGTTTTCACTCCAACTGTACTTAACTGGGGCACTCCCCTTTAGGCAGGCAGGAAATAAACTGTATAAATGAAGAGAAAGAAGGAGAGTATCGAATGGGCTGTGAAAGCACACAGGTGAGGATGATAAGAAAATATTTGGCATATTATGCACTTCAGAGATAGCTTATCAAGGATTTGGTCAGCTTCATTGGCTGCACAAAATGGTCTTGTTATGAGGGAAATTTCCAAGGCCAGCCAGTACTGTGACAGTTGTCCATGGGTTTCAAATTTAAGAGAGATTGTTGTCTCCAGAGAATCATTCTTAAAGGCTTCAAAATGAGATCCCCCCTCCCCCTACTCCTTTTACTTTGGCAGGGAGTAACCCGATCTAGACATTGTTGTTTAGGAGGCCAATTGGCATTAAGTTTCTAGGGAAGTTACAGCAATGTAATTCAGGTTTAGATGGTGTAGTTCAAACTTTGTGGGGTAAATGGTGGGGAAGATGGGAGGACCAGGCAAGAGTACAATGAAAAAGAGTCATATTCACTAATTAAGTGCTTTCAAATCTTGCATTTAGAGTTGGACCAAGTAAATTATCTACTGTGGTGTGGGAGTTATTAATTTTACAACATCCAAAATGAGAAAAAAAATGACAAAAAATACAGACTTGGAGGATAGTGTAAAGAGGAATGCATTATCCAGAAATCATTGATCATCTTACAAACATGGTTGTCAAGTCTGAGTCTAATTGTTTTATAACTGGATTAGTGGAAAAGTTATTTGGATTTGGAAAGTCAGAGGACCTGGGTTCAAATCCCAGCTGTATTATTTAATCCTGTGGAACCTTGGACATGTCACTTGACCTTTGTGGGTCTCATTTTCCTCCTCCATAAACTTAGGAGATTGGATGATACGATCTTTATGGTCGTTTCTAGCTTTAAATCTGTGACCCTATAATTCTATTAATATTCATTCTATGGAACTGATGGCTGACAGAGTAGTGTGCCTTTCTGGAAAATCCTAATTAGTTATTTATCTATCCAGGATTCAGTTCCCTGGACAGTACCCAGCATGTCCAAATGAATAGCTAGGCACAAGCTGCTTAATAAAGGGCTTTGTGAAACTGAAATCAAAATATAAAATGAAGATATCAGTATTATTACTTCAGAATTTCCATAGTACCTGATGGATGAGAAACATTGAGATGAAGGGCTCAGATAAAGAAGCCAATAAGAAAGACTGCTTCATTGATATTGTTTGGCAATGGGGAGAAAGAAAAGAAACAAAACTCTTATACTTTCCTTATCTTTCATTTCCATAACCTTGAGGTAAACCGTAATAGCCTGGGAAAGACAATAGGGTGGGATGGTTGGGTGAGAGTCTTTCTATTTTTCCTCCCTTGAAACATGGCCCAGGACTTGAATTACTGTGGGTCCCTCTCCAGAGATCAGGGCATGCAAGTTCGTCATGTGATAACTTAGGATTGAATTTGTGATGACTACCAATGAGGAATCTGCTTTCCTACCATGACTTCAGACTTATATGCTCAAGAAAACATTTTATTCAGTGGCTCACTGATGAAGGATTATTGTTCTGTACTAGTTGTACTATTGTTGTATTTCTATTTGAAGTTAAGGTAGGTAGGCTGTCTACAGCTTTTCCTATGAATATATATACCTCTAAGTAAATGATGTGTCATGGCTGATGAATATAAAACTGGCAAAATACGTGGGTGACACCCCAGAGTAGAAACCAGCTCAACTTTCCACCTCATCCTTGCCCCCCAGATGTGTGGTCCAGTTTGATGTAGATCTTACATGCTGAACTGATTATGGAGGTATTTTAATAGGAAAAATGCCAAATTTAGCCAACAGGTTGAATTTTATTTTAGCCCCAGAAGTTAATCTCAGGAAAGAAACTAGGCCTCCCATTTCCCATCCCTTGGCCCTGACATTTCCTATTCTATCAGTTTGATAGTTTTAAATGGGGGGTGGGAAGAGACACTTAAAGCATATACTTGAATAGTCTAATTTAAGATACAAAGTCAGTCTTACAATTTAAGATTGCAGAGGCAAATCTACAGTCAGGACAAATTGCAGGTTGAGTACTGGACTTGGAGTTAGGAAAACCTGTCTTTAAATCTGGCTTGAAACACTAGCTGTGTGATCCTGGTCAGGTTACTTAACCTCTCCCTGCCTCAGTTTCCTAATCTGTAAAATGGGGACCGTAATAGCAACTACCTTCCACAGTTTGTGTGAGGTTAAGATGAGAATACTTTCAAAGGATTTTGTGACTTTAAGGCTCGATAGAAACACTGGTTGTCATTATTTAAGAACAAAATTTATTAAGGACTTATGTTCAGTTCTCTGTGCTAGGCACTGTGGAGGATACAAAGATTAAAATGATACCATTCTTCCATTCAAGGAACTACAGTTTAAGAAGGAGAAGAGACCAAGTATGTGACCATACTTGGCACTTTAAGGTTTACACTTAATAGTACTTTGCTAGTTCTATTTATTGTTGACTTCATCCATGTGGATATAACATCCAACGATGCAGAATGCCACCCATACATACCTGACTGAATAGGGCAACTCTTGTGTATTTCCTTCTGTGAATATTCCATAGAGCAACAACCTAATGTGCCAAGGACCTTCCTTTACATCTCTTGACATTATGGGGATACCAACGGAGGATACAACTGTCCTCTGGCTAATCATCTCTCCTACTATGGCACCAGCTCGTCTTTTTTCTTTTTCTTTTCTGGACATAACTCTCTTAGGTGACATTATTCAGGCCACTGCCCCAGTATAATTTTTTGATGGTAGGTTATGGAAAAAAGTAACTGACCCAAGATAAGAATGCAATAAGAGAAGTGTACATGCTCTGGTACAACCAGTGAAAGGAGTTTTCCACTTCTAGCCAGGGGATCACACTGAATTTTAATCATTGTTCTCAAATTTGTTTCCTGCTAAGTGTGGTATAAGGGAAAGGGGAGTAGACTTCTAAGCTATGTGACCTTGGACAGGTCATTTACCTCTCAGAACTTCCATTTCCCTATCAAGAAAGGAAGGAGATAACATGTCAGTATCTTTACAGCCTTCTCCAGCTGTAAAATGCTATGAAATGACCCTGAGGCTTTGGGTAGAGCTCATTTCAATTTTTACATTTTTCTGCCTACAGTTTTTTGTCCAAGAATTTCCTGTTTTCAGGTAGCTTCTCCAGGCTGGAAGGGGCCTAGGGTTTCTTCTCCCATCTTTGAAAGACTGGCAGTGCTCCAGAGCTTTGGCTGCTGAAGTAGATTTCATGTCTACTGGCAATGCAGCAAAGCACCAGGCTGTTCTATAGGCAAGTTTTAGGGGTTTTATTCCCCAGGTTTGTATACTTCCCCCGACCCCCTCTCAGGAAAGGTTAGGAGAAAGTTGCCCCATTCACCTTAAAATTGTCGGTGGAATAGAAGAGATTTAATTTACCTGGGATGTGCTTTGGCAGATCCCGAGGGTGACTTGTCCTGTTTCAGAGGAGGTAACCTTCCCAGAAATCAAGAGCTTCCATGAGAGAAAGGACCTGCCCGGGATGGAGTGCAGATCTCTAGCCTGAGATTTGTTTGGAACTGTTACAAAGGAAACATTATTTAATGAATGATTCCGTGTCATTGAACAACCGGATGTAGTCCCTTACCTTCCTGACACTGGTGCAGACTTGTTAGCTAATGCATTCCACCTGTGAGAATCAGCAGGGAAACCCCTATTCTGGTCCCAGCCCCGCCCTACCTTCATGAATTCTTGAATCAAACCTACTGCCAAACAGCAGAGTTAAGCCTGAGAGCAGATCAGAGTTTGTGATTCTCCAGCCAGGTGGTTCCAGTCATTTGCTTCAAAGACTTTTCCTGAGGCTAAAAAGAGGTTATTGGCAATGTGGTGTTGTGGGGAAAAAAACAAAAACAAAAAAACACTGGGATGGAAGTCAGGAGACTTCTTTCTAGTCCTAGTTCTGTGACCTTGGACAAGTCACTTCTTTTCAAACTCAGTTTCCTCATCTGTAAAATGAGGGGATTTTGCATCTTCAATATCCTATGAATCTGTACCAATGTGTTGACAGCTTGCTTTCTTTGAAAGCCATTGTCTATGGGGATCCAATCTAGGGTGAGGTCGACTGTAATACTGAGTCATACATTTCCTAGGGATCCTACAGATTAAATAATGGGCCTGATCCTCCTGAAAAAAAAAATGAAAGTCATTTTTAGGAGAGGAATTAACTGTCCAACCCTTAGGGTATCCACTAATAACCAGCTTATTGAAGTAAAAACAATTGCATCTTGGCTTAAGGAGGGACTTGAGCTGTTACCAGGATCATAACCCTGTGACGGTTAGTTGAAGGGACTGAGTATATTATCCTGAAGATGAGAAGATACCACAGGCCAACAATAGCTATTCTGTTTTCAAACACTCGAAGGTCAGTCACAATCAAAAAAAGAGTTTAAACCTGTTCTATTTAGGCACAGAGTACAGAATCAGGAGCGGTGGGTAGGAGTTGCAAAGGGACAAATTTAGGCTTAATGTAAGGAAAAACTTGCTAGCAGAACTCTAAATGGAATGGGAATAGAGCTGATTCAGGAGGTAGTGTGGGTTCACTGCCACTGGAAGTTTTCTAGCACAAACTGTATAGCTACTTACTGAGATTTGTAGGGAAAAGTTTTTTTTTCTTTTAAAAAGGGGTCAGAAGTATTAAATTTCAATCCTGGCTTAGACTAGATGAGCTCTAAGATCTGTCTTAACTCCCCAATTCTTCTATCATATAATTCTGTGAGATCCAAGTCATTTATTAAGTAAGAGGATAGATCTGAGAGAGAGGCTTGATGTATATCTAACAGGTGAACGATTTTTTGCTTTCTTATCAAAGTATTTTAGAACTGAAAGAGAGCCAAGAAAATCATTTACTCTAAACTCCTGTTGCTACAGATGAGAAAATCAAGCAACCAAAGTCATCACTTGTCTGAGCTCATTAAACACTAGTGCCTGAACTGGAACTCAAGCCTCTTGACTTCAGTACAGGGATTTTTTCATCATCATTATCATCATTGTCACTACATTATTAGATTTGTCAAGGGGGGCTTATGAGTAAGAGGTGGAACAAACTTAAATGACTTTTGATGGCAATAGTGATGATTTGGCCAATTTAGCCCTGGTCCAGATGGTTGTTGCATGTTCCTAACCCCATGGCATTACAATCAACAAGAAAGTTAATTAATTTACATCTATGATTTTGTGACCTGTGTTTAAGACCTGGCTCTGACATTTTTAAGTCATCAAGCATTTATTAACCACTCTTTTGTGTGCAATGTTGCCCATACTACCTGTGTGACCTTAGGCAAATCCTTTAGCTTTCTGGGTCTCGGGTTCCTTATCTGTAAAATGTGGAGGTCACAGATTTAAAGTTAGAATTGACTTTGGAGAATATTCAACCTAATTTCATTCTAAGAGTAAAGCAACTTGCCTACAGTCACAGGAAGAGTAGGGAGCCAGGATTCAGATTCAATCCTTCTGACCCCTCTTTCTAAGGACTTTATAATCTCTAATATATCTTCCAAAATCTAACTTTCTAGTCTAGTCTAATAAGGATTAGGGAGTTGGCAGTATTCTTGCAAACGAGGAATGCAATGGTTACCTTGAACTGTTAGCTTCAGGAGCTCCTTCAGAGAAAGAAAGGGAAGGAGAGAATGATTTGTAGCCCTCCCTATGTTCATATGTTTGCTTTGTAGATGTTCAGGAAGTTGGTCCTATGGGTTGATTTACATAATGACTACAGCATTATGGAGCTTCTTTGTGGGAAGGGGATACTTCAGTGTTATGTGAGATACAGGAAACAGGAATTTTCTATGACTGAAGGGAATTCAGATCATCTCTATAGCTAGCCATCACAATTCATTTAAGTTTATTCCACCTTTTATCCACCCCCTTGACAAATGCAATAATAAAGATGATGGTGATGATGATAATCATAACCGATATTTATATAGTACACTAAAGTTTGCAGAACATCTAATATACACAACATTTTTAATAGATCAGCAAGGTAGATATTGTAGCCATTATTATTTCCAGTTTACAGATAAAGAAACTGAGTTAGTTTTGTGGTTTGTTTGTTTTAGTTGTAGGGCTCGTCATTGGTTGGGAAGGAGGTCGACTGGGGAGTTCCCAATTGAAGAAACCCTCCACTGGGGCAGATCAACAACTCCTGTGCAATTTATTGTCAGAGAGTTACATGGTAGCTCCAAGAGGTTAAGTAGCTGGCCCAGCTGTATGTATCAGAGACAGAACTTGTACTTGGGTTGTAGTGATAACAGAGCCTGGACCTCTAACCAGTATCCTACTCTGCTTCTTATGGAATCCATAAATGTTCACTAAAAATCATTAATAAAAATATTTTGCAACAGCAAAAAAAGGTTTTTGCATTAAAAATACATAAAATTTTTGGAAATATTTGATCTTTATCTCAGTCTTTCAAATTTCTATTTTTGTATAATTTCATAATGTGTATAATTGTATGT
This sequence comes from Phalanger gymnotis, assembly GCA_028646595.1. Classification (NCBI taxonomy): domain Eukaryota; kingdom Metazoa; phylum Chordata; class Mammalia; order Diprotodontia; family Phalangeridae; genus Phalanger; species Phalanger gymnotis. The sequence continues at coordinate 212,861,440 of CM053625.1, forward strand.
AGGAAAAATTTATAAATAAATATTCATATATTAGTGGTAAATACTTAGCATTTCCTTTTTGATGATGAGGGAATGCGATTAAAAAAACAAACTAGGGATCATCTGTCTACTTTATGTCTATCTTTTTTATAAGAATAGTATGAGGAATTTTAAAAAAATACTTTACTAAAATCTGGTAAATTATACAGTTATCCCTTCCACATTGCAACTTTCCCCCTCGTGGGATATTGAGGGTTGGCATAAGAAATTAAATGGGGATTTTTTTGGACTTTTGTAGAAGCCGCAAACAGCCCGTGAAAGCCAGCAGATGACACAAAAAAGTTTAGAAACTCAGAAATGCATAAAATATATGTATATTATTGTAACATATCAACATATTTTATCTTTTAATATTATAAATATACACAATTTATTTTTTTAAAGAGCTAAAATAAGTAAAAAATTAAAGTTTGTGAAAAGACCAGGAAAGCCAGCAGATGACACATATTTTGACATGGCTTTTCTACATCATGGAGGCTTTGTGCCCCTAACCCCCACAATGTGGGAGGGATAACTGTATTTATAGCATTCCCTTGATCTAGACTATCGATCAGAATTGTCAAAAAAGGAAATGAGATGAATACGGTATAATTGATTCTTGATGTCATGCTGGCTCTTTATTGATCGTCAGTTTCTTTGCTATTTAATCACTGTCTAGTCCTCTACAAATACATTCTAAAAATTTGCCGGGAATTAAAGTTAGTCTCTCTGGCCTGTAATTGGCAGACCCTATTCTCTTCCCTTTTTTTTTTTTTTTGATAAGAGAAGCCTTCTTTGCTCTTGTGTCCTGGGGCACCTCTCCTTTTCTCCATGATCTTTGTCAGACCCTGTTGTTGACTTAGGCCTCACATAGAATTTAATTTGCCTTCTCTCATATACTTACTTATTTCTGTACTACTTTTAGGTGAGCACTTTAGGATTAAGATTACAATTTAGATCTGAAAAGAGCCTTAGATAGCCTCTAGTCCAAGGCACTCATTTACAGAAAAGAAAATTGAGACACAAAAGGGGAAAAAAAAAAAAGATTGTCTAAAGTCACACAGCTGGTAGTAAGTGGCAGAGCTAGGATTTGAACTCAGGCACTTTGCCTGAAAATTCAGTCCTTGTCTTTGTCTGTCTCTGTTCTCTGTGCATTCCCTAACCCAGGGGTGGGGAACTTGAGGCTTGGAGGCCACATAAGGCCTTCTAGGTCCTCAAGTGAGGCCCTTTGAATCCAAACTTCACAGAACAAATCCCATTAATAAAAGGATTTATTCTGTAAAACTTGGACTCAGTCAAAAGGCCGCACCCAAGGACCTACAAGGTCACATGTGGCCTCCAGGCCGAAGGTTCTCCCCCTCCCCCCACTTAAAGGCAAACTTTATGAGGGCTCTACAGCCACCAAAATGGCATGCCAAACAGAGTGGGTATTTAATAAATGTTATCGAATGAATGAACATCCCCAATTTACTCCCCATTACCCATGCTATATTTTTCAGACCTTTTACTATCCTAGTCTTCCTTCTTTGTATGTGAGGTGGAGTTCCTTTTAAAATGTGCATCCTAGAATTAAACGCAATATTCCAGATGTAATCTGACCAATGTCAAGTACAATGAGACTATTATCTCCACTATCTGGCCACTATATTCTTGTAAATCCAGCCTAAACTCTCATTAGCCTTTTTAGCAGCTCCTCACATAGCCCACTATTGGCTTATGTTGAGTTTATGGTCAACCACCTCCCCCCTGCTCCCTAACTTTTCCATGTGAATCACTGCTCTAATAGCCTTTGTGGGGAATTGAATAGGGAATTAATAAAGGATGAACAAAGAGAAAAGTAAGAAGCAGTGAAGCCTCAGCTGAGGTTACCATGGATCTCCAGTATGATAAACCAAAGCAACCCAACCTCCATGGTATTGTGATTTTCATTAGCAATGAGCCACACTTTGCCCTGCCCAGGCACTTCACTGTTAATCTCCCACCGCTACTGGTGCACTCAAGAGTTCAAAGAAATGAAAAACAGTTGCTCCTCATACGAAGGTTCCTGATTCTGACCTGAGACTGACTCCCTAGATGCCACATGTCCAGTGCCTTCATGTCGTTTCCCTGATGCTGTAGCTTCTCTTTTTGTGAGACAGTGACCTATGCTCCCGTTTTCTCCCTTACCTGTCCTCTCTATTTTCCCCTTAAGACTTTTCTATAAAACTGGCTAGCTCATGTGATAAACCAAATTAGGTAAAGATGCTGAGGAACCCTGGCTTGGATTACTTCTCCAGAGAGCACATTTGCATTCTAACTTGGGTCCTCTGGAATTACAATGCCTTAACTCTTATTTGTAATTGATATAACCCTGGAAAAGTTACTTAAACTTTCAGTTCTCTCATCTATATAGTGGCTATTATGATACTTCTAATGCCTACCTTACAAGGTTTTGGGGAGGTAAGTACTTTTTAAACCTTAGAGTTCTATGTGAATATAGTATCATTACATTAATAAACCAGGAGGAGTCAATCTAATGTCAAGAATTTTAGGCTCCATGGGGAGCTGGTGAGGGAGATTTTATATTGGGGGGTAGGAGAGAGTGAGCTAGGGACAGTTTTAATGTTTTAAATCAGGTGATGTGTAGGGCTAGCTGAATCCTGGTATAATGAGACCCCACATCCTTTCCTGTTGGGATGAGCCAGTGGGAGCAATGAGGGAATTCAGCCCTCTGTCCCTAGCTCTCTTCAGACTCTCTTTGACCCTGGAAGCTCCTGAGGATTCTTTTGATATGTTAGTAGAATATTTCATGTAGCTTGTGATTTCGTTGGTGGAGATACTCCATCAATCATGCAGATTCCAACCGGTACGTGACTTCTCAGCCTGCGTGATTCTACACTGTCCACGAAAGATCCAGCTGTGCAGCCTTGGGCAAGTCACTTAGTATCCCTGACCACAGTTACTTCATTTGTCAAGTGAAGGGTTTGTCTAGGTGACCTCCAAATCCTCTTCTAACTCTAAATCTGTGATTCTAGACTAATATGCTTCAGGCCTTCCTCAAAGTCTTACCCTCTGTGGGTATTAGCGGAGCACTTGGTTTTCTCCTATTATCCCACACTCTCATCACATGTGTACCTTACCACCTTTTCTGACCATATGTCATCTGGATCAGAGGTGTGCTGGAGCCACAGCTCGAATTGGCTCTGGAAAGCCCATTATTAAAATTTCAGTGGATGCATTCATTCCTGGGAAAGCGGCAAACACTACAAATCAGGATTTGATTTATTTATTATTTTGTTGATTGTCCCTACTTAAGAAAGTGTTGAAGAAAATGATAATATTGCATATTTAACTTGAGTATGTAATTATTTTTCTGTGAGTTGAGTGTTAAATATATAACAACTCACCTCCTAAACACTGTTTCTTCTATCACTTATTCCAGCATAAAAAGAGCAGCTACATGGCTTAGTGGATAGAATGCCAGGCTTGGAGTCAGGAAGACTCATCTTCCTGAGGTCAAGTCTGGTCTCAGATACTTACTAGCTGTGTGACCCTGGGCAAGTCACTGAATCCTGTTTGTCTCAGTTTCCTCATCTGCAAAATAAGGTGAAGGAAATGGCAATCCACTCCAGTATCTTTGCTAAGCAAACCCCAAAAGGGGTCAGGAAAAGTGGGACATGATTGAAATGAGACTAAACAGCAACAAGAAAATAGCATAAAAGACACAGAATACCCTCTCCAAATGTCATGGTTTTTACTAGCGGAAAGGCCCAAGGCCATAAAGGTAGGGGGAAATCAGTACTTTTTGTGTTTCAGAGTCTTTGTTCTTGGCTTTGGGAACAAAGTGTGGATCTTGCTGGATGGGATGCAGGTACTCATAACTTCTGAAATGCCTTAAGATCTATCTGCAAAGAATTCAGACCTAATTCTCCTCCTTTCCTCCCCTCCCAAACTTTTCTCTCATCTTCAACCCTTCTGTTCTCCTGTGTAAGACATGAGAGCACATTGCATTTTAACACAAGGGAAATAGTTAAAAGGTACAAATAAATTAGGCTTGTCTTGTCTGAGTTCTCAGCATGAGGTAGCATAAGACAGAGATTTTTGCTCATTATTCTATAATGGTTCAAAGCGCGATACATTTCTGAAGTCTCTTCTGGTTTGCTTTGAATGTCTTCTGTTTAGATTTGACTTTCTTGTTTGCTGTGATTGGGTATGCACTTTTGGAGATGAATGTCATAAAAATTCGAGGCCCTTTGATGTTTCTAATATAGGACATGAATGTTCAACAGACGAAACTTATTTCAGGATTAACAAAATCACTATCAAATGCAAGAACACAATTAAAAAAACTTGTGTAACAGTTGCAAAAGGCCTGGCACAATCGTTCCCCTCCCTTTCTCCCCAATAAAAATCAGCCATTTGGGGGTAATAAAAGATTAAATACTTTTAGGAGGGAATATAATTCTCTAGTGCATTAAGAAAACATCAAACTAAAATAAGCTGACATTAAAGATACTGTTTGGTACATAGATGATAAAGCCATTCTGGGTGGTGGGTGAAGTCTTAAACTTACCTGAGTAATGGCGGTTTGAAACTTCTAAGCAGATTCCATTGCTATGGTTTTAGTGGGATAGAGAAGAATGAGTAAGCAGGGGTTAGGGAGAAAAATCCCTTTCATTTCTCTTGGCTAAGGGAAGAGCTTGAGTTGGAAGGAGGAGAATGCAAAATATAATGATGCTCTATTGTTCTCAGGTCCTAAATCTGTCCCATCAATTTTTAGTGTTTCCAGAGAATCCAGGATCTGTCACTTAACCCATCCTTTCCACCATGGTCGAGAGGAAGGAGCATAGTTCAAAGTGAAGGCATTAGGTTAAAAGTTAAAGACAACTAGGTGGCAGGCACAGTGATAGAGTGCTAAGCCTGGAGTCGGAAAGACCCGAATTGAAATCTAGCCTCGGGAACTTACTAGCTGTGTGAACCTGGGCGAGTCACTTAATTTCTATTCGCCTTAGTTTGTTGTTAGTGTCGTTTTCCAGTCACGTCCCACTTTTCCTGACTCCTTTTGGAATTTTTTTTGGCCAAGATACTGCAGTGGCTGGCCATTTCCTTCTCTAGCTCATTTTACAGATGAGAAAACTGAGGCAAACAGGGTTGAGTGACTTGCCCAGGGTAACACAGCTAGTAAGTGTCTGAGACCAGATTTGAACTCATGAAGATGAGTCTTCCTGACTCCAGGCTGGGCTCTCTCTCCTTTGCACCACCTAGTGGCACCATGTATTAGCTTAGTTTCCCCATCAATAAGATGGGGATGATAACAGAACTTAACTCCTAGGGTTTTTTGTGAGAATCAAATGAGATAATATTTGCAAAGCACTTAGAACAGTGCCTGGCACATAGTAGGCTCAATATAAATGTTAACTATTATTATGATATATATATATATATATATATATACATATATATGGTATATTGATAGTCTCTATGGTCTCTTTCAGCTAAGAGTCATATGATCTAAATAGTCTTTCCTCTCTGCTTTGAGGTTGGATTGGCAAGAGGTTAGATGGTCAGAGTACAGGTGAGGGGCTACATGGAGTATTTTTTTTTTCATCCCACTTTAAGCATAGGGCAAGGCAAAATTAATTTACTTTCTTTTCAGTCACTTGTATTATGGCTGACATGTCAAATATTTAGAAAGTGGGGCATAAAGGGTGAGGGTGTGGATTGGGGAAGGAATATTGTGTAAAGGGAATTGAATGCTGATGTAATTGAAATGATGGATAAATTGTTAATGATTTTGGGATTTGTGACTGGTAAGTTTAGTTTTCCAACCATCCCAAGCATATGAAAAATCTGCTACAATTGAAAAGGATAAGCTTTCCTTTAAATGTTAGTCCTGGAAAGATTTTGAGATCCAGAAATTTTTAGAATATCTAGGCAGCTCTGGCTTTAGAACATCTTTATTTCTGGATTTATAGTTAAAATGAGATTTTGGAGATAATTCTGCTTTTGACTTAAATCCATCCTTTCCTACTAAATCACCATTTCCCACCCTGGAAACAGGAATTGGGGGGAGGGGAAGACCTCAACTGGGAGAAAAAGCAGTGAAGGGTAGATAGATTAGGGAATGTTAGAAAATTGACACCATACCTAGATATCATCCTGATTTTTTTTTTTTTTGCAGTTCGTTTGCACCAAGTACCTATTTATTTCATTTTAGTATTTTTGCCTCTTTACAGATAGCAAAAAAATAGTGGTAGAAGGTATCTTAGAATTCAAATAGTCTGCTGCTTCACTTTTTGGAAGAGATTGAAACCAAGAGAGGTGAAAATCATGTAACTAGCAAGAGGGACAGGACCTTGACGCCAAGGATTCTCTTTCACTCTAGTGTGCTTTTTTGACAACCTGAAAGCATCAGTATAGATATTTTTGCCTTAGTGATAAAGACAAAGAGGTTAGACCCAGGTGCTAAAACTTCCTTCTGAGGATTTTACTCTTATTTCTTGAGTTGTTCCTTCTCTTCCTCTTGCTTTGGCTCTAATTCTTCTCCTGCCACCTAAATTGAGGTATACATCAAGGTGCAGGCCTTGACCCTTTACTCTGCTCTTTCTCCATGTTCTTCCAGATATTTCACTCACTTTTAGGACATTTGATATCACCTCTATGCATATTATTTCCAGTCTCCTTTATTGATCCAATTATAAGAAGCTATTTCTTTTCCTCTCACCCCAAATTATAAAACCTGAGTATAGTGTAAAATCAGTCTTATTTTGTTTTTCAACATATACCTATGCATTTTTTGCCTTTTAAGAGGACTTCCTTTTAGGAATACAGCCTGTGTTTGTACTAAGATGACATATTTCCTACCCAAACCTCTTTCTTGATTTCCATATTATTAGCATGTTGAATGTATCTATTTGGATGTGCCACCATTGCCTCAAATTCAATGAGTCTAACGTGAAAAGCCATGATGTCTCTTCCTGAAATATCCCCATGTTCTATAGCTCTTGAAATCTCTGTTTCAAGGAACAATAGAGGCTTCAGGTTAGGGGATTAAGAGAGGAAGGAAGTGAGACAACACAAAGAGAAAGACATGGTGGTCAGATAGGTATGGAAGAGACGGGAATCAGCAGCAGTGATGTAACTCCTCATGTGTACCTGTTTCATGATTCCTGTTGTGGTCACTCGTATGTTGCTCCATTATGGGTTAGCTATGACTAGATGAGTACAGAGGTCTCTGTTAGAGGCAGCTAGATAGCACAGTGCTTTAGAGTGCTGGACATGGAGTCAGGAAGACTTGAATCCAAATTTGACCTCACATACAGAGTAACCCTGGGTAAGTCATTTAACTTTTGTCTGTCTCAGTTTCCTCAACTGGAAAATGGGGACCATAATAGCATCTAACTCCCAAGGTTATTTTGAGGATCAAATGAGATAATATTTCTAAAGTTCTTAGCACAGTATCTGACACATGAAGCACTTAATTGCTTCTCTTTACCACTCTCTCCCGCACCCCTTCCCGTTTTTAGCGGTCAGACAGCTGAGACAGGGAAGCACCGGCCTTTTCTGAATTCTAGTACATAAAAGATCCCAGATTTCATGCTCTTGTAAATACAAATCCTGACTAAAATTTTTGCATTTACCCCTGGGATTAGCCCTTTGGGAAGTCTATCTTGAACATAACCTTGAGAGGTATGTTGCTATATGCCTTTGCATGCTCTAGTAAGGGATTAAGCTGTATATGTGCTAGAGCTCCAAAGCCCAAACTGATCATAAAAGTGTGGGGCACTTCCAGCATCTAAAAGAGTGGCAGGCTTTCAGCAGCTTGGTAGATACTTATTGTTCATTATCATATGTTATCTCTTTGTCATAAAATACTATTTATTTGATTGACTATTGTTGTATATCCTTCATTTTAGAAAAGGACCAATGACATCATGGGGTGATGTCTTTACTCTTAACATGAATTGGGACTGAGGCATAATTGCACAAAGTCATCAGCTGCATTCTGTCTTCCAGAGTCATCTCAGTCCAGTGGCAAGACAAAAGTCAAGATGACTGGTGATGGCCTGGGATGCAGTGGATGACCTTTGTGTCTTTGATGTCTGACCAAGCTCTAAGTGCTTCACAGCACCTGCTTTGGCCTCCTTCATGGCCGTTGGAATAAATCTACCTATTTCTCTGGGGGAAGTCTTCATATGCTTGGGGTGTATATTGCCCTAACTCACCAGTGGGTTTGAGGCTTGTCAATTATCCTTAACCTGGTGTAACCATCTGCTGAGACATTTTTACTGGGGTATGGCCACTGCAAGTGCTACAGTTTCTCCGAGACACAAGTGAGAGATGGATAGTGGATACCAAAGGTGGATAAGCAGCCCTGAGTATGTTAATCTGCTCTTCTTTGACTCCACTCACTACCTCTGTATCTTTCCAAACAAAAATATCTCTCCTTTGTCACCCCTCTCTTAGATGTGTTATTTCCTCCTATTAGAAAGTAAACTCCTTGAGGGCAGAATTCTCTTGTTTGCATTTATGTCCTCAACAGTACCATGCTTGGCCCATAGTAAGCACTTAATAAATGATTTTTCATTAATTCATTTGTTCATCCATTTAATAATCCAAAAGGTAGAAGGCAAACTCCTTTAAGGTAGGGATGCTTTTCTTTTAATCTTTATATCCCTAGAACTTAACACAGTACCCTATACATATTAAATACCTAATAAATACTTATTGGATTGTACTCAATTCTACAGTATTTCCATATTTTTTATCTGGATTTTGTCATTCAACGTATTAGCTATTCCTCTAAGCTTTATCTGACGATTGAAGTATGTCTTCTAGACTTTTATCCAAGTTACTAAAAAAAATGTTGGACAGCACAGGACCAAGGACAGATCATTTGGACTTTCCACTTTGGACTTCCCTTCAAGTAGATGTTGAACCCTCAATTACTACTCTCTGAGTCCAGACTATGAGCCTCATGAAGGTATGATTTATGTCTTAAACATCTTTGTGTCTCAAATTCTTAGGAATTGTATTATATACATTAAGTTATCCATAAACAGTTGATGATTACAATTATGAAATTGTATGATTTGCCCAAGATCAGTTGGTTAGTGGCAGAGTAAGATTAGTCAAGGGTCCTCCTCCCAGAGCCAGCTGCTTAATTGACTGGGGCCATTTTTGTCCTGATAAGTTGTTCAAAAGCAGGAGCTCTTTCATCTTTCTCTTTGTATTCCCTATGCCTAATGCAGTTCCTGGTACATAGTAGGCACTTAATACATGTTTGTTGTATGATTGACTTCTGTTCTGCGCAGATAGATCTCTGTCTTTCATACTGAGTGTTCTAAATATTAGTTAAGCCAACGAAGGTGGTTCTGATTTAGACACATAAGAATAGATGAAGGAGCCATAGTGTCAGAACTATTAATGGATTGTCCATAATGGCAAGGTGGGGTAGGGAATTTTATTGCTGGATTCTGAACAGTCATCTTTACTCCTCCCTTCTGCATTTCCTAGAGAGAGGAGTGCCAGAGCTTAAACTGTTTGTGTCCCAACTTTAGAAGGAAAAGTCATATTAACAGTAATAAAATCCTAGTGGCTGAGAGGTAGCATGACAGGATGAAAAGAAGGTTGGCCTTGGAATTAAGAACTGCCTTATAATCTTGTTCATGTGCATTTATTTGCATGTTGTCTCTGTTAGCCTGTAACCTCCTTAAGGGTAAGGCTCTCCTTTACCTTTCTTTGTAAAGTCTAAGGTTAAAATAGTACTTGACACATAGTGGGTACTTGTTAGGTCCTTATTGACTTGACTTGAAAACTAGGTTTAAATCCTGCCGCTGACCCATACTAGTTGCCCAAGGCAATTCTTTAAGACTGAAAGTTTCAGACCAATAGCTATTCACTTGGTGTATGGATCTCCTACCCTGGGAGGTCCCTATGAAATGGTAAAATCCCAGGTTTCACCCCCAAATCAAAACAATACTAATGGAAAAAGTATTAGTTTTTAAAACTTTGTCCAAACATGTGATTTAAGTGGCATAGATAATTCCTAATAAGTAAACTTCCATGGATGCTAAGTGACGTTTTATCTACAAATCACAGTCTCAGAGTTTCCTAGGGGCACAAAGAGTTTGAGAGACTTGCCCGTGGTCACACAGCTAGTATCAGACTGAGCTTGACTCCATGTCTTGACTATACATTATTCCTGGAAAAAATAAAGTAGCCCAACAATGCTTTATCTCTGAGTATGCATTAACTTGGTGGTGGTGAAGGGGCGAATTGCCCATTATCCATCTCTTATCCACGTTTTTGTTAATAATAAGGAGGTCTTGATCACTCTTGTCACACCTAAGAAAAGACAAAAATCCTGTTCTAAGAATCATTCACATTTAATCCTAAAAATGAAGCTAGAGCTATGTGAGAATTCTTGTCAGTGAGACATTTATTTTTCGATGGGGATCCCTTTTGGAAAGTCTGTTTCTGTGATCCATTCATGTTACTGCCCTTTTCTCACTCAGATTTCCAGTCAAAGTGACATACTTACTGCTCCCCAAAATCAACATTCTATTTCTTGCCTCTAGGACTTTGCACCACACCCCAGCAGAAAGAACTCTCTCCTCACTCTTTATTTGGATTCCTGGCTTCTTTCAAGGCTCAGCTCAGGTACTACCTTCTACGGGAAGCCTTTCTGAGTGCTCCAGTTCAGGGGTTCTTAACTTAGGACTCACGGATGCCCGAGTGGACTATAGGTAGATTTCAGGGAGTCCATGAACTTAGATGGAAAAAAATGCACCTTTATTTCAATGTAATTGGGTTATTCTGCACACCTATGTCTTTTATCCATTTAAAATTATCATTATGAGAAGCAGTTCTGAGGCTTCATCAGACTTTCAAAGGAGTCCACGACACAGAAAAGCTTAGCTGCTGCCCCAGTTGTGATGCTTTCTCCCACTTCAAATGACCACAGGTGTACTTATGTACCTATTTTCATATTGTATTCCCCCATTCCATAGACTTCAGGCTCTCTGAAGGCAGTCTTTTTTGTTTTTACTTTTACATTATTTTTACATTTTACTATATAGATAAAAGTGTCTTACTTTTATCTATATAGTACCTGAAGTAGCACAGTACCTGGTGCATGGTAGGTACTTAAAAAACGCTTCTCAGATTAGACTGGAAATGAAGCCTTTCTCAAGAGCCTTGAAAAATAGCTATGGGGCCCCAGGAATACAGCTAAGGGTCAGTTTTCACCTTACAAGTGACACACCCACACACCTTGTTATGGGTGGAATTAGCAGAGTGGAAAGATGCTGAGTCAAGATGACAGGGAAAGTGTTTTAAGCTGGGCTTATTTCCTCTTGATTGTTCTTGGCTGCAAAGTGCTCTGAGGGCACGTCATCTTGGCCAAGTTGGCCTCCTCTCTGCTTTCCCCCCACCACTTGGCATGACTGAAGCCCATTAGAAGCCAAGCACATTTCTCTTTCAGAGGCATCACAACTTAATCAAGTTATTGAAGAAGAAGAAAGCAAGCCCTTTCCCTTCTTGCCTAATCTACCTTCTCCGTGCAGTAATTGATGTGAAATGTGAGTGTTACAGTTGGGGTAAGCCACCACATTGCCTCCTGTCTTCAACTGACTCATGTCATCAAACTGCCCCTTCCCATGATTGTTATTTACTGTTCCTAGAGCTCTGGAAGCATACACAGCCCATACAATAACTCCCCTGGTGCCAAAAAGAATAACAGGGCTCCTGCCCAGAGCTGCTTATGGTTTAAAGACCAAAAATGATACCATTCAAAAGAAAAATGTGGAGTGGAAAATTTAGCTCCCTTTCTTATCCTGCTTCTTCAGCTGGTATTCCTATTGGATTGGCTTTTGTGGAGAAAGCATGCTAGCCAGCTAGATGGCATACCTAAATAATTCTACCTAAATTCTACCTAAATAAACAGGGTCAAATATTTTAAGAACCTTATAAAAATGCAAACCAAACCAAACAAATAAGCAAAAATACCTTTTACCGATTTCATTTTTTTTTTCAGCGTGCGTGAAGTTGAATTCAACAATGAAGAGGAAAGTTTGCTGCTGGATGACTAAAAGCAGGAACTTTTTGACAAGGCAAAATATTAGGTGATGAGAGAAGATGAAAAGGGATGGGAAAGAGATACAGATAACTCAGTGTTGGTTTCTTTATTATTATTTCATGTTCTACATGTGCATTTTGCACAATGTCTTAAGTGATCCTGAACTTCTTGAAACAAAGGCCCAGTTTTAAAGTCTAGTATTCTTTTGGTGATGTTGCATACCTGGGAGTCATGGAATTACCACAGTCTCTGAAGAATTGAAATTGAAGATCACCCAAAGGACGATGGAGAAGTACCTGATGGGTATGAGCAGGCTGCAGCATGTACAAATGGGAAATAACCCAGGAGAAATGATGCAAGGGATGTCACCAGAGACATGAATGACCAGGAAAAAAAAAGGTGAAAGTGAGGTAGAATGGATACATAGTCCATGTGTCCAGTTATTCACATACTATCAAGGCAAATAGAAGGAAGCTTATCTTCTCTCTTATCCATACAGTATCAAGGGAGCTAGAATGAAGTTTTTAATACATTGTGTATGTGGAAGGCTGGGGGAGGGAAGAAGCTGGAGAAATTATTGAGGACATGGATGACTCACACAGGATGGGCAGGTATGGAAGAGCTGCAATCTACACCACTGGAGGGCATGTCTACATGGATGAGATCACAGAACCATCTAGAATATTGACACAACAACTTTGGAATCATTGAAAAGCTGTAACTGGTATGGTATGAGCTGAATCCCAAAATGCTATGAGCCCAGAGGGTCTCTAATTTACTGCCGGTTTAGAGAACTTTTACTACCAAAAATTTAAAGCCTGTATACTTTTTAAAAAATACATGACTCCTCTTTATCCTGAATCCTGTTCTTGTCACCTTTGTCTACTTCCTTGTCATTAATTCTTAGACTCATCTCCTGAGCCCTTACAAACCATTGTACTGAAGCTTCAAAGGATGGAACAATCCCTTAGAGGAAGTGTATTCAACCCACTGTCCCTTACTTTCTTCATCTGTAAAATAAAGGGTTTAGATTAAATTGGTGAAGTCCATTCTAGGTCACACATTCTAGAAGTATACCATAGCTGTGTAAGTAAGAGACAACATTGTATGATGGAGAGAGTGCTGGCCTTCAAATTAATTAGACCTAAGCTCAAATCCAGTCTTAAAGGCAATAACTGGTGATGCTGGCCAAGCCACTTATCTTCTCCAAATTTCAATTTCCACAAATGGAAAATGGGAATAAGGTTAGTTCTTACATAACAAAGCTCTGGGGCCAAATGAGATAATTATATACAACACTTAAAAATGTTGATGATCTACCTATGTATATATATGAACTAATTCTCTTATTATTAATACATTAAATCATTATAAGTTATTAATACCACAATTCATAGTAATGCATCAGTTTAAAAAAAGGCATTGAGGGATGAATAGGTTCATCTCGACTATAAGAACCATTTTATGTAGGATAAAATAATGTGATACCTGTGAAGGCAAATTTCCCCAAGTTTTAAGGAAAGGAATTATCTTTTCTGAACTTTGGAGATGACCTGTATGTCCAGTAGAATGGCTCTGATTAGATGCATATACATCTATTTAGTATATTTTCTTATTTTTCTTATTTTTTTTGGAGGGGGGAAGGCAAGGCAATTGGAGTTAAGTGATTTGCCCAAGGTCACACAGCTAGTAAGAGTATCAAGTGTCGGAGGTCGGATTTGAATTCAGGTCTTCCTGACTTCGGGGCTGGTGCTCTACTCACTGTGACACCTAGCTGCCCCTTCTTATTTTTCTTTAGGAAAGGTAAGTTAAGTAGCCAGTGATTCTCTAGGAACATGGATGGAACACTCAGAAACCTGCCAATCATTAGGCTTCCTAATTGGCTGAATGAGAGCAAGGGTTTAACACAGAATCACAGAATCTTGGTTTGGAATTAAAAAGAACCTCAATGGTTATTTAGTTCTGTCTGGACATGAATAGGAAACTTCTCTCTGACTTTTGCTGTGGAAGACCTCCAGGGGAGATTGACTTTTTTGTTTTCTTTTTTTCTTTAATATTAAAAGGGAATCATCATCCTTGTAAGGCTTGGTCTTGTACACAAGAATAATTTGAGACACTTTGTCAGATGGCTTGTTAAGATTCGAGGATGCTATTTCTATGGCATTTCCCTGATAATCCCAATTTAGGAATTCCATCCAAAAAGGAAATCAAGTTAGTCTGGCATGATTTGTTCTTGATAAAGCTTGCTCCTAGGGATTAGTTTCCCTTTCTCAATGCTCACATTCTATCACGTTATGTTCTCTATTTCTGCCAGAAATTGACATCAGGCTAAGTGCTCTCTAATTTGAAGAATGATCTCCTTTTGCTGGTTTTGAAAACCGAGATGACATTTGCCCATCGTCATTCCTGCAATATCCCAGAGTCGTAATTAGGGTGGGACAATCAGGGCTTTGTCTGAGGGTGTCTGTATCCAGGAAGGGACACTTCCTCCCTGTGATGGTCTGAAGACCTCTGTGGCTAGGCTTCGTTCCTCATCACACTTGCCTACCTTATGCCGCGTGGAATGCCTCTGCTCACTTTCTGGCCCAGGACTGCTGTTCCCAGGATCTGTTGCCTGGTCACTCTCAAACCCTACTTTACCTCCTAAGTCCCACTGGGATGACAGTTGGACTCTCTTGGGGATAAAATGCCCTGTCAATCAGCATAGTTGCACGATCACATTATCTTCTACATTGCTTCTGTGTTCTTCCCTCCATAGCTCTCTTTTTCCACATGAAAAAAAAATCCTAATTTCAGCTCTGAGAATCTCTCCTGTTCTCCAGTTTCGGAAAGCTCACCAAACCTTTTAACCTTCTCCAGTGAGGAGAGGATCCTAAACCTTTATTCTGCATAATGATTACTTGTCACCAACAGAAACAAATAGCACTTTCTAAGTGCATTAGATAGAATTCTGGGCTGGAGTCAGGAAGACTTGATGAATTCAAATCTGGCTTTGGGTACTTATTAGCTGTGTGACCCTTGGCAAGTCACTTGATCCTGTTTGCATCGGTTCCTCACCTATAAAATGATCTGGAGAAGGAAATGGCAAACCACTCCAGTGTCTTTGCCAAGAAAACCCCAAATGGGGTCGTGAAAAGTCAGACAAGACTAAACAGCAACAACAAGTTCTCTTCAAAATTCCCCTTGCCTAGATGTGGTAGATAGAAAGCTGAAACCAGGGAGTAAGTCAGTCTCCAGTCCTGGGCAGTTCAAGAAATTCTGAGCTTTGTATTAGAGAGGATTGGAGGTTTAGAACTTAGTGAAAAGCATAGGAGTCTAAGGCCAAGGTCTTCTCACTTGGCTCTGAGAAGGCATTTGAATCCTAGGAAAGCTTGAACAGGATCAGTGAGGCCTAAGGCCTGTGGCTGGAATTTTTACGTAGCTCATCTTTGCAGTGGATGGGCCATGTGAGCTCTTGGGAACCCTACATGATAAATTCAGTACTTTATTTTTTTTTCTGATGTCACTTCTTTCTTCTTTTCTTTCTTTATCTTCTGCCATATTTTCCTTCTCCTTTGCTCTCCAATTGATACAATATAAATTTACCACTTCATTTTTTTCTGATGTTACTTCTTTCTTCTTTTCCTTCTTTCTCTTCTGCCATATTTTCCTTGCCCTCTACTCTTCAATCTACATTCATTTTCTCTTCTCTCTTTTCTTTCACCTTTTTGCCTTAGTCCTAGTAGTGACACACAGGAATTGTTTATAACCATTGGCTGTCCAAGGAGCTAGATGTTTCAGTATCATCTTCCTTGATGTTGTATACCTTAAACGTGAAATAATCTACCAAATCCCCTCATTATCTGTGCAACAGTTGGAGAACTGTGTACTGATCATGTATTAGTCTTTTAAGTTAGAACTCTAGAAATGAGATTGTCTGCATCATCACCACAGGCCACCAACATCAAGCATTTTGAATAAGTTGCACCAATCCACAGCCATGATCCATCCATGAGTTTCATTCTGCCACCTCAGGGATAACTTTGAGGTCAAGGGTCCCAAAGCACTAGGATGTCTAGTTTCTATTGTTTGTTGCCTAGATTTGGGGCATTTGTGTATAGGCATTCAAGGCCATGGACTTTACTACTGACTCCTTTTTTTGGATTTTGTCCAGGAAAGAGGTGCTAAGGCAATAGGCTAATGGTTATTTGAGTGAAAAAAGCCAGAGGGGAGCTATGTTGTGGAGGTAGAAAGGACAAGACTCAGTAACTGATTGGGACGTGGGGATAGAGGAGGTGTATGAGAGCGATGAATCAAACATGACTCCTAGGTTATGAGCATGGGTGACAGAAAGAATGGAAGCAACCTAGACTGTAACAAGGAAGTTAGGGGAAGAGGGTTGTATTGTTTTAGATGAGCTGCATTTGAGATACCTATGGGATGCCCAAACAGAGATGTCAAGAAGGGATCTCAGGAGAGAAGAGGAGAGATCCACAGAACAATCCTCCCAAGAATTCTAGGGGTTGCCATGTATAGATGTGGAAGTCATCTTCATAGAGATGAAAAAAATGAACAATATGGAAAATATAGAAAGAGAAGAGGCATAAGAAGAGATATTTGGGATTTATCCACACATCAAGGGCAGGGCATGGATAATCCTACAAAGGTTCAAAAAGAAAAAAAATGACCCAGAAGAATCACTAAAAAGCCCATGCATGAGAGAATGGCCAGAAAGATTGGTCACTAGTGTCAAATACTCCAGAGAGGTTAAGTGGGATGATGTCTGAGGAAAAGGTCATTGGATTTTATAATAAAGAGAACATTGATATCTTTGGAGAGAGCAGTTTCAGTCAAGTTGTGGGAAGGGAAGCCATATTTAAGGGCCTGAGAAGTGAGTGGGAGGTAAAGAAGTAGAGATGATGAGTATGAGTAGTTTTTTCTAGGAGTCTAACTTTATTTGATTCTCACTAACAGGGAGAAAGTGATACTTGGATGGACATTCTGGGAATCTTGGAAAAAAGAGAACAATCCATCCTAGGGTTTGAAATAGAAGAGAGGAAATATGAATACAGTTTGAAATGTACCCTGGATTTTGAGATTCATAAAGGATTCAGGGGAAAGACCTTCATGGCTTTCATCTCTATGGAGATGACTCCCACATCTATGCATGGCAGCCCCCAGAATTCTTGGGAGGATTGTTCTGTGGATCTCTCCTCTTCTCTCCTGAGATCCCTTCTCATATTTCCAGCTGCATGACTGACATCTCTATTTGGGTATCCCATAGGCATCTCAAATGCAACACATCCAAAACAATACAACCCCTTCCCCAGCTTCCTTGTTACAGTCTAGGTTGTTTCCATTCTTTCTGCCACCTACTCTCACAACCTAGGAGTCATGCTTGTAAGTTATAGTCAACATAGGTAAGATTTGAACCCAGATACTCTAATAGCACAGTGAGTACTCTGAACACTGTACCACACTGCCTCTCCAATGAACCTACGCTTACAAAATGTTCATCTTTCGTTGTCTGGGGAGGAGAATATTTTTGTGGTGAAGCGGCAGGAAAGGTGGAGTACTGATACAGCTTGTAATGCTAGAATGAATTTTGCTGTAAGAAGGTTTTCTGTGCACTAAAATTGAAATTATGAATTTTAGAGCAGGAAGGAACCTGAGAGATACTGTCAGATACTGAGACATAATATGTTAGGGTTATAGACATAGAGTTGGAAGGAGGATCAGGAGCCATGTAGTTCATCTTCATTTTACAGATGGGGAAATTGAGGCCCAAGGAATTAAATGACTTCCCCAAGGTCACTTAATATCTCTCAGCCTCAGATTCCTCATTTGTAAAATGGGAGATGGGTGGATTTGAGAACATCCAAGAACTCTTAACGGCTCTAACTATGATCCTGAAACTTTTCATGCCCCTTCATTTAGCTCTCTCTCTCTCTCTCTTTCTGTTTCTCTCACTGTCTTCCCTTTCCCCGCAACCTCTCCCCTTCCCCCGCACCAGTGGATAGCATGCTGGGTTGAGTCAGTGTAACAGCAAGCACTCTGGTACACCTAGGATGGCCTGCTAGCACAGGTTCTTTGATCTGCTTTTAAAGGAAAGATAGCTTTTAAAGGGGTTAACAATCTTCTTTTAATTACATTCACTAGTTCAGGGGAAAGATCAGCACCCTGAATGTGGAGAAAATACAAGCAGAGAAATTAGCACAAAGACCAACAGACAGGGCTCCCACTATCTGACTAAAGTAATATAACCACCTACATACACCACTGAATCGAGAGAGCGCAGACATCTGAGGAGTCTGGGGGCTCTGAACAAATGGCTGCTCAGAGTCCTGTCCAGGGAATCATGAGGTCCTTTTCATAAGTCAATGCCCAAAGCGAAATCTCACTTCAGAGTATACATACACTTTAGGCTAATAGGCTTAGAGCCAGAAGGCATCACAACCCTCCGACTCAGTGCCTAATTAGCTTAGTACCAAAAGATGTGAAAGCCTTCCTGCAAGCAAGCGTCCCCCTAAGCAAGCTTCCCCTTTAAGCAAGTTCCTCCCCCAATGGGCTCTATGTGACTCAGGATATACCACTGCTGTGATTGAACGCATGTGGATAGGGAAGATCTTCCTATTCCATTAACATTACAGTCAAGAAGACGTAAGGTCTAATCCCACTTCAGACACTGACGCTGTGGTCCTGGACTGGTCATTCAAGGTCTCAATTTCCCCATATGCAAAATTTGGTTCATAATAGCACCTACCTTACAGGTTCTGAAGAAGCTCAAATGAGATGTATGCAAAGAGCTTTGTAGACCTTGAAATACAATGTAAATGCTAATCTCAATATTCCGTAGATAAGGAAACTGAGAAGTCAGAGAGGGGAAGTGACTTGGCCAAGATGACACATTATACTGTTTATATTTTCATAGTAAGAATTTGAATAAATGTTTTGCTTATTTGTCTGACTTCTTGGTTTCTAGACCTTTGTAAGAATCACTGGGATTACTGCAAGGAATGACAAAAATAGCCATTTCCGGATGTTTTCCTGAAATATGCCGCACATCCTTACTTCTCAAACAAACTCAGTTGTTTGTTATCTTTTCATTAATTAACTGTCTCTCAATTCCCTTTCTGCTATATGCATTACTTTACTGGCCCCGATTACTAGAAAAATCAATTAAACAAACTGTCTATCATGGAAGCATTTCCAAAGGAGCTGTTGAATATTTTTAATTCTTTATCAGCTTTCTAGATAGTTCTAAAGATTAAACAGCAGGTTTTCATGGGACACATAGAGTAGGGCAATAAGTTGGAAATCCTTTTTTAGTTTATTCTCAGAAGCCAAATGAAATATTATATTTTATTGAGGATTACAGAGGTTCTGTGTGTATTGGTGAACATTTCCTTACAAACACACATTTCGTATCTTAGTCAGTCAATAAGTATTTATTAAACACCCAGTATGTGCTAGGCACTGTGCTAAGTTCTAGGGATACAAAGAGTCCGAAGATAGTCTCTGATCTCAAGGAACTCACAATCTGCTGCCTGTTGTACCACAAATAAGGAACTTTGACATGATAATCTAAAGCACATTTTATAGTGTAGTGTAATAGTGTCTCTGAATATTAAATCTGAATGCATCTTTCTAGGGTTTTATCATGAAAGAGTCGGTTCCTTCCCCTCTCCCTCCCTCTACCCTTGTAGTTGATTGTAGTTAATATTGAGCTTGTAATCATGAGTTTGGGTTCTTTTCCTGACACAACTGATGTGAGCATGAGTGACTCACCTGTCTTTTTGTATCTCAGTTTTATTATCTGTGACAACACTTGCAGTACTTATAGGTTTGTTGTGAGAATCAAATGAAAAAATATATGTAAATCATTTTGTAAACTACAAAGTGTTATATAAACATCAAGTTTGTTTGTTTTTTTTCTCTAGACCTGTGATTTCATTAATATGTGTGTACATCTGTGTGTGGGGACTCCTAGTGTGAAAACTTTCTCCACACATGTCATTAAGTCATTTGTTCCTGGTTACACAGCTGGAATGTTTGAGAGGAAGGCCTTGAACTTTGATCCCCCTGTCTTACTATCTATAGAACCATACCACCTCTCTGATACCAGTTTTCATTATTATTTCCCAATAAATGTTTCAGTAAGAAGCACATTGATGGAGTAGATAGAGACCCGGTTTGGGAGGCAAGAAGACTTAGGTACCAGTTCTAACTCTGCAGGTCATTAACCTCCCAGTGCCCTAGGCAACTCCATAAGACTATATAAGTCCCAGAACTGCTGCTGATCTGTATTTGTTGAGGGAGTTCCCTAGACCAGTGAAATCACAGGTTGGGAACAAACAGACGGGAGCATTTTATGGACTGTCCTTTTCTTGTCAAGTTTTGCCAATAGAAGTGCATAATATCGTTTCTCAGTTTGGTAGTCTGATCATAAAAGCCATTGTAAAAATGGCACCTTCTCTCTCAGCATTTGTGATAGTGTTTTTGAGTCATAATTGTTGACTGACAAAAACAAGTTTTCAGGCTTGTAATATCTGGCAAGGTAGCATAGCAACAGAGAGTATAAATCTTGACATCTTCTTCCATGCCCATCATCAACAGAAAGTTCAGGTATTCTCAGATTGTGAAATTCCTTCTTACTTGTCATGGTGAACTCATTAGGAAAGCATTTTCTGGTCTAATCTGATTCTCAGATCTGAGGTTATATCCAAAACACCACTGTGTGAAGAAATTACATTGAGTTAAACAACTATTTGTTGAATATCTAATAGATCCTCAGGATTGTAGAAGATGAACTAAGAGAATGCCATGCTCTTTGAATCATAGGATCAAGACCTAGAGGGACCCTTAGAGATCATTAAGGTCAACCCACTCATTTGCCAAACAAGGGAACTTAATGGACAGAGTGAAGTAAATTCCCCATGGCCACGGAGCAAACAACAGAGTCAGGATTCAAACTCAGTACCGCTAACTCCAAATTCACTGTCCATTCTTTGTCTGCAGGACAATAATTTTGTTGGAAAGTAAAGACCTTCTTTGGTAAGTCTTACCTAATTGGTAAGTGGAGAGATCAAGGAGTTAATTTTACTAAATAACTAACTTTAGCACCATGAATATGCATAGAATTCAAAAGGATTTCCTCCTTGACAATTCAGGTTGGGATGCTCTCTACCAAACAGGCTTGGCCAGGGCATTGGGCAGTACTGCTACTCTTGATTTCACAAGAATCCTGTCCTTGTTTGTCCTTTGTTCTCAAAGAGGACCATGACTTCAGGAAGATGATGCTGTGACTTGCAAATGAATTGGATTTAAGTGAGGGAGGGCTATGCACAGTCATCAGCCTCACTTTCTCCTTCACAGCCACCTGGGTCCAGTGGTGAGATACAGATCAGGAGGATTGGAGATGGCCCAGGATATTTTGGCCTTTTTAAGCTAACAGGTCTCAGTTTGAGTGAGACAATACCCATTCAATGATTAAAGCTAGGTAAGAAATGAGGCTGAGAATGGCCTCTTTACCTAGTTAAAAAAAAATCATTCTGGGAGGGGAAGACCCTTAGGGTTTCTGGCTCAAACAGAGAAAAATGCTATTTACATTCACTCCGAGCCAATCAGGGCCCAAACAATGACCAAGGTGGGCTTGGCCTGGGACCTATTGTTGGCCAATCAATGAGAGCCAGAGTGATTTGGGCAGACCATACTGGTTAGCCCACAGGCCAAATGTCTATTTTCTCCCTGGGGAGCCTACAAAAAAGTTTGGGCTCAATTGAAGTCTTCATCAGGAAATTCAGTAACGTTTCTTTCATATTTGCTTTCTTTATCCCACCCATTTGATTTTTTTTCCTTTCTGTTTAGAGGTTAGGGATACCAAAGGGAAGAAATACTAGCAGCTGGTTGGGCAAACCACATATTGGAGAGAGAAATGAAAATCTGAATGGCAGTGAGGAGCCAGGACTTCTAATCATAGAACTCTACCCAGACACAGTACCTGTTGTATTGTTTGATGCCAGGTTCATACTGGACATCATTGGCTGCTTGGGGAGCAGGGAAACCCAAGGAAGCCAAGCTTGGCAGGAAGTCTAAAGGGCAGTGGTCCTTGTTCTTCTTTCTCCTTATTAGAGCAATCTGAAAAAAAAAAACCAGAAATAGCATCTGCTCAAATAGGAGTCTTTTCTCCTTTCTACTAAAACTCCACGTTAAGGGAAAGTAGCTGTGGGAAAAAAGGAATGAGTGCAAGAGGCCAGAGTAGCCCAGTATAGTGGGAAGAGCATTACCCTTAAGGGTCAAGAAACTGGGTTCAAGCCCCAGCTCTGACACTTCCCAGCTGTATGACCTGGGCAAGCCCTTTCACCTTAGTTTCCTCAGCTATGAAATGCTAATAGTGACGTTTTTGCTCTCTTTTCCCCCCTCCCTTCTCTGTCTTTCTGTCTTTCTCCTTTTTCTTTCTTCTGCTGTAAAGAGCATTATTAATGTATTAAAATGCAATCAAAATGGGAGATGTTATTATTGCTAAAACTGATTATCTGAAATAAAAACAGATGACAAAGTTAGGAAGCCATCTATGATTTAATTTGCAAAGCTATCTTTTGCATATTAAACCAGGTCACCTGACTCCTCAGAGAGGTCAGAGACCCAGAGTGTTTACAGAGATGGTTTTTATAACAAAAAGGGGGGATTTGAAAAAATTATAGAAATTTATAATTCAATTGGATGAGCTAGGTCACCTGACTAGTTAGCTTTTCCCAGACTTTCTTAATCCTATGCCAGACACCCTTTCCTCCAAGTAGTACATTTTGTAACCAGAAAGTGTACTAGGGAAGAGGAACTTACAGTCAGGGGTCAGCAGTCACTCCTTAGCTTCCTTAGCAGAGTCCTTTACTCAGCTTAGACTCTAGCTAAAGAAAAAGAAAAGAGGGCTCAACTTAACCTCTGACTAATCTTTCTCCAGGTGCCAGAAAGGGGAACTTGACCTTTGGTCAATCCTGCTTTCTACTTGGCATTTGATCTAAAGGGGGACTTAGCTTTTTGAGAAACCTTATAATCTTATGATTATTTTATTCTTCTAAATTGTTGTTGTGTTTGTCCTTCATTCTTGAAGAGGACCATGACATCAGTGAGATGATGACATGACTTGCAGTTGACTTGGATTTGAGTGAGGGAGGGCTGTCCAAGATCACCAGCCTCACTTTCTTCTCCAGAGCCATCTAGATTGAGTGACTAGATATTCATAAGGACAACTAGAGATAGCTCAGGATGTAAAATGGGACTCTGGCCCTTTCAAGCTAAGGCTTTTTCAGGTTCTCACTTTGAGTGAGGTAATGCCAATTCAGTAAATAGGCCTCTTTAAGAAGTGAGTCAAGGGGTGGCCCATTTAATCAAACCTCTAAATTATCTGCTACTAAATGATAAACTCTTTTCAATCTATCTGTTCACTAGATCTAATGGTAACCTAGACTTAAGAGACTATCTATGTTCGTTTGGCTTAGCTGTTAGGGCTAGCTCTTCCTAAAGAAGGAAGCCTAATCCTATAATCAAACTAAAAATAAATCAAAGTAATCAATAAAAGTTGATTTCATTTTCAATATTATTATTATTAATCTGTCCAGTCATTATTGAATAGGGTTTGGGGCTAATCTACCTCTCCTTTCAAAATGCCTCAAAATGTAATTCTTAATTTTTTTTTTTCTTCACCAAACCTAGGAGAGTCAGCAGAGCTGCTAAAATGTCATTTGATGTTCCTTATAAGTTTATAAGAGTATGATTGCCCTCGGAATGTGATTTCCCTCTCCACTCCCTGTGGTAACTGAGAGGTAGACACAGTTCTAAAGCAGGAGAACATCCATGCTAGGTTGAGGAGAGGTGAGTGGTGAGTATGGGGAAGGAGGAGACACACAGAAACCGCACATCGTGTTGGATCAGTATTCTGTCCATTCACCTCCCTATACCTGCCCCAACACTCTCCTGCAGAATAAAAGCACCAGGGAAAGCTGGTTCTTTATGATAGACACAAAAAGAACTTTGGAAATTGCTGTTTCAGAGTTGGGAAGGCTGACAGAAGGAAAAGACCAAGTACATGAGAATCCCCTTAAAATATATTTTCCCTTTATTTCATTTATATTTGTGAGAAGAGGCAAGATCAGCAAAACAGTCTTCCCAAGAATTTCATTTAACTTATTGATTTATGTTTTTTTTTTTTTTTGGTAAGTAAGTGGTGGCAAAGCTAAACAAAAGCAGGGAGAAAGCACAATGACTAATAAATAGCTTCAAGCCCTGTTTCTCCTTGTCCTGTCTGTTTCTTTCCTCTTCTCACAGGGAGCACTTTTGAAAAGGGTCTCCTATCCCTCTCTTCCTTGTCTGATGTGACGTCAGTTCATTTGAATGGGAAGATTTTTCTGAGGCAGGGATAAGCTCAGTACAGGAAATTACTATTGAAAGGGTCCCTTTATTCTTGCTGTCATCATCACCTCAGAATGAGGGACAAGTGAAAGGGATAGGAATGAGGGTAGAAACTGGTGCCAAGATGAATGACCCAGGAATCAGAGGTAACGGCAGGAAGGGACAAATCATCAGAACGGAGGTCATCAGGGATGGCCCAAGTGGTGAACCTTACTTCCCTAGCCCACATTAGTGAGACCTTAGATCACAGTCTTGAAACTTCAGTGAGTTAGGGACTGTTTTGGTGGCCACTTGTGTTAGAGGTCATTGCCTACCTAACCACACAGAAAAAAAAAAACCCCAAACACTTCCTGAAGTTTTACTGCACCTGAGAGACCAAGTCCATGTGGTGGCCAAATGCAAATGATCCATTCCCCAAAATGCTCTTGGTTCCAAGGAATGAGTTAGAGCTACAATTTTCCTTTTGATTTTTGTCTATTTGAATTTGGAGCCCACTCCCACCAAGGTGTTTATTTAGACATTATGGTTTTTCAACAGAGGGGGAAAAGTATTTTTTTTTTTCCTTTGTAGATTAGCTGTGTCTGACTCTGTGACCTCATTTGAGGTTTTCTTGGTAAAGATACTGGAGTGATTTGCCGTTTCCTTCTCCAGCTCATTTTGCAGATAAGAAAACTGAGGCAAACAGGATTAAGTGACTTGCCCAAGGTCACTATTAAATATCTGAGATCTGATGTGAACTCAGGTCCTTCAGATTCCAGGGCCAACACTGTTCCACCTAGCTGCCTCTCATCCCCCCAAAAGTATAAGCCAACAGTAATATATTACAAACAAGGAATTTCATGGAAGTGGTAGAAAGTATGTCATCAGAGAAATGTACGATTGAAAAAGAAATCGTGTGAAGAGAGTGAGGGGTTTACTAATGGGAAATCCACTGATATTGTGATATCAGGGGAACTCGAAGAAAGCCATTCATGTGGTGGACTCTTCATGGTAAACTGGAACAGGCAGTTATAGATAGGCTTATTATAGTCATTAGAGGGGTTATTTCTTTTCAAGGTGGCACACTCCTCTGCTAGCTTGAGACCATGAAGAACAGATAGTGGCATGATCACTAGAGCATTGGGTTTGAAATCAGGGCCATCTTAGTTCATTTCCTGTCTTGGATGCTTACTGAAAGTACAAAGACACAGAGATCACTTAACCTTTTTCAATTTCGGTTTACTCATCTGTAAAACGAGGGAATTGCATTCTATGGTTTCCAAAGCCCCTTCTAGCTCTAAATCTGTGATTCTGAATAGCTATGCTTTTCTACTGTTCTTGCCAATGTTCTCCTTAGACTTCGATCATTGAGAGATTTCACTATGATGATTTCTTATTTCTAAGCTCCAAGTTGAAGTGGCTAGAAATCATGTGTTTCTACAGGCGTCAGAGATACTTTCTAAGCAGCCTCCAAACTTATGGAAGATCCCTCCAGGACCTCTGTTGGCTGGATGGTCACTTGTCAGGAATGTGTTTGTTCATGAGGATTCTTGATTTTGTTATGGGTTGGACCGGATGGCTTCTGAAGGCCCTTCCAACTCTGAAATTCTATGGTACAGTGTGAATGTACCTCACTGTGAGCATTAGTTCCATTCATGAAAAGCTGACTTTAAAGCAAATATCTGAATATTGGATCCCATTTCCTCATTGATTTTCAATATAAATATGAATGTCTCCTTGGGGAGGAGGGAGGGAAGATGATTCTAACCCATAATAAAATTACATTTAAGGAACTGCCAGAGGTCTCTGCCATTTGAGAGTGCCACTGACCCCTTTTATTAACTACTCAATAGCTGAATTAATAAAATGATTAATTATCTATAAAAAAGAAACTGCCAGATCTTTAAGATCACATACTTAAAAGGGAAAAGTATAATTTCCTGAGGATTTAGCAATAATATATCTAAAAATAAATAAAATATGGATGCAAAAGTCATTTGATGTTTCACTGTGATACGGAGATGACTCTGTGTTCTTGAAAGCTATGCCAGGTGATTGCAATCCCTAACATGTTCTATCAAGCTGGAAAGGCTTTGAGGCTTTGATGGACTATATGTTTTTTGTCCAAGGATGATGTGACTAGTCCCATTATCAGGCTGATGATATGGTAATTAAAAATATATATATTTATATATACATATTTATTTTAGTTACTGTAGTGCTTGAAGAATATCTACTAGGTTATGGAAGGGTTAGGTCTGTACTGATGGAAGGAGCACCCATAACATTCTAGATCCTTGAAATATTGAGAAGAATGGATACAATTATTTCAGGATATTTTTTGTTTGCCACTGAATCATTCAATCAACAAACATTGATTAACTCCTTTTATATGCCAAGCCCTGTGCTAGGCACTGCAGATACAGAGACAAAAATGAAATAGTCCTTGTCCTTAGGGAGCTTACGTTTTAAGTGGTGACAACATATACATATATCGGTATATAGAAAATATAATACAAAAATAAATATAATGAATGCCAGTTTAAGTGAACAGAACATACCAGATTAAACCAACGAAACTTCTATCAAATTTTCTCCTCAAGAGTAGAGAGAAGAATGGCATATCAATACCTTTGATGTTCAGAAACTGCTTATGAAAGGAAGCTTCTAGTTTTCAGAAATTAAAAGGTTGATCAAGCAGAAAGGAAGATTCTAAATGCAACTGGATAGTGCCTAGACAGTGCCTGAACATTGCAGGCACTCAATTAATGTTTGGTGGACAAACGACTGAATGTAAGCATGGTTACCTTTCCATCCTGCCAAATAAATTGTAAGCCATTAAATTTGGTTTTTTATTCCTAAATTCAGTAAAATCAAATTTTAGTTTTCCATGGTCATGTATAACTAGATATAGCTAATATTTGTCCCCAAAGTCTTTTCAATGATAACTGGAGTGAGATGACGTGTCTAATAGTTTTCACATGTGGTGAATGTGGTGATGTAAGCATCAATCACTTCACCATGTCAATATTGGAAAACCTGTTTAAAACGTTGTTTTAGAAAAAAGTTAGATGTGTTTCTGTAATTCAGTCTTTGTTCCTCTTCTCCTTGTGATCCCTGATTGGGAAAAAATTGTTCCATTAGAAAATAATGCTGCATAAATACATAGAGGGGAAGTTTGGTGTAGTAGAAAGTGAAACTACTGAGGCACTGTTGTGGAGTCTTGTCTGACTCATCATGACCCCATGGACCATAGTATGTCAGACTCTTCTTTACTATTTCTCGAAGTTTGTCCAAGCTCATATTCATTGCTTCCATGTCACCATCTATCAACCTCATCCTTTGCCATACTTTTCCCTTTTTGCCTTCACTCTTTCTCCACATCAGGGTCTTTTCCAGACAGTCCTGTCTTTCCATCATGTGGCCAAAGTATTTAAGTTTCAGCTTTAATATTTGACCTTCCAATGAATAGTCTAAATTAATTTCTCTAAGCGTTGACTGATTGGATCTCCCTGTCCAAGAGACTCTCAAAAGTCTTCCCAAGCACCACAATTCAAAAAGTCAATTCTACATTGTTGATTTCATTATAGTCCAGTTCTTATAACCATCCTACTGGAAAAACCAGAGCTTGGACCATATCCACCTTTGCCAGCAAGGTGATATCTCTGCTTTTTAGTATTTATTGAGGTGCTAGTCTTTAACTAGTTTTATGATTGTGGCCAAAGAACACTGGATCTGGAGGAAGAGAATTTGGATTCAGTCCTGAGTCTACCATTTACTCTCCTTGTATGAATTTGGATAA
This sequence comes from Phalanger gymnotis, assembly GCA_028646595.1. NCBI lineage: Eukaryota > Metazoa > Chordata > Mammalia > Diprotodontia > Phalangeridae > Phalanger > Phalanger gymnotis. Next base: position 212,889,684 of record CM053625.1, read on the forward strand.
ATCACTCAATTAATGGGCCTCAATTTCCCTATTTGTAAAGATGATGGGGTTTTACCTTGATGATCTCTAAGGTCCCTTTCAGATTCCAAGTTTCGATCTGATGAAACTTATTGGTTCTCTTCTGCAGAATGAGGGCATTGGGATGGATATTTTTTTAAAAGTTCCTTGCAGCACTAACATTCTAATATTAATGTTCAGTTGCTGTAGCTGAAAGTTATCTGAACATGGCTATCAGGCTATCTCCTTCATTAATTTTGTTTTGAAAGCCAAATAATTTTGCTATTATTTCTACTTATTTTTCTTCTAAGTGAGAAAATTTTGTGAATTAATTTTTTTTCAATTGGCCTGTAGTTAAACTCCACATTTATTAGTCATATTTGCCAATTAAGTTGTAAAGCTACTTTCAAGCAGACTTTGTGCTATCCCTACATATCATACAGAACATCAGAGTTCAAAGAGACCATTAGTTATACGTCCTTCTCTTACAGATAAGGAGACTTAGGCCCAGAGAGTGGGCCTTAGGTAAAGTGACTTATCTAAGATCACACAAGACTGGGATGCAAATATTTTGGTTCCCAGTTAAATACTTTCTACTCTAGCACCCTGCCTCTTGTGAAGGAAGCGGGATGGCACAGTGGATAGATTGCCAGGCCTGGAAGGAGGAAGATTCATCTTCCTGAGGTCAAATCTGGCCTCAGACACTTACTACTTGTGTGCCCAAGAGGGCAAGGCACCTAACCCTGTTTGCCTCAGTTTCCTCATCTGTAAAATGAGCTAGAGAAGGGAATGATGAACTAGTCCATTATTTTTGCCAAAAACATCCCAAATGGGGTCATGAATAGTCAGACATGACTGAATAGCAACAACTTCTCATCCAGTCCTACCATATTGTAGGTACTTAATTAGTAATTGGTTTGCTAATTTATATGCAAACGACATTGCATTTGGAGTCAATGGCTTGGATTCACATTGGGGCCCTTGCCTTTCCTGTCCTTGGGGAAAATTTCATCTTCTCTTGCTTATTCTTCTTGCCTGTAAAATGAGGCATTTGACTCGATCAGAAGATCTCACCCTAGGAACTACAGACCCCTAGATTTCAGGGGTTTTGTGAACTCGGATGGAAAAAAAATACATCTTTATTTTCACTAGCCTGTGCCTTTTTTTTTTTTTATCCCATGTAGTATTTTCTTTTAAGCATCTAAAAGCATTCTTTTAAGAAGGGGTCCATAGGTTTCATCAGATGGCCAAAGGGGTCCATGACACAAAAACATTAAGAACCATTAGCCTAGATGTCTGAGCTTCCTCCTAGCCCTTGAGCCTCTGATTCCATTGTGAACTTTGATACAGACTATGATATAAATGTGAGCTATTTAGAGTGTTCCTCTATCTCAGTTCTCACTGTTAGCTGATTCTCAGCAAATAAAGCCAGTTAGCCAATAAGTACATCAGGCAACTTTCAACCTGCCCTGTCTTTGCATTTTGCATTAGAAATGGCAGGCAGAGATCTTGAGTGCCCAGCCAAGTCACGTGGAGTTATCCACACGCGGCTCCCATTTTCTTTTTATAGAAACTGTATATTTGAACAGAGAATGTGGCTAGTCTTGGGAAAATACTTAACAGAGAGGAAGTTTTTATCCCATTTAAGAAAGAACATTCTTTTGTGTGTGTGTGTGTGTGTGTGTGTGTGTGTATGAGAGACTCTTGCTTCGTTTCTTGAATTAATATGTACTTAAGCATTCCTGTAGGTTCAAGAGACCAGCAAACATTAAAAATTCTTTTTTATTAAAAAAAAACACAAAACACAAGACGCAAAACTTGCTTAGCAAAAAGGGTTTTCCCAAATTCTCACAGCTCTAATCTGGATACCATTTAGTGTGACAGGCTTCTTCCCGGGTTCCCACAGCTGGTTAATGTTTTGAATTCCAGCCCCATGAACTCATATCAGGCTACATGGGCTAATGCTCAGAGCCCAACCTAGAGCTGATGTCTTTGATGACAGAGTAATGGAGAAAATACCGGTACTTTCTCCCTGTTTTCACATGCAATGCTATTTGAGGTGTTCTTTCATTTGGGGGCAGAATGGGTAAGGAAAAAAATATCCATTAAAACATAGCTTGTGCAAAACCATCCAAATAACCTTGACCCTCATGTGTAAAGGCCATGGAAGCAAAATTGATCTGGATCTGAAAATCAGTTAATTAGGAAACATTTTTGAAACGTCTGCTATGTGCAAGGCAGCTAGCTATGTGGGGGCATAAAGACAAATGAACAGTTCTTTCTCTCAAGGTGCTTACATTCTATCAGGAAGACAAATACAGAAAGGTAAATGGAGGGCACTAGTAGAGGGGGAGATGAAAAAAGGCTTCAGTTGGGTGTCCCTTGAGCAAAATTTTGAAGCAAGCAGGGGTTCTAAGAAATGAAGATGAGAAGTGTGGGGGACAAAGGGTACAAAAGTATAGAGATGGGAGATGGAGCAAGAAGCCAATTTGACTGCATTATAGAGTAAATGAAAGGCAAAGATGTATGAAAAGTTTGGAGAAGTAAAGGTCAAGAAGGTGAAGGTCAAAGAAGACATTAAGATCCCATTTTAAAGGCCTTTAAAAGCCATACAGAGGATATTATGCTTGATTCCAAAGGTAATAAGCTGTTTGTTGAATGCTAAGTAGCAGAGACAAAATTTGAATTGTTTCCTGTGACTCTATGTTCAATGCAGTTTCTGCTGTATCACATTGGTTACCTCAGCACCCTCCTGGTTTGAAATGACACCTTTCTCAAATTGGGGTATAGACCACATAAGTTCTGCTATCCAAAGAGGCTGAGGCTGGATATCTCTTGAGTTCAGAGTTAGGGGAGAGCTAAAGTCCATAGATATTTGCCCTATGTCCTGCACAGATACAGTAAGCAAAGCACCACCAGTCTGCCCAAGGAGGGCTGAAGTAGCCCAGGTCAGGAAAACAGAGTAGGTGAAAGCTTTCGTGTTAATCAGTACTGAGATTGAGTGATTACTGTACTTCTAGCCCTGTGGGAGACAAGAAAACCCAGTCTCAAGAAAGGAAGCAGGGAGAGAAATAGAGGAGGAGGGGTGGAGAGGAGACCAGAGGAAAGGCAAGGAGAAGAGAGGAGATAAAAGACAAGGAGACAAGAAGGGAAGGAAGGAAGATGAGAGGCATGGGAGAGGGAGAGATGAGAAGAGAAGAAAAGGAAGGAGAGGAGAAAAGAGGGGAAGGGGAGGTGAGAAGAGGGGAAGGAGGATAGGGGAGGAGAGGAGAAGAGAGGAGAAGCATCTTTCCAGAGTCTGGCTTTCTAGATGGGACTTAAAGAAAAAAGAAAGTAAAAGAAAGCCACCAGTCATTTATTTTGAGCCTCCCTAAAGTGTCCTTGATTATGGGCTTTATTTAATTGCAGCTCGTCAGCTTTTATTTTTAAAAAAATCATATTTAGCATAAAGGGATTAATAATTGCAATAGCTATCACTGAATAGTGCTTTACAGTTTATAAATTTTTTTTCTCTCTCATAATTATCCTGGGAAGGAGGTAGTTTTTTTGTTTTTTTTTTCCCCTTGGCCTGGGTAACTTCCTGTACTCATGTAGATCCCACAAGCCATCTATGACTCTGTAAATAAGACCTTAGGGAGTTTTCTGAGCCAATAGAGGTTAAGTGACTTTTCAGGGCTACATAGCTTCACAAGCATTAGAGTCTGGGTTTGAACCCCAGCCTAGAAGACCAGCATTCTATCTACTCTACTGTGCTATCACTAGAGCACAAGTACTACTGTTGGAAAAAAGAAGAAACTGAGGTACAGGGTGTTAAGTAGCTCGCATAGAGTCACATAGATAATATGATTCAGGAACCAAAATCAGGTTGTCTACCTTCAAGTCATCACAGGACATTGCTTATGATTGCAGGTATATCATGAAAGCCCTCCAACCCAAAAGAAAGCCCCTCCCACGCATTGCAAATCCTTCATGTAGAGTTTCCTTCCTTTGTTTTATGCCAAAAAAGGATTTTATTCACTATCAAAACTCTAAATTCCCATGGGAGGAGCTAAATAACTTCAGTGCATTTATCACTCATTTACACCTGAGTATGAATGAGAGTAGGGCAGCTAGGTGGCTCAGTGGATAGCGTGCTGGGCCTGGAGTCAGGAATTCAGATTCATCTTCCTGAGTTCAAATCTGGCTTTGGGAACTTACTAGCTGTGTGACCCTGGGCAAGTCACTTTACCCCATTTGCCTCAGTTTCCTCATCTGTAAAATGAGCTGAAGAAGGAAATGGCAAATCTTTGCAAAGAAAACCCCAAATGGGGTCATGAAGAGTCAGACTCAACTGAGATGACTGAGCAAGTGAATGAGCGCTCCGATTGTTAGGAGGCATGGGAGGGAAAGACTGAGACTGCTGTTTGGTAGCTGAAGCAGGAAATGGTCTTGGAGGGAAAGAGGGGGGGAGAGACAATAGAAAGAGTCCTGTACTCTTTGTGAAAAATAAACTTCTGTTCAAAGCTCTAAGAAGGAAGGATCTTTTGGTTCTATAGAGAAGTGGTTTCCTCTATCAAGAAGGACACAACAGGAAATTAGACTATGGGGAGGTTCTAGAACTCTCAGCTCCTCATCTCAGTTTGAGACCCAAATCTACCCAAAGTTTTCAACCTAAGAGCTTTATCCAGCATTGAGCTGGTGCATAATGGGTCTAGAGACTGGCTCCTGAGACCAGTGAAATGAATCAATGAGAGAGAGTGGATAAGATAGATCTATTGTTTTCATAGTTCTTTGAAAATCAGAGTTAGCTAACCCTATGGAATTCTCTCTCTCTCTCTCTCTCTCTCTCTCTCTCTCTCTCTCCCCCCTCCCCCTCTCTTCTATTTGTTGAATTAAAATCCCATCTGTTCTTATAATTGTTAGCATTTTTTTAAAGCTTAGGGGAAAACAGAAGTGGGGGGAGCTCACTAACTTAGTCATTTTCTGTTCACACACACACACACAAATAGATATTGGATCCAATTCTAGAACTTACGTAGTGAGTGTGCAGTATCAAACGGTGGGTGGAGAAAGGGTTGGACTTGGTGTCAGTAATACTTGGGTTCAAGTCTAGCTTAGGACACATACTCATCGTTTAACCATGATCAAGCCACTGAAATGGTCAGACTCCTGGGCAACTGTGTAAGACTACATTCCAGAGTAGTTACCATTTGCATGGGGGAGTTTCCCTTCAATGAAATCACAGGTTTGGATCCTTCCCCATCTCAAAAAAAAAAAAAGTCTAAAAAATCTCATTTCAGGTTAATCGTTTGCTCTGTTCTGAGCTAGCTGCTCTCAATCATTCCATTCTTTGTGCTTCTATCCCTAGCATGTAGAATGGCAGATGGTACAAAGTCAGTGCTTAATAAATACCTGTGGCTTGATTCATTGATTGCTACCTGTGTTGGGCGATTCCTGAAGGGGCAGTTGGAATGGCAGTAGCGTATCTAGCAAGAAAACACAGTTGTCTATTTCAGCAGACATCCATTAGTCATCTAACCTCCATAGCACTCACTGTCCTACGTGTGGGACCAGGATCACTTCCTCCCTGAAAGGCCTTTGTGCTTCTCTGTACCACGGATTCCCCCTGGTAAGCACAGGCTCCGGGAGATAAGTGAGTAATTACAGACTGTTACCAAGGACAGACCTCCTGGTGGAGGAAGCTAAAGAATGAATATCTGCTCCACGCTGCATTGGCAGCTGTTGAACCAAAGAAGGGGATTTCCAGAGATGTGAATAAATGGTTCCTTGATGTGCTCACCTGGACAGGTTTGGCAGAAGTCCCTTGACCACTGTCAGCCCTCAGAAGAGAGCAAAGGGAGGTAGACAATTGCTTCGGGTAATCGAGGCTTTGATAAACCTTTTAGGGCTGTATAGTCTCCTATGGTTTTATGGGTTGAATTTCCTCAGGCAATGAACAGGTAGTCAGTGTAATCTTCAGAAGAGAGGTGTGATGGGCTTTGAAGAGCTCGACCAGATGAATTTATTGCACCTTCCTAACCGTTTGTACTTCACACAGACGAGCAGAAATATGCCTGACTGCATTTGCTAGAAAGTGAACGCGATCAGTTGGGTAGTTAGTTGGAAACTCTGTCTGTCACCCCTGGCCTTTCCAGAATGCCTTCATTTGTCATTTTCTTTGGACTGGCCCGAAGCCTAGAGTCAGCGTGATGTCATGGGAAGAGTTCTAAATTCTGAGTCCAGAGGACCTGGCGTGGAATTCTGGTCCTGTGATCTACTCTACTTGTGTGACTGAGGGCGAGTCCCTTCGTGCTTCTCGGCCTCAGTTTCCTCACTGAGGACATTCGGGAATTTCTCATTGAAGAATGAGGGAATTAGACTAGCTAATGTCCAAGGACGCTTCTAGTTCTAAATGATAGGATCATGGACTTGGAGCAGGGAAGAACCTGAAGTCGCCCATTTTATACATGAATCATACATTTTATACATGAATTTATACGTTTCATTTTGTGCTTGCAGGAACTGAGGCTGAGAGAGTTTAAATAACTGTCCCAGGTCCCAAGAAATAGTAAATGACAGAGATGTGGTTTGAACCCAAGTCCTATTCTCTTTCCTCTTTATTATGTTGCCTCTTCAACTTATTGGACCTATGAATATGGTTAATATTTCCTAAAGTGCCATTTAGGAATTATTTGGGGCTGAGAATTTGTTTCCCAAAGCAGCCAAGTATATGTTACCAAGTTATTTTTAACATTCCAAGACATTTTCAGGGCAAGAGATTGCATGGTGGTCAGAACATGGGCTGCTGGAAGGAAGAACTCTGTGCTTTAATAGGTGAAAGGGGGCCTTCCTGCCTCCCCACTGCATCTCTTTCCCCCTCCCCCCATTGCCCCGTCCACTTAATCTGCAGCTCCCTTAAAATGCCATTCATCTTCCCAGACATTTACACAAGAGTAAAACAAGTTAACAGAGGCCCGATGCCTCTGCTGAGTTCCAACCAGGAAGCATTCAGACCTCTAGAAAACATGGGAGAGCAAATGTTTACTGACCGTGTAATTAATCTGATGATTTGCTCTGTCTATTGGCCCTTAGCACCATATTTCCTGTTCAAGCAGTGGAAAGCAAAAATGTTAGTTGCTGTTTGACTAGAAGAACAAGTGTCTTCCAAAAGGGAAAAAAATGATCTATTAGCAGCCTTGCTGAGTCTTCCCATGGGAATATGCTTTTAACTTTTTTTTTTACAGCTAATTTCTTTCATACAGCAGGTTCCCAGACACATCAAATGCCTTGCATGTTATGCTGAAGTAAAGATTTATAGTCTAGGCTCATGTAATTCAATGTCAAACAACTCTGATAACACAAGGGCCTAAAGTCAACCATTTTCTCATGGGTGCTCATAAAAAAGTCATTTTTACAAAATCAGGTTGGAATATCTGGGGTGTCTCTGGTGATGGATGCTGGGGATGTCTTTCCTTTTGCTTTTTTCTTCCAAGATTGAGTTATAAGTTTCTTATGAAAAGGATGATTGCTTTTGTTAGCTATTCTAACACCAATTGCAACAGTGGAACCCTACTATTATTGATGGTCCATCTTACCTGGCTGGATTTTATTGATTTTTGATGTGGATATTGCAGTCAAAACAAAAAAGAAACACTACAAAAACCATTGCTTTGAAAGTGTGTTGCTGTTTTCCTACTTCCCAATCTTTGTCTCATCTTAACATCTGTCCAAGATATCTCTGATGTCCATGCCACAGATGAGATTGCAACTTTTCAGAGCAGATTCAGTGGAGCAGCAAATTGTAGCCTGGGAGGGACCTTTCCTCTTGGTCATTATAAGGAAGTGCATTTAAATGCAGAGCCGGAAGGGTCAATTGAGGCCATGTACTTGGCCCTTTCAGGTGACAGATGAGCAAACCATGGCCCTGGGAAGGAAGAGACTTGCCCAAAGACACAAAGGTAGCTTTTTCAGCTGAAAGACGTAGAGTGCAGATCTTTTAGCTGTAGGGAGCATTTGTCTTTCTCATGTTCAATGAGAAAGCTATAGTTCCTTTAACTTTTGGTATCATTTTCCTATAATCTAGTGTTTTCCAGATTTTTTGACATGTCTAACTAATCATTTCAAATAAGAAAGCAAAAGACCCACCCTCTTCATTGGGCCTGTTTCTATCCAAGAACGTGGAGAAAAATATTAACTATAAGGAGTTGTGGTTAGAAGTTCTGGTGGAATGAAGCAAATACAGTGTGTGTGTGTGCGTGTGTGTGTGTTTGTGATGTGCTTTTAATGTTCATGAAGTGTAGGGAAGAAATGGTTTTTGATTTATATCCAGCTAAACCATGGGATTTAGAGTAGGGAGATCCACTACTTCAACCCTCTGTCCCATTTTTTATAGGAGCAGAAAATGAGAGATTAACAATTTGCCTAAGGTCCCACATATAATCATAATAATAGTGGTGGTAGTAGTAGTAGTTGTAGTAATAGTAGTAGTAGTAATTGATATGAATATAATTCTTTATAGTTTTATCCCACCCTGGTACAAAAACGGGTGGTGTATGGGGTGTTCAAAAAAGACTAGAACTTTTGGTGTGAAGGTTTGCTGAGCCCTTGTCAGGGCTGCTAATCCATCTTTGGTGTCTGCCTGGCAGTCAACTCTCATCTGAGGCTCCAAGAAGCTGTAGCATGAGCCCTGGTAAAACCATCTCAGCAGATAGGCTAAACCAGGTTGAAGGTAACCAAGGAGCCTGAAGCCTGTCAGTGAGTTAGGAGGATGTCTTCCCCAAGCATGTGAAGACTTCTGTTGGCAAAATAGGTGGATGAAAACAATTTATTCCCATGACCATGAAGGTGGATGAAGCAGGTGCTGTGGAGGGCTTAGAGCTTGGTCAGACATTGAAGGTGCCAAGGTCATCCATCTCCCTGGCCATCACCAGTCACCCTGACTTTTATCTTGCCACTGGACTTTGATGACTCTGGAAGAGAGAGTCAAGCTGATGACTTTGTATAACTCTGCCTCACTTAAATCCTATTCATGCTCAAGCCAAAAACATCACCCCATGATGTCATCGGTCCTCTTCAAAAAGGAAAGATGAGCAACAATAGCTTTACACACGTTGTGTCTTTTAAACTTCTCCCCGAACCCATATATTCTCATAAGTATATTCTTATACTATTAGGTATAAGAGTAATGAAACAGGTACTATAGGTATTTATATTATTTCTTTATGAATGAGGAAACTGAGACTGGGGTGAAGTGATTTGTCCACGACCACCTAGGATCAGAACCAAGATTCGAAGAGCAGTGTCCTGATTCTAAGTCCATCAATCGCTCTACCCGCTGTGGCAGAGGGGAAGTAGGAAACAAGACTGGGAAGAGGGTGAAGTGAAGTAAAAGGCTGAGCAGGACAAGAGCAGTTATTTCAGAACGCTACAGACAGCCTCATCTGAAACTGGGCCTAGTGTGATTCTCTTTCTCTTACTTCTGAGGGTTCATATTTTCCCAAAATATGGATGGAAAAAGATGTGTTCCTAATACCTGTAGGTCTGGCACATTTTCTTTATCACTGTGCTATAAATAGTTACAAACTTAAGAGGCAGGCCTCGTGTACAGAAGACTGGACTTCTTAGGCTCCTCTATTCTGAACTCAAGCCATGTATCCCCAAGGGAAACAGCAGGCCTAATAATCCCTTTTTAAAAAGTTGCATTGGCGGTAGTGACACTAATGATAGTGAAGATGGAGGAGGCTGGGTTTAATGGGGAGGGGAGTGTCCATCTCTTAAACTGAGTATCCCCTCCCTTAGGCAGTCGCTGTAAATGTAAGTAGCAGCAAGAGGGAAAGAGTAATGGTGTCTAAAAGTCTTGTCCACTTAGTTTATCATAATAAAAATAATGCTGATGGCAACATCTATATACAGTGACTTTTTTTTTCCCACGAGACCTAAAGAGCTAGAGATTGTGCATCTAAGTGCTAGTGACTTAATTCCACAAGTATCTGTTTGTGCATAAAATAGAAGTGGATAGGCTGTGGATTTTTGTCCTTGTTGTTGTTGAGCTAGGGAGTTAATTGTGGGGAAGCATTCATAGCTGGTCCTTTTGACACTGACAAATGAGTGAGAGTTTGAGGGTCTTTAGAATAAAAATAATTTACATCAATAAGGTGGCTTAAGGTTTTCTCCTAATAGACCTGTGAGGCATAAATTGATGTGAGAAAGCTTAAGGTCTCAGGTTTCTTTTTTGAGAGAGGCGGCCCAGTTGATCATATTAGACTTGGAGTCAGAGGTATTAGTTCAAGTCTCCATTTGTGGGATCATAGATTTATTGCTGGAAGAGAACTTCTAGGTCAAGTAATCTCACCCCTTCAGTTTACAGGTGAGGAAGATAAGGTCCAGAGAGACTTGTGGTTTTTCCAAGGTCATAAAAGTGGGTAATAAGTGGGGGGGGCGGAGCCAAGATGGCTACTGGAAAGCAGTAACTGGCATGAGCTCCCCGCCAAGTCCCTCCAAAAACCTATAAAAAAATGGCTCTGAACCAATTCTAGAACTACAGAACCCACAAAGTGGCAGAGGGAAGCAGGGCTCCAACCCAGGACAGCCTGGATGGTCTCAGGGTAAGGTCTGTCGTGCACGGAACTCCCAGCTCCCAGCTGAGGGGAGCCGAGCTGAGCCAAGCAGAGCCCAGCGTGCGAGGCGCGGCGTGGCGCGGCAGACCGTGGACCGACGAGACCAGGAGTGGAGCGGAGAGTGCCCTAGCATGCTGAATTACTAAGCTGTGGCATGTACCAGACCTCACAACCCACAAACAGCAAAGACAACAGACAGAGAAGGTTAGTGGGAAAAGCTGTGGGATGAGACGGAGTTTGCGGTTCGCCTACCACCCCTGGGGCAAC